>OX333081.1:7128835-7614780 GCA_946863875.1 Alloplasta piceator | reverse complement strand
ACAATCTATTTGCAATTCTTTGAGATCCATCTCCATCAAATGATGATAATATCTACGAATAATAGCTTTTTCTGCAACTTTAGATCCAAAGTTGCGATTGTTTAAATTGTAAAAAATGATAAAACAATTTATTGACAATTATTTGAAATGCATCTTTATTGTAATTGTATAATTGTAAATGAATTGTTTTATAATTTTTTGAAACATGACCATCGATTTTATTGACGAAATTCTCAGAAAACCTAAAGTAAAAACTTGAAAGTCCCAAAATAGGTGAAACTGATTTCTGAAAGATAAAATTGATCAATAATTCAAAATCTATTGGTCAGAACTAGTTCAAACTCCACAGAAATATAGATTTTTTGTCGTAAAAATTTAATATGATTTTTTCAGATTAAAAAAAAATGAGGTTTTCCAATTATTCTTGATTTTCGAAAAACGTAGTTTTACGATTGTGGCGTCATAAATGCACCAATTGAGGTTAATTTGTGCTCATTTTGAAGGGTTCTGAATACAGTTTCGATTTCTCGAAGTGAAATTCTCGAATTCCAAAATCCGGCGGAGTTATATACACATTAGCAAAAAATTTGTTTTTCGAGTTGTTAAAAGGACGCAATTTTCAAACCATCATAACTCGCACGAATAATTTTATTTTAGGCTAGCGATTTAACAATAATGTTTTCTCAGGGCAGAGAACACAGGAAAATATCGAGAGTATGATCGGAGAGATCGATTTTATTAATTTTATTTATTTTATTTATTTTATTTATTTTATTTATTTTATTTATTTTATTTATTTTATTTATTTTATTTATTTTATTTATTTTATTTATTTTATTTATTTTATTTATTTTATTTATTTTATTTATTTTATTTATTTTATTTATTTTATTTATTTTATTTATTTTATTTATTTTATTTATTTTATTTATTTTATTTATTTTATTTATTTTATTTATTTTATTTATTTTATTCTCATTTCTAATGAACTTTTACGGTAATTTATGAAATACAGAGTCCAAAGCTCGTGGAAAGTTTCGACGCTGAAACACGAGCTCGTGGTTATGTTTGAATTTCATGAGAAAAGTCTATGAGTTTCCTTTGATAATTAACAGCGCGTGTTGCGGTGAAAGTGTCTGATGTGGTAAACTAACCGTACACATATATGTAGACTTGTAACTATACACACGAAAGAAAAATCTTCGATAAGGGAAATCACGATAAGATTTTGTACGATGAAAAATTACCAACACGCAATAACGATTTTTTTGGACATTATTTTTTAAATTGAAGTATAATTTTGTGTGTACAACACCGACTAGCAAAAAATAATCTTTGATAGAGAAAACCACGATAAGATTTTGTACGATGAGAAATAACCAGCACACGATCGTCATTTTTTTAAAAAATATTATTCTTATTCTTCGTATAATCGGTTGTCAATTTTTTTTTAGATAAAATTTTGATCTCGCTCAGAGCTCATTCGCACTTCGGCTTCAAAATGCCCTTTTTGCTCGTTCGATTCTGATCATTTTTCTTTTTTTGGCAGATTTTTAAAGTTCGATCATCGATTTTTGCAATTTTTTCAAGGTTTTTCTTATGTTTTGATGAAAATTCATTGAAATTTTGATTTTTTGGGAAATCTATTGGTAGATTCATGTTCAGGGGGACAAAATACATCGATATAAGGTTTGAAAAAAATTAATTAAAAAAATTTTTTTTTTGCATCTCGGACAGAATTGAACTTGTTTATTAAAATAACTGTATTTTTTTTTCTAAATAAAATGTCGACCCCGCTCTGAGCTTATTCTTTTCAGGATCGTTCAAGCTTCAAAACCTCGCTTGGTCCATCCGATTTCATTCATTTTTTGATTTTTGGCAGATTTTTAAAGTTCGACCATCGATTTTTGCAAATTTTTTAAGGCATACCCCTTTCCATTTTTTTCGGCGATTTTCAAAGGTCTCTCATTTCTACAAAAATTGAGTTATCGGAATGAACCAAACGCCATTTTCTAAGTTTAGTGACAACCTTGAAGTACGAAAAAGAAATTTTAGAATCGGTCAAACCGATCGAAAGTTATGAGCCCTTGAAATTTCGCTATTTTGAGGTTTCTGAGAATGAGGCTAAAATTGAGCAAAAATGTTTTTGATGAAAATTCATGAAAATTTTGATTTTTTGAGAAAACTATTAGTAGATTCGTGTTCAGGGGAACAAAATACATCAATATAAGGTTTGAAAAAAATAAATAAAAATTTTTTTTTTTTGCATCTCGGACAGAATTGAACTTGTTCATTAAAATAACTGTATCTTTTTTTCTAAATAAAATGTCGACTCCGCTCTGAGCTTATTCTTTTCGGGATCGTTCAAGCTTCAAAACCTCGCTTGGTCCATCCGATTTCATTCATTTTTCGATTTTTGGCAGATTTTTAAAGTTCGACCATCGATTTTTGCAAATTTTTTAAGGCATACCCCTTTCCATTTTTTTCGGCGATTTTCAAAGGTCTCTCATTTCTACAAAAATTGAGTTATCGGAATGAACCAAACGCCATTTTCTAAGTTTAGTGACAACCTTGAAGTACGAAAAAGAAATTTTAGAATCGGTCAAACCGATCGAAAGTTATGAGCCCTTGAAATTTCGCTATTTTGAGGTTTCTGAGAATGAGGCTAAAATTGAGCAAAAATGTTTTTGATGAAAATTCATGAAAATTTTGATTTTTTGAGAAAACTATTGGTAGATTCGTGTTCAGGGGAACAAAATACATCAATATAAGGTTTGAAAAAAATAAATAAAAATTTTTTTTTTTTGCATCTCGGACAGAATTGAACTTGTTCATTAAAATAACTGTATCTTTTTTTCTAAATAAAATGTCGACTCCGCTCTGAGCTTATTCTTTTCAGGATCGTTCAAGCTTCAAAACCTCGCTTGGTCCATCCGATTTCATTCATTTTTCGATTTTTGGCAGATTTTTAAAGTTCGACCATCGATTTTTGCAAATTTTTTAAGGCATACCCCTTTCCATTTTTTTCGGCGATTTTCAAAGGTCTCTCATTTCTACAAAAATTGAGTTATCGGAATGAACCAAACGCCATTTTCTAAGTTTAGTGACAACCTTGAAGTACGAAAAAGAAATTTTAGAATCGGTCAAACCGATCGAAAGTTATGAGCCCTTGAAATTTCGCTATTTTGAGGTTTCTGAGAATGAGGCTAAAATTGAGCAAAAATGTTTTTGATGAAAATTCATGAAAATTTTGATTTTTTGAGAAAACTATTAGTAGATTCGTGTTCAGGGGAACAAAATACATCAATATAAGGTTTGAAAAAAATAAATAAAAATTTTTTTTTTTTGCATCTCGGACAGAATTGAACTTGTTCATTAAAATAACTGTATCTTTTTTTCTAAATAAAATGTCGACTCCGCTCTGAGCTTATTCTTTTCGGGATCGTTCAAGCTTCAAAACCTCGCTTGGTCCATCCGATTTCATTCATTTTTCGATTTTTGGCAGATTTTTAAAGTTCGACCATCGATTTTTGCAAATTTTTTAAGGCATACCCCTTTCCATTTTTTTCGGCGATTTTCAAAGGTCTCTCATTTCTACAAAAATTGAGTTATCGGAATGAACCAAACGCCATTTTCTAAGTTTAGTGACAACCTTGAAGTACGAAAAAGAAATTTTAGAATCGGTCAAACCGATCGAAAGTTATGAGCCCTTGAAATTTCGCTATTTTGAGGTTTCTGAGAATGAGGCTAAAATTGAGCAAAAATGTTTTTGATGAAAATTCATGAAAATTTTGATTTTTTGAGAAAACTATTAGTAGATTCGTGTTCAGGGGAACAAAATACATCAATATAAGGTTTGAAAAAAATAAATAAAAATTTTTTTTTTTTGCATCTCGGACAGAATTGAACTTGTTCATTAAAATAACTGTATCTTTTTTTCTAAATAAAATGTCGACTCCGCTCTGAGCTTATTCTTTTCGGGATCGTTCAAGCTTCAAAACCTCGCTTGGTCCATCCGATTTCATT
The DNA here is from genome assembly GCA_946863875.1 of Alloplasta piceator. Classification (NCBI taxonomy): domain Eukaryota; kingdom Metazoa; phylum Arthropoda; class Insecta; order Hymenoptera; family Ichneumonidae; genus Alloplasta; species Alloplasta piceator. Next base: position 7,610,754 of record OX333081.1, on the reverse strand, counting down.
CATTTTTCGATTTTTGGCAGATTTTTAAAGTTCGACCATCGATTTTTGCAAATTTTTTAAGGCATACCCCTTTCCATTTTTTTCGGCGATTTTCAAAGGTCTCTCATTTCTACAAAAATTGAGTTATCGGAATGAACCAAACGCCATTTTCTAAGTTTAGTGACAACCTTGAAGTACGAAAAAGAAATTTTAGAATCGGTCAAACCGATCGAAAGTTATGAGCCCTTGAAATTTCGCTATTTTGAGGTTTCTGAGAATGAGGCTAAAATTGAGCAAAAATGTTTTTGATGAAAATTCATGAAAATTTTGATTTTTTGAGAAAACTATTAGTAGATTCGTGTTCAGGGGAACAAAATACATCAATATAAGGTTTGAAAAAAATAAATAAATATTTTTTTTTTTTGCATCTCGGACAGAATTGAACTTGTTCATTAAAATAACTGTATCTTTTTTTCTAAATAAAATGTCGACTCCGCTCTGAGCTTATTCTTTTCAGGATCGTTCAAGCTTCAAAACCTCGCTTGGTCCATCCGATTTCATTCATTTTTCGATTTTTGGCAGATTTTTAAAGTTCGACCATCGATTTTTGCAAATTTTTTAAGGCATACCCCTTTCCATTTTTTTCGGCGATTTTCAAAGGTCTCTCATTTCTACAAAAATTGAGTTATCGGAATGAACCAAACGCCATTTTCTAAGTTTAGTGACAACCTTGAAGTACGAAAAAGAAATTTTAGAATCGGTCAAACCGATCGAAAGTTATGAGCCCTTGAAATTTCGCTATTTTGAGGTTTCTGAGAATGAGACTAAAATTGAGCAAAAATGTTTTTGATGAAAATTCATGAAAATTTTGATTTTTTGAGAAAACTATTAGTAGATTCGTGTTCAGGGGAACAAAATACATCAATATAAGGTTTGAAAAAAATAAATAAATATTTTTTTTTTTTGCATCTCGGACAGAATTGAACTTGTTCATTAAAATAACTGTATCTTTTTTTCTAAATAAAATGTCGACTCCGCTCTGAGCTTATTCTTTTCAGGATCGTTCAAGCTTCAAAACCTCGCTTGGTCCATCCGATTTCATTCATTTTTCGATTTTTGGCAGATTTTTAAAGTTCGACCATCGATTTTTGCAAATTTTTTAAGGCTTTACCCCTTTCCATTTTTTTCGGCGATTTTCAAAGGTCTCTCATTTCTACAAAAATTGAGTTATCGGAATGAACCAAACGCCATTTTCTAAGTTTAGTGACAACCTTGAAGTACGAAAAAGAAATTTTAGAATCGGTCAAACCGATCGAAAGTTATGAGCCCTTGAAATTTCGCTATTTTGAGGTTTCTGAGAATGAGGCTAAAATTGAGCAAAAATGTTTTTGATGAAAATTCATGAAAATTTTGATTTTTTGAGAAAACTATTAGTAGATTCGTGTTCAGGGGAACAAAATACATCAATATAAGGTTTGAAAAAAATAAATAAAAATTTTTTTTTTTTGCATCTCGGACAGAATTGAACTTGTTCATTAAAATAACTGTATCTTTTTTTCTAAATAAAATGTCGACTCCGCTCTGAGCTTATTCTTTTCAGGATCGTTCAAGCTTCAAAACCTCGCTTGGTCCATCCGATTTCATTCATTTTTCGATTTTTGGCAGATTTTTAAAGTTCGACCATCGATTTTTGCAAATTTTTTAAGGCATACCCCTTTCCATTTTTTTCGACGATTTTCAAACTGCTCTCATTTCTACGAAAATTAAGTTATCGGGATGAACCAAACGTCATTCTCTAAATTTCGTGACAAGGTTTGCTCACGAACAAGAAATTTTGGGATCGGTCAAACCGAAGTAAAGTTATGACCATTTGAAATTTCGTGATTTTGAGGTTTCTGAAAATTCAGTCTAAAAATGAGTAAAAAAAATTTGTGATTTCAAATCACGCGGAGTTTTTGTAAAAAAAAATTATTTCGAGAGATAGAGTGAAAAAAACGACTTCAAAAAACGTTTTTTTAAAAACATTATTTAGCTTTTGGTATAATTATTATCATTGTTAGTAATCATTGACTAAAGGAGGGTCAGTTTGTACTTTAAATGTACTGGCATGTAAATCTCGAGAACAAAATTTAATTCCACGCAAAACAGTCTTCTTCATGAGGACTACATAAAAGCATGCATTTAACGCCATTACACTTGATAATTTATCGTAAAAAAAATGGTGTATAATAAAGTATGCGTGTTTTTTCTCTTCATTCCCGTGTTCATTTGTAAAGTATCCGTTAGAATGAGCCTGGGGGTCCTCTCGACACGGCGATCACCGCCACTCTGACAGTTCTCTTTCTATATGGCGATAATGGGAGCGCGCATGCGCTTTACCCACGGATCAGCTGTTTCGACGCCATCTTGGCCAGACTGTTGCCCAGCTGTGCGGGGCCACGAGCCACGAGTTTACTATCTTCTCTCTCTCTCTCTCCCTTTCCCCCTCTCTATCGCCCTTACGTACACCTCCACATACACATATATATTTCTCTGCTGGCGCGGTTCGCGCACAGCTGACCTCGCCAACGACGAAGAAGGAAGCGCGTCGCTCTAGACCCCAGGAGCGTAACACGCACGCCTCGAATGTTGGAGTACGAGGAGAAAAAAGGACGCAGTAGAGGGGAGAGCCCTAACCTCTCTCTTTGTGTGTGCATAATTTTTCTCTCTCTCTTCTCACGAATCCTCACTCGACGTTTCACACAAATCGTGCGCGCGGATCGATCCCTTTTTTTCTTTTCCTTGCCCCGGGACAAAGAGATTCACGAATTTTATTCTACTTGTGATTTTCTCCGCAAGCGGGAATCGTCCCTTTTCGCGATGCAAACTTTGCAGCGAGTTATCGAGCTTCCCCGAGGTCCTGGCTAAATAACGCTCAGTAGCTCAATCGCGCAGAATTTTGTGCTCTACAAAAAAGGTCCTATGCGCTTTTACCGTCGGATCAAAGCTTAAGGGGTTATGAGCACCAAGAGTTGTCTTGTTCGTAGAGCATCAGTTTTTTTTGTTTCTAAGCCAAAGAGCAACAGGATGAGGATGCGAAAGAGCGTTTAACCGATGCGATTTTTTATTTCGCTGTTCATTGCGTAAATCGTGAATGTTGGCCGCGATCAATAGACATCATAGCCTTGACACGCTATCGCGCAATCTACCCACGAGTTTGCGTTCTGGCCTTTTTGTTTGTTTTTTTGTTATACTATATTCCCTATTCTCTCACTTGTGTCCCTTTGCCTGGCTTTTCATTTCGACTCATTTCGACTTGCCTCTCCCAGGTTCCGCGGTGAAGTGCGACAGCGAGAGAACCACGGAGCGACGGCGGGAGGGGGGTGGGGGTGGGGGAAGGAGATACGCGCGTGGTTTCGTTATCTGCACACGTCCTTGCGCTCTGCACGCGCCTCAACTACAATGCACGTGTCCGAGAGAAATTGCGCAATCACCACCGCTTTTATACCATATAGACGTTAAAAAAAGCGCACATTAAGTGTCGTGCGATCAAAATCTACTCGGAGGTTCCGCAATTTTGCCGATAGAGCCATTCGTCCGTATTATATTATATGCATGGGGCATTCCGAGATAGCTCGACCATGTTGCATGCCTATGGGGCATTCCGAGGCAACTCGACCATATTGCATATCTATGGGGCATTTCGAAGCAACTCGACCATATTGCATATCTATATATGGGGCATTTCGAGGCAACTCAACCATAATGCATATCTGTAGGGCATTCCGAGGCAACTCGACTGTATTGCATATCTATGGGGCATTCCGAGGCAACTCGACCATATTGCATATCTATGGGGCATTCCGAGACAGCTTGACTATGTTGCATGCCTATGGAGCATTTCGAGGCAACTCGACTATATTGTATATCTATGGGGCATTCCGAGTTAAATCAACCAACTTTCTCTCCACGGTTTCGATACTCAAACTCGGAGTTTCAGGGAAATCGATGAAAAAGAGTTTCGACGTTTTTGACCTAATTTTGAAATGTTTTGAAAAGTCGATATTTTTTGGGTTTCTCTTTTTGGCAGCGATTCTTGAAGACCCAGCGTTATTAAATTCGTGTCCCTTTGGCATACCTTTTATGAGTCGACTTCCGATTCCAGGGTGAAACCCGAGAGTCCTCTCCAACCAAAATCTCGTCAAGAGAATCAACAGAGAGAAATAGAGAGAGAGAGAGAGAGAGGGATGGCGACAGATAGTGAGGTTTCAATGTTTGGCGTCTTTCCGGAAATAGAATCCGCACTCGTATCCAAGCAGGGGATCGTTTCTCTCATTCACTCGCTCTTTCTCTCACCCTCTACCCAAAAATCGCTATATATATTTTTTCTAATCGTTTGTTTTGTCAATTTTTCTCATTCCACGTGCGGTTTTTCTTGTGCTCTTTCGAATAGAAAATCATGCGCCAAGATTTCTCTCTGGAGAAGAGTAGAAAAAAATTATTACCGTAAATTAAGAAACAAATCTTTTTCATTGGATTAATTTTTTTTTTACTTTCTCATTATCCATCATTATTTCATAATATTTTGAGCGCGATGACGAAACCAAAGCTTGGCCTTGCTCGAAGGTTTTCTCGGAGTGCCCTTTTATTTATATATCTCGACCTCGTTTTTTTCGATAGTATTTTTATTTCTTTTTTTTTTTCATTCCACAACATCGGGCACACAATAGCACGGAAATGAATTATCATATTATTCTCGCGGGCGAGTTTCTCGTTAATGTATTTACAAAATTTTAATTTTATCAGTAGTTGTCGAAGAGCGCTGATTCAATGCTTCGACCCTCAGAGCCAGCTTATCAGACATTTTATCCACAAATTTCCATGCTCGTAAGATAAAGAGAAAATTCTTCCACCAATCCACGGATTGGCCCTGAAAAAACTCAATATTTTCGAAAATATCATCGGAAACATTTTTCAAAGTATTTTCACGATTTTTCTCACGAACGGATTTTTTTCCCGAGAAAAATTCCGCTTGCTCTTAAATTAACGGTAAATTTATTGGGCAATAGAATTCTGAAATCTTGAAAAAATCGAAATTTTCAATCAATTCTGGGAATTTTTAATTAAAAAAAAATGTTTGTTATATTAGGAAATTTGAATATTTGAAATTTTCGATACATTTGAAATATATGTAAATTTTGAAAAATTTGGTTTGGGGACATATAAACAGTGAATTTTATATAAATTATAAATTAATACAAACTTTTTGAATTTAAATTAATGCAAATATAATGATCACAATAATCACAGCACCCCTTTCAACCTCATTAGTGTTCAATAGCAGTGAGTCCCTTTAAATTCGTTATTATCTTTCGAGCACGTGAAAGCACACGTAGGAATCGACAGATTGAGAAACGGTGGGAATAAATTCTTAAAATGGTTAATAGACTTCAGCGACTCCAATTACCGCCACAATAATATATATATATAAAATTTGATACAATAAGGCAACGATTAATTTATCAAGACTCCATTCATCACCGCCGATGACCCTTTAAATTTCACGTTTTCACGAGAATTAAATGACCCAGAGTGTATGAAATATTTTCACAAATAATTCTCCCACACGATACCATTTTTCCAGAAGAAAAGAACATCACAATCATTGTTTCTGTTTTTTCAAGAATCTTAAATTTGTTTGTAAATTAATTAAAAAAATTTTAATTAAATTTTTAATTTGTAAAATATAAATTTTTAATTTTTGGTCTATTTTTCGTTAGAAGTGTCCGATGATATTTCGTCTCATACAATTATCGGCAAAAAAGATTTACAACGATAATTTATTGTTGACGTCAATGTCGGAACAGAAGCAATAATAATAACAATCATTCAATCTTTATTTTTAAATATAAGACTTCTCGAGCTCGAATGACAATTACCAATTAGATAACGATCAAAGTCGAATATCGACAAAGAAACAAGCGAGAAACTTAGTTGGAAAAATTATCTTTCCCCCCCCCCCCCCTTAAAGTGACGTGGTTTCTCACGAATTTGGTACGTTGCCACTTGGATTTTTCCTCGTTAAATTTACGCTCTACGGAGGCAACAACCTTGGACTCTCTCTCTGTCACTGTCATTGTCTTTTCTTCTCTCTTTGCGCTTTGCGACAAAAAGATTCCCATTTAATGACGATAGAAATATATTTTTCAAGCGTCATCCGCACTTTGTTTGGACTAAAAAAGCAAACGGCGAGAAAAAAAATACATAAAGTTTGGCAAACAAAACCCGGTATGAAAAATTGCTCTGTGACGATTTTTATATTTTGTAGATGAATAAAAAAATAATAAAAAATAAAAGAAAGCTTTGTATTTTGGATTTGGGGGTCCACGTATTTTAGACAAAGGACGAAACGACGTTGGCGGGTTGTTCAACCTTAAGAGGCGGAGGGGAAGGGGCGAGAGGGGTAATCTGCCGAAATTGTGCGAGAGAGGGTGTGAGTTTGAGGGGAGAAAATCTCGTCTAGACGTCCCGACGAAAAAAAATCTCCTTTCTCCTTCCGTCGCTCCTCGCACGACGATTTTAAGGGAAAGGGCAGCTTGAACCCTCGATAAATACCCCCATATATATGATATATAATAATAAGCGAGAAACTAAGGTAATGAGAGAAAATTATGGTTGCCAAAATATCATGATGAAATTGGGAAAAAACATTGACTTGAAATTCGACGAAATTTCTGTGAGCCTCCATTTTTGTGTTTTTTTTTTTCATACACTCGTGCGGGTCCTCTTTTCTATATCCTGACTCTGTGCTCGTGATATCCAACACCCGGGTCTCCGGGCAACGGGTCATTCACTTCCCTTGTATATATGTATATATATCCATATATGAGGGGAGTGTGCTTATTTCTTCTCGACAATTCTTCGTTTGCGAATTAAAAAGAAGTAACTGCCGAGGTCACATTGTCGTAGGTCCCGATTCCGATATAATATAATCTTTTCTTTTTTTTTCTCTCACAATAATGTTTGCCTCGTGAAATATTTTTCGCTCTGAAAATTTTCATAAATCACTCGCACGAGCGATTACGAATTATTAATAACATTAATTTTATCAGGAAAGTAATGATTGAATTTTTTTTCAATTTTTTTTATCGCAAAAAATGAAATTCCCACAAGAAATAGGTGGAAAGACTGTTTTTATGCATCTACAGGGTGGCCCGGAATGAAAGGGACACCCTGTAGATGATTTCTTTGATATTTTGAACCTCTGAATTGTTATTAATTAATTAAATTAATAACAATTCGGGGGTTAAAAATATCAAAAAATGGCAAAGGACTTGTTTATTCAGTATTACGTTAATGATTCATTAAATTAATAACAATTCATGGGTTTAAAATCAAGGTTGCGAAATTTTTAATGAAAAAATAATGCATTAATCATTACTTTTTTAATGGCAAATGGAAATTATTTTCACTGACAGTTAATGGAAATAATTTACATTAACCATTAACATTTAATGGTTAATGGAAATTATTTCAATTAATCAATAAGAGTTAATGGTTATTGAAAGTGTTAATGCATTAAAAAAAGTAATGCATTATTTGCAACCCTGTTTAAAATATCAAAAAATGGCAAAGAACTTTTTTACTCCATATTACGTTAATAATTAATTAAATTAATAACAATTCGAGGATTCAAAATATCAAAAAATGGCCAAGGACTTTTCTACTCGATATTACATCACGAATCTACCTTCACGATATTGTCCGTCATTTCTGGGACACCCTGTACATAGGCTTAGGCTGAGGAAATGAGAGGTCGGAGAGAGCGGAATAAAACGGCAGTGTCTCCGGTATATCTTCAAGATATATGAGCCCAATTAAGTCCACATCGAAAAAGAAGAGAATTTCATTTTTTCAATTTTTTTTTTTTCATTTTCAAGCCTCCGAAATTGGTTTTTGGCATTCATTCATCATTGAATCCGGGATCGTCTTGCGCTATTTTCTCAGCTGGAACTTTTCGTCGGGCTTTCACACCGTATTTACCAAATCCCCCCTTAATTTTTGGACACACACACACACACACACACACACATACAATTCATATATAAATTGCTGGCTCAGCCGGGTCTCTCGACGCGCGCATATTCCGCAAGAGCCGCCGATTCGAGAGATATAAGATGATTCTGCAAGGGTTGAAATTTTTGCGCATGACACGCAATGTCCAGTCAACCCGCGTTCTCTCTCCCAGCCTCTAGTTTACCTCCCCGTACATGAAGAAAAAATACATAAACATATAAATACAAACAAACTCCTCGAGTCCGTCGTGAGGGCAATTGCGCTGAAATTCTCCCTTTTCCATCTCACGTAGTTAAATTAATAAATAACAATTTTTCAAACAATTTTGAAGTCATTTCCTGACCATTATCAAATATCGCTCAAAATCGTGATTGAATAGACCCTAAAAAATCAAATTAAATGTCAAAAGTGAAACCGAGCTTGAAATAAAATTCCTGAATTAAAATAACAAATATATATCGACGGTAAATTAATAAAACTGTGGAAAAAAATGTTAACCGAAGTTTAAAAAAAATTCATGGACGATCGACGACGTTGAAAAAAAATTGGTTTTATTTTTTACAGAGACGTTTTGGAGGGAACTTTTTCAAAACGAACAGCTAACAATTATTATTATTATTATTGTTATCATTATTATTTCGAATTCTCATTATTATGCTACAGAGAAGAAAGAAAGGTTATCGCGTGAAAAAATTTATTCGTGTATTGAAAAAGTGCCGAGTGTTTTTTTGTGATTTGAGAAATCGTCGCGAAAAGGGCGGACAAATTTTTGTCTCGCAATGTCGACGACGCTCTTGCAATACGTGGCCGAGTGTTTTCAGGGGAAATTCGAAGGTTCGTTGATTTAGCGTTTAAGGATAATTTAAAAAAAAAAAATTCTTTTATCTTTAACGATGTCACAATAAAACACTGTTTATCTTGAGAACCACTGGAGCGAAGATTAGCTGCACTTTGCGCCACGTGAGCGAGTCAGCGATTCGTGCTCTTCGTTGCGCTTCTCGTTCCCATGCATTATTTTTCTCGTCCATACGGGACATTCGAGATAAGGCCAATATTCGAGCCTCCAAATCCCTCGATCTTGAATTAATCCGCAGAAAATGTTATTTCGGTCCAAAAACAAAATTACTAAATTTTTTCAGTTTTTTCAAAATCTCCCTCCGATAAAATTTGCAATAAATTCCACGACTAGCATTTTTTTTAATATCAGAGTACAAATTTGATTGCTTTCTTCATCTTTTGACCGCTAAATTGAGTTTCAAAACGAAATTCTCTTTGTTAACCCTCTGTCTGTACACTGGGTCTTTTAAGGCACAAGCCAAATTTTCAAATCGAATATCTCTGGAATTAGAAAAATTGTAAAAAAAAATTTGTTTACCATAAATGGTGAAATAAATGATTGCATCATGGAAAAAAATGTTATAAAAGTGATTCAGACTTTTTTCAGATTTTTTTTATGTTGTTTTCGTAGAAAAAACATTAGCAGGACTTTAACGACCCAGAGTACAGATGGAGGGTTAATTGAAGAATTTTTTTTTAATTTTTCAAAATTAATTTAAAGCCCCCAAAGAAGAAATCATAATAAATTCTACATGAGAAACTACTATTTTTTTTAAATAATATACTTTTGAGCTCCAAATTTCGTGTCCAAAAGAAGGGTTTTTTTTTAAATAAAATAAAAATGGAACATACGTGATTTGCAGGAATTTGTCATGCTTCGATTTTGTATCGAATAATTTGCCATATTATTTTTTTCATTGAATGAAATTGCACGCGTTTTATGCGAATCGAGAATTTACGTCGAACGCCCCATATGTATGGATAAATATAGACATACATGTACGTGTCAATTACCCCTTTGCTCCGGAAAATTCAACACTTCCGGTTTAGCGTTTGTAATACGACAGCGGGAAAAGAATAAAAACACTACTGACCATGAGCATGGACAATGCAGAATCTCGCAACCGTGTTGACCCCCTTTTTCATCGCCCACCCTCGTCCCTCCCGTGTAATTTACATTACTTCAAAAAATTTTACATTCAATTTTCAACAATCCACCCGCAGAACCCTCGAATCTGTCTCCAAGAGAAAAAAAATGATAAAATTAATTCGTAGTGATTTGCACATCATGATTCAATCATGTAAATTATTCCGTTAATTAAAATAATAGATAATAGATAATAGATAATAGATAATAGATAATAGATAATAGATAATAGATAATAGATAATAGATAATAGATAATAGATAATAGATAATAGATAATAGATAGTAGATAATAGATAATAGATAATAGATAACAGATAATAGACAATAATGATAGATAATAATAAGAGAATGGCTCATAACAACAATAATACACGAAAGTGTATTATTGTTGTTCCCTTCCCTTCAGGATCAAGTTGACGTCCAACGTGTACGAACGTCTAGATTGTAATTATCGTATCCGCCTGATCGAGCTTGTGTTGATTTAATTGAGCATGTGATTTCAGGGATGCACTGCCTCGGTGCAGTGTCGGGAGGCGGGGACCAAGCTGCCGGGAGTCCGAGCAGCGGGTTCGTCAGCCGCGGGGGTGTCATGAGCGTCGTTCGAGCCCTGGGTGTCTTGGTCTGCGAGGGAAGAATACAGGGACCCCCACGTGGCTACAAAGAGGGTCCACATTGTGCTGCGCCACTTCAAGCGTTGCCCAACGATCATTTGTGCGAGAAGGACAATTATCTGGTGAGTCGATATCCCTCAAATTCAATCATCCACGTTTTTTTTCCACCCTCTCTGCATAAAAGTTTCATTACTAAAAAAAAATTTGCAAACATACTTCTTTGGCTCTTGTTGATGCAGTAAATGCAATGCATTTCCCAACAAATTTCCACCTGTAAATTTTGCCAGATTTTCAAAATTCTTCACGATCACCTTGAATCAAACTTCGATGTATCGTAAGAAAATGTTGGGAAAAAAATCTGAAAAAAATTCCTCTGCACTCAACGAAAACGGACGCAACTTTTTGCTATCTTGAAGTTTTTCATGAATCCTCTTTGTTTTCGTGTTGTACGAGATTTTTCAAATTCCCTCTTTTTTCACAAAAAACAAAATAACTTTGGAAAAAAAAATCGCTCAAAGTTTTTCAAAAAAGGAAATTGAAGCTCAAACTTTCCTTTTTTTGAATTCAATCGTAAAAATGTATTTAAAAAATTTCCTCTGGAAGATGGGGGCACCTGAAGAGAGGAGAAAAAAAGGCGAAAAACAGCTGTTTTCAAAATAGAATCCAAATCTAAAAACAAATTGTAAAAATGATTAAAAAATCAGGAAACAAAGCCGAATTCTTCCGCTTGTTAAATTCGTCTACGTCGACTTCCAGCGAAATGGCATAAAAAAACGTTTTAGACCTTTTTTGAAGTTTTGTCCGGAAACTTTTGGCCTGTAGTATATATTTGCTTTTATTTAAAAAATAATAATTTTTATTTTACAGTGCGGACGGTATCTTGTATTGGTGAGAGAAATATCCGAGAGAATAACCATGGGTTCGTCTTTGTTCGTTGAGGTACTCATGTGTACCGATTGTCCTTGTGGACTTGCTCGTGCGACCTGCAAAGCGCTACCGGTTACGATAATACCGTCTGCGACAATGGCAACACAGTGGCAATATTCCTCCGATATACTATTGGAATATTGGTCTATCGGCGTTGTTCCGAGCAAGTGAGTACTCGGTCATTAATTGTCAATTGTACGTTTAAGCACTCTCAAAAATCATCGTTTTATCATAATTCGTCTAATATCTTTTTTAATAATGGATAAGTTATTTGTAATGGATAAGTGTACCATTACAAATAAAAAAAGTAATGTGTAATGGATGCATGTCCCATTACAAATAAAAAAGTAATGTGTAATGGATGCATGTCCCATTACAAATTTAAAAAAAGCAATGTGTAATGCATGCACGCATCTAATAAAAATTACAAGTTACTAATACCAAATTTGTCGCTTTATTGAATCCCTAAATAATGTGCATGTTCTTTTTTTCAACTTTATGGATCATTTGTGATAATTGTGGATGAACTTTTAGTGAGTGAAATAAAATAATGAGACAGCAATGTGCAAGTTTGTAATACGAGCACATCAATTCTATTTGTAATGGAATATACTCCACTGCAAATTACTTTTTTTTTAAATTGTAATTTGTAATGGAACGTGCATACATTACACATAACTTTTTTATTTGTAATGGAACACGCATCTATTACACATTACTTTTTTTATTTGTAATGGGACATGCATCCATTACACATTACTTGTTTTTATTTGTAATGGGACATGCATCCATTACACATTACTTTTTTTATTTGTAATGGAACATGCATACGTTACACATTACTTTTTTGTTTGTAATGGAACACGCATTCATTACACATTACTTTTTTTTATTGTAATGGATCACGCATCCATTACACATTACTATTTTCACAACTTTGAATCGAACAATAATTGTTCAAAGTATCCTAACTTTACACTCATCATACATAAATTTGTAAAATGTCCACGGTTTTGCTTAGAGAGATTTTAGGCCATTATTGATTTCTTTTTTTATTCAGTATAAATAAATTGTAATGCTTGAAAGCTTGCATAAGTGATTTTTTTGAGTGAGAAAAAGAAAGATTTTCGATGAGCTGTAATAATTGAATGAAAATTTTCCATATTCACAGGAGTCCAGAAATGATGAATTGTCAGGGTCTTTACCAGGCCGTGAGATCCCGTTTGCACTTTAGTCAAGTGGCAGCTTGGTGGTCACGCAGCAATGGCACGAGACCGAGTTACGTAACGACCCGTATAGTTTCCCACAGCGATGACAATCTGAGAAAATTTCGCGAATCACCGATCGAGCATACTTTTCCAATGGCCGCTATCGGTGACGGTAATTCCATCAAGGTAACGTCCACCATATCATTTTGAGAAGGGAGGAAACATTTTTTTTTGTTCTCCCAGCACGAATTTACTCATCTGCGAACAGCTTGCAAAAAGAAATACCTCGAATGCTTTCAAATTCTTTTGTGATTTTTGTATTTTCGCTTATATTCTCCTGTTGAGAAGCAGCTTTGTCAATTTTTTATCTACGAAAATTGCGAAATTGATTGATTGACAATTTTGTGCCTGCTTTTAGGTAACAGTTTGGGCTTTGCCGCGAATGGAGGAAGTGCCCACTTTGCACTGTCCGGCACATCCGACGATGGATATGAATAAAGACGAGGAATGCACGGCGAGAGCCCTAACACCAACTAAAAATTGTCCATTGCCGTCCACAACCGTCAACAACGCTATTCACCCGGTCGAGAATCTCTTGTTGCCAGGTAAACATTGAAATTAACCGAGTACGGAACACAGGAATTTGCACGATGTACGAGAACACGGTCGAATATCGAAAAAAATCACAATTTTCGAACCTTTTTCTCAAGACCATCAAGTTTTTTCCATGTATGTATTTTTTCCATTCACGATATCACTGTAACCTTTTTTTAAATTTCATAAACTTTGAAAAAATTCAAAAAATCATGTTGCGTGGATTATTGTATTTTTAAATAGCCGCAAATCCTTGACGAATTTCACAAGAATACTCAAAACCATTTTAATGTCTCATTGAATTTTGCAGTTTTGGTCGACTCCAGACAAATCGTGCAAATTTCTAATTTCCACGGTTTGTCTAAATCTCAAGAACCTCAAGAAATTTTGAAAAACCATGTTTCGTAAATTAATAAGTACCCGCAATTTCATAGGCACGTATTCTCCAATTTTTTTTGTCTTCATTATATTTGTATTTTGAAATATCTACGAATCCTCGACGAACTTTGCAAGAATACTGTAAAACCATTTTAATATCTGTCTCATTTAATTTCTGCAGTTTTGGTCGACGACCGATTGCAAACACCGTGCGATCAGCCGGGAAAGCATCATTGTCGTTGCGAGGACGAGGATGGTTGTCCGCCATCGCCCTGTCTGCGTCAGCCCAACGGCGAGAGAAAGCGTCGTCGTTCGTTGCCCTGCGGACCATCGCTCGATTCCGCTCCTTCGACCGCTGCGAATCTCGGATCCGTCATTTCCTCGTCACCGTCTCCGTCTCCGCCGCTCTCGTCGGTACGCGAGATAATATCGGGCCCGACATCGTCGTCTGGCACGTCCTCCTCGTCCTCCTCGTCATTGTCGCATAATTATGCGCGTTACATCGCTATGGATGAAAATAACACCACGAAAAATCATCGAAACGATCAGGAGGCTCCTCCGGTTCGCCGACGAATATTCGAGAATCGTTCGTACATCGGCGATGGCAGCGGCGTTACGAGTCCGAGTCTCGAGAGGTCGTTTCACAAGCAAGTCAGTCTCGAGGAGGGCAACGACGAGAAACGTTACAAGCCCTCAAACGAGACGACGACGATTAACGATAAAATTCAAAACGCCAGTGACGATGAAAAATCACAATTCACTCTGAAGGCCGTTACCAACAATCGCAATGACAGTACTAATAATGAAATGATCGACAATTTTGTCAAGCTGCGCGATACGTCGCTCAATCGATCGAATATGGACAATTGTCGTCGCAACATCGGTTCGACGATCAGAGCGATAAATCGCGAGACCAACATCGTCGTGAATCCTCTCGTTGATGTGAAAAATCGCGTTTGGATCGACGATCCAGCAACGTCGTCGCGTTATTATCGCGAAAATTGCCCGAGATCGGATTCATCGTTCCACGCGTTGCACAATAATTATCGAACGTTATCCGGTGTGACGTCGACGATCACCTCGGATTCGAGCAATCTCAATGACGTTTCCGCGACGAAAAATACGGCCGGCAAAGAATTGTCGAATCTCATGTCAAAATTATCATTTCCAAAGGACACGAGGGATAAAGAGAGCGAACAAGACGGTGGAATATTCGATTGGTTGGGCAAAGTTCCAGGACGAGTTATGGCAGTTCCAGCGGTGATAACGTCGATGAACGACGAGAAAAAATCACATCGTCGAGGAATAAACGACGAGACGACGACGAGGAATGAACAGGTCAAAATGAAAAATTGCAATCTTGAGCTCAGTCAACGTGAGTTTAATCAGGTTTTGGCGGTTCTGCGTTCACGCACTCCAGTTTCGACGGGACGTCGACGTACACCCGTTAGCAAAACATTGAGACGTCGCGATGCGAGATTAGAAAAAAATTCTGATGACAGTGTCAACTTTGAGAAGACTCTGCGTGATGATTTTTCCGTCGACGCGAATGAAAAATGCAAAAATTCGACGTCATGTTGCACCTGTAAAATATCAACGAGTGCCAAGGAAACGAGGAATCTCAGTTACGAGCCGAACGCAGGAAAAACGATCGTCAAGTCGATGGAATTATTGGACAATTGTACCAACAAGGCGGACGTTTTGTTAGGAGCGATATTGCGAACGAGCGGCGAGAGAAAAGGTCTCGCGGATATATCGAACGGCACGAGACCTCGCAATTTCGAGAAACAGGAAAAATACGAACGACGCGACAGAGATTCGAATGCGGAGGAGGAAAAATCTGTTTTGCCGTCTGTGTTGAACAAGCGTCTCAATCGTTTCAAACAATTGTTCAAGAAGGAACTGGATAAACGCGATGATACTTTGACGAATATTCACGATAATACGGAACCTTCCGGAATCGATTCTCGTACGAAACGCACGATGAAAGACCCATCATCGAAATTAAATCTCAGGGAAGATAGTGCGAAAAGAAAAATTGATTTTCGCAATTTTGCAGTTGCCACCGATAAATCCGTCTCTTACGAGCAATTTTTCAATGATACGAGCGAGATCAACGCGACTACGATACACGAATGCAACAATAGTACAAATAATTGTAACGATTTATCGTCGTTCAATAAACGTCCTGGTGAGACGAAATGCGATTATGCCATGTCCGGCGTCGAATTTACGGAAAAATGGGATCGTGACGGACAAAATTCGTCGTCATCGTCCTCCTCGTCATCGTCGTCGTCGTCGTCATCATTATGTTTTATGAAGCCATTTGCCAAGAGCAACGCAGCGCCCATAAATTGGCTACAAAATAACGGTACCTCGTTCAACAGAGTAGGACGAAAAAAGGAGGAAATCCGTATTACCGACGATTATACGAATCACGTTGATGATGAATATGATGAGACTTTTGAGAGAGGCGTTCCCTCGGCCATCGAGCAAGAACAATTTCGTCGATCCCTCGAAAATGCTGCCTCGATGGTTTTTCACAGTCGCACGGGTTTGCCACTGACGTCGAGTCCCGCGCCATTGAGAAGAGGACACTGCTGTTTCGACTATGACAGCACACTCAATTCCGTATCGTCGAAACGAAGGTATTTTTTTTAAACAAGCTTTGCGGTAAATATATTTCTTCGGGAGTTTCGAATCTGGTTTCAAGGTCATTTTTTATCATGGCAATTCTTGCTTCCTCCTAAAGAAAACTGAGATTCTGCAAAATTTATTTTTCGAAGTATGGAATCGTGTTGAGCAAATAACTGACCATCTTTTGTGGGGGCGCTGTTTTTCGTCATTTAAAAATTGTTTAACTTTGCAGTGCACTGTTCGAGCTGAATACACCACCGAGTCCCGGTGCCGTGTCACTCGAGGAAACTGATCGCGAGATCGAAATTCCCGGGGACGGCGATGAAACGATGAAAAGAACATCGACGTCGAGAATAAGACCGCAGAGTCACGCGCTTCTCGGCAGCTTCGAGGAATCGGCATTAAACGGAAGACTCGAGCCTGTCTCGACTGTTCAAGGTTTTACCGCTGAGCTCGGTGCGAGTGGTTCATTTTGCCCGAAACATCGAAAATTACCGGTCACCGTTTTCTTTTATACACTCGGAGACAATGACAAGGTTTCGACACCGTACCTCGTGAGTTTACATTTTTTTCTTGCATTTTTTCTCACAGACTGCTTTTCGATTCCTTGCGAAATAGGAACAATTTTCTATCCAAATACCATTTTTTTATTTTGTGTTATATTTGATATTAACATTTTTTCAAACTTTTTTCAGGCTCACATTAATCTAGGCAAAAAGGGTTATCAGGTACCGAGAAGTGGAACGATTCAGGTTACTCTTTTGAATCCTCTCGGTACCGTCGTGAAAATGTTCGTTGTCCTTTACGACCTCTCCGACATGCCGCCAAGATCTCATACTTTTTTACGCCAGAGAACGTTGCGAGACAAAACGCTGCGCTACCTCGTTCATCTAAGGTAATTTATTCACTTTATGTTTTCGATACAGTTATTGATTTTTTGGAGAAAAGAGAGAATGAGGGAAAAAAATCGAATTTTGACAAATGTGAAACGGTAAAGCGTCGAGGTGAGCTCTGAAAATTTTTCTTTGTCTTCCTGGATTCTTCGCGAGGATTTTTTCTGAGCGGATAAAAATTAATGAATATGGGTCATTCCATGTCAAATCGACCAAGAGTTGGAATCGAACCTTTCCAATTTCGATGAAATTTGGTCAGAAGGTTTCTTTTATCACAAAACAAAGTTCTACCAAAGGAATTTTTTTTTTTTCGAAAGTTATGCAAAATTTAAAATTTCAGCATTTTTTCATTTTTTTCAATTTTTAAAGTTTTTTTTTTTAATATCTCGGAAACTATTATAGTTACGAAAAAATCGTTCTGGGCTCGTCTCGAAGAGTATACTTATGGCTAGGAAAAAAAAAATTCTGAAAGCATTTTCTGAAAAATGATGAATTTGGAGAATTTTGAGTCTTCAAAAATCGTGAAAATCCAAGTTCAACATTAAATTTCTTGTTCAATTTTTTAAATATAATACCTTGTACACATCTTGAAAGATCCTGAAATTTTCAGAAAGGTGTTTTTTGTTTTTTCAAAAATGTGAATTTTTGAATTTTTTAAAATCATTTAAATCCACGATCAACATTAAATTTTTGGTTAAATTTTTTTTATATAATACCTTGGACTATTCTCAAAAGAACCTGGACAATTAAGGATCTTTTCATTTGGGTAAAAATTTTTGTTTTTTTACCAAAATCCAAAAATTTATATTTTAGAAACAAAACAACACAATCCTGAACATCTCAGGATCTTTTAAGATCAGTCCAAGGTATTATATAAACGAAAATTTAACTAAAAATTTAATGTTGATCGTGGATTTACACGATTTTTAAAAATTCAAAAATTCATATTTTTGAAAAAAACAAAAAACACCTTTCTGACAATTTAAAAAATTCAAAGTTCTCCAAATTCATCATTTTTCAAAAAAATGTTTCGGAATATATTTTTTTTCGTAGCCACAAGTAGACTCTTCAAGACGAACCCAGAACGATTTTTTCGTAACTATAATAGTTTTTGAGATAATTAAAAAATAAACTTGAAAGATTTAAAAAATTGTTAAATTTCGAATCTTGCATAGCTTTCGAAAAAAAAAAATTTAATTTTTTTCCTTAGGTAAAACTTGGTCTTATTAAAAACGAAAACTCAAATTTCATCGAAATTGAAAGGGGTTGATTCATTAATCAATCATGAAATGACCCATTAAAAAAATACGGTTTTAATTTTTGATGATGATGAACGTTCTTGACACTTTATTTTTCAATCCCCAGATTCATGTCGGGTAAATCAGGACGTATATATCTGCACACGGACATAAGGATGATAATTTGTCGTAAATCTGACGTCGACACGGCATCGGATTTCGGCTCCGAACCGCCAAAGGAGCTGCGAAGTTACATACACGGTCCTACGAATCCAAAATTTTCACCAAGGTGCTGAGTCTCGTGGTTATTATTGCCGTGGAGTTGCTGTCAATCGCTCCGCTGTCTACCTAGTCCCAAAAACGTTCAAGTTTGACGCAACCAAGGTATATGTATGTATATATATATATTTATTTATGAAATATATATATATATTTACGTACGTCTATAAATCGCGAGTCATTGATGAAAAATATATTCTCGCACGAGATAATGAGAAGAGATGAAAAACAAAAATGTTGGACGAGTCGGACAGAGGAACGACCGGGGAGACTAATGATTTTCGCGAATAAACGTTAATTCGTAGATTCTTTTATTATTTATTTTCAATTCGTCGCTTTCCAATAGTGACTGTGAATAAAAACAAAAATATTATTTTAGTTATATTTCGATTTTCATGATTTGTGATAATTACCGTTTTTTTTTTCGAATCTCCTCGGAACAATGAAATATCGTCCAGACTCGCCGATTGTAAATAGTCTTTGTGTAAAGAGCCATGAATGAATAATTTTGAGTGGGATGATTACTGCCATAGGTAGCAGCAACCTGCATTAAAAAAAAAATTAATAATCGTAAGAGAAAAAAGAATATGATTATAAAAGTGAGGAATTATTTAAAAAAAAAAAAAAACCAACAAGTGATATAGTGATGGAAAATTTGACGAGGACGCGTCACTCGACTCGACACGGTCGTTTCTTGTTTTTGGTATATTTGAGAAAAAAAGAGGAGAGAGAGGGAAAAACATTGCACATATTTTTCGCACTGCATTCCTTGATGAAGAAAAAATATATCCAAATCCTTCATATTTTCGTTGCTGCGACGGGGGAGACATGTCTATTTTTTGAATAGATTAATTTATTGAAAGATGAAAAACTATTTCTCGGAGAAGTGATTCTCGACGAGTGACGCGTTCGCGAATTTGATTTTCCATCTTCGAGAAAGAAAATTATTATTTACACGAATAAAAATGAAAAACGAAAAAAAAACCAAGAATAAACAGAACACAATTTTTTGTGTCCTTAGCACTGTGATGAATATATATATATATATAAAAACATGTATATATATATATGTATATATATATATATATGAAATATAAATATTTATAGATTACGAAGAGTAATTATATTGAATTAAACTATTTGCGTAGCAGGTATATCTTAGGCGTATTATTCACAGGCTATTCTGATAATGTTGTGTAAAAGAAGAAAATTAAATAAAACGAAAAAGGTAAAAATGGAGCGTAATTACTAATCGTACGATTTTATTCAAAATCCATAAGTTCAAAAAATTGAATCACACGATTGCTCTACTCAATTCGTTATCCAAATGTTCGTTATCTCTTATTTTTAGTTGGAACTAAAAACAAATTTTATTCGTTGCGCTCAAATTTGGATTTTTAACTCTTTTTTTCGTGTCTTTCAACAATTACAGCGCGTACAAAAATCTATTAACATTCTTTTCTTCATTCGTTTCTCGAGTTCTCCATTTTTATTTTTTAAATTTTGTCGTTGATCAATCGAAATAATGATGAAAAAAAAACCGAAACGTAGAGTGTATAATCACTGCCATGCTGTATAATGTTTTATAGCATAGGTAAAGAGAAAAAAAAACAACAACAACGGAGTTGGAATATATTTAAAACCGAAAACATAAAAACGCCAATTTTTAGCGATAATTCTTATGTGACGAGCGCCTGATCGAGGTATTTCGAGTTTAGCTGAAACGTGTTAATTAAGCAAACGAGCCTTTGAGAAAAAAAAATTAAAAAGACTCATTCTCGTCGAAAAATTGGAAAGGTCAGGTTTGTTTTCTTTCAATCGTTGCTAAATTTTTTTATCCCCGTTCATAATCATTGTATCGATGCTCTCAAAAAGGGGCTTCTATAAAATTATTTTTATTGCTCGAAAAGAGAGAAAAAAACAAAATTAAAAATTTCGATATTGTGATAAATTTTCTGTGTTAAATACATCAACGTGAGATTTTTTTATTTTATTTCACAAAAATTACTATTTACTCGTCAGAATTTTGTTGGTATATATGTAAATTTTGTTTTTCATTCTCACGTTGATCATCGAAGTTGCCAAAAATTGAAAAACGAAAACGGCAAAATCGTTCCCAAATTACGTCCGAAGTGTGAAGAGAAAAAATATTTATTTATTTTTTTCGGTCAAACGCAATTGATAGTTTATAATTCTCGTCGAATCCATCCGATGAACGCGGGTAGACGGAACTTTTTTTTCGGTTTCTTTGCGATACAATCTGACACGTTAATTTACTGTCAGTTCGAGGGAGGAAAAATAAAACTTGTACAATTATAAAATAATGTATGCGTAGCTCTGATCGGAGCTGCGATGCTCTTATTGTTGAAAAGAGAATTATTTTCGTCTGATTTTAGGCAAAAACTCTTCTTTTTCTTTTTGTTGCAAAGTTGTATAGGCCCGAGATGCGTTCCGGGCGTGTAAATACAGTAGCGATTATTTTATTTAACGAAAGATAAAAAGGAAAACTAAAACAAAAAAAACATACGAAACGAAATATTGTTATTGCTAAATCGTACTTTTTATTATACAATAATGTTCTGTCGAGAATGCGTGTGGAACGTGAACGATCCTGATTGATGAAGAAGATGAAAGAAAAGCATTTGTGAATTGGAAGACATGTGTTACGCATAGGCCAAACATAATAAAAGTACTTTAAGGCGATTAAAAATAATTACAATCAGGTCTCCGGAGTTTAATTACAACAATTTACACCTGCTAAATCCCTTTTTTTTCATAGCTCCCCATTTTTGTATCCATTGTCCAAGATTGGAAGAGAAAAATTCTCAAACTAATCGTTGGAATTATTTTAGAGTAGAGCAGGTGCAAAATAAGCTTCGAGGGCTTTGGACGATTTGCTTCATCCATTTTTTTCAATTGAGAAATATTTTTCCATGAGCAGGCAATTTTCGTAATTGTTGCTTCAACGTAGATTCTTGATTCTCCTCCAGCAAAAACGATGAAGAAACGTGCGAATTTTAATTGGCACGATTTAAAAAAAATACCAAATAAGAAATTATTCAATTTTTGGAAATTGCCTTTATTAACAATCATTAACAGATCACTCATCTCTTGATGCCACAATTTTCATTATTACACTAGTTTCTTCCCTATGACAAACAACGTTTCGTAATGATATAATTTAAGATATATACACAGCACATATACGCATGCGCACACATATTATAATGATATATACACTTTCAAATGCGCGACATTGAGTCGCGCACTGTCAAACATTCAAGAACAAAAAAGGCACCGAAACGTTCGCTCTCGTTTTTTCCAGGGCAAAAATTTTGCACGAAAAAACTCGCTCTCATGAAAATTTCAAAAATCGTTGATAAATTCCATTCTTTCTCACAGAAAACTCGAGGATGTAGAAATTATCAACTCCTTCTACAAACCCTCGTCGAGGGAACGATTAAAAAAAAAATACAAATCACAAAGTAAATTTTCGAAAAAATTGCAGTTCCAAATAATTCGCAGACATTCTCGTGTATTGTGCTGATTCTTTTATAAAATATACCGGCTATCGCCTAGAAAAAAAAAGGAAAAAACAATCATAAAATTGCATAACGCGCATCACAGTTTGCCATTCGTGGAATCATCGATGAAAAAAAAAATCTTCGGGGAATCTTGTCGTAAACGCGGTGAATCTTCGAGAAAAGAAAAAAGGTATTCAATTTTGTATCATTTTTTTTTTGCGGGGATATGTGAAATCGCAACAGCAGTTTTGTATTTTGGCAAAGTGGAGCAAACCGAGCTTTTTTCCAGATTCGAAAACTCAATTATAATTTTCAACGTTATTTCAACGAATAGAATCGACGTTTTTCAACGATCCTTTTCTCAATCTTTGCCGTTTTTCTTCCGCTAGCAATGACTCACTTCCATTCCATGGGGTAATCTGTGCCCCTGATTGTTGCTCATTGACAATTGTCGCGTGGCCATACCGCCCCCGCACTGACTACTCCAATCGGCCGTTGGCATCGGCGTGCGATAAAATTTCGACGACGTCTTGTTGAACACGGGTAACAATTCGTTCGCCTCATTTGACAGTGCCTTCAAAAGAAATTAAACAAAAAAAGGTAAATAAATGTCTAATGTTTGTAAAAAAATTACTCGACAATTCTGTAACTCGCGGACATTCATGTCCAAAGTTATAAGAACAGTTATATAAGAACAATGGTTATAGTTCCACTAATTTTTCCGACAGTTTTATTAATTTGTTATTGATTAAAATTCCAAATAGATCGTAAAACAGTAATAAGCGAATTTGCTGTTTTCAACACAAGTATTGATTTTTAATTGACTGGGATTGAAAAACGTATTAAGAGAATGTGAAAGATCTGTTTTATCGACAATTTTTCGAACAAGACTTTCTCGTAAATGGTGAAGAATTTGAAAAAAACCAAAGTTTTAGGCCCTGCCTAATATACGGATGCAGAGAAAACTTTTATTTTGCCACAAATGTTGCTGATCTCCGGAAAAGACTTGATCGAAAATATCAGCTCTCTCTCTCTCTCTCGCACTCATGTAACAGCTGATCAACTTTTACATCCTCTTAAAACGACCCTAAATGAAAAATATCAAACAAGGACAGCAATAAACAATTTTTCCAGAGAAAAATGTTAAAATTATTTATAAATATAATTGTTTATAAATATTGTTTATAAAAAAAGTTGTTTATTTTTCACGGTTCTAAAATTTTTCATCAACTAATTTTAACATTTAGTTCTTTGAAAATTGTTTATTGATGTCCTTGTTTGACATTTGTCATTTAGGATCGTTTTAATACGTTTTTCAATCCCTTTAAGTCAATTTGAAATCAATACTTTTGTTGAAAACAGCAAATTCGCTTATTACTATTTTATTATCTGTTTGCAGTTTTAATCAATAACAAATTAATACAGCTGTAGAAAAAATTAGTGGAATTATAACCATTGTCCAAATGTATCACTAATTATCATACTCTATATGCGAAGTTAACTTGTTATGCCGGGATCTTTGGACTTAATGTCTGTGATAAAAGTAGTCCTAATAATTGACGGATTTCCATTGTAAACTAATTTTTCGGAAAAATGGACTCAACTCGTTCTGCCGGGAAGCTACAGAATTGATTTTGTAAAATGTTTCAACTTTCAGCATAAAATTTCGTTATTTAGCAATTCTTCGAGGATTCCTTCCTTTTGAGGATTCAACCTTTTCTTCGTTCTTCGCAAAAATTTTTATTTTTAGAATTTTAAACTTCTATTGAAAATTACCTTTAAATAGATAACGGCATCGGTCCCGTAGCCCTCGCAGCTGAGAACAACGAGATCACCGTGAAAGTATCTCGCGTACAATCGTGACAATGGAAGACCGTAGCCATAACCAGCGAGAGGAACGGTGTGAGAATCGGATTTGCTCGGTTGAGGCGCAGTACTGTACATGTACTTGAAAAGATGATCGGTCAACGAGCGCGGAATGCCTCCACCTCGATCAGACATCTGATAAAGAGCAAAAAAACAAGCATTCACGTAATAATTATTCACATTGATTTTTTTTCCTACCCATTTTCATAAAAGGTATTTTGTTTTTAATCATTGAGGCCTGAGTCTTCCCTCTTTGGTTTGGATTTAAACATATGAATCTTATTAATTTTTTTCATGAAATTTCCATACTAAATATTTTATTTGTTAATTCATTTTCCTTCACTTTTGCTTTTAATCTCAGATAAAAAAATAATCATTGTCATTAATTATCTTTTTTATATCTTTTCATGTAAAATAAGTTCTTCAAAAACTTCTTTTTTTCGACGCGAATTTGAAAAAAATAATTTCTATCATATTGCATTAAAACGATGAATACAACGAGGCAAATGTCGAAATTTATCGGACAATCATTGAAAACTTAGATAACGAGTTTTTTTTTTGTATTTCAGCCTGTAAATAATACGAATTGACAAACCTTCACGCATATATCCTCTTTTCCGCGTACAACGGTAACCTCGATCGGTGGATAACTGTCGGAATCTGATACGTGGTGTTCCATAACAGCTCTCATGCTGTTTTTGAATAGCTCGAAGAGCATGTGATACAAGTGACTCGGGACGTAAATTATTCGTATTTCATTTCCAACTTCGAGATCTGAAATGATACGTAGAAAAAAAAATGAATCACTGAGCAACGTAGTAAATATATATCAGAGCGATTTTTTGTTCAACTTATTTTTTTTCCGAAATTTTGTTGTACATGCGTGAAAGAAAATTCCCTGAAAATTACAACCCTTGATATTAATATTAAGTACTTTCTCTGCGCGTGATAAGTTTTTCCATCTAAAATCCACGTAAATGAAAAACTTTTTTCGTCGAAATTTTACCACTCCGCGGTTTTTTATGCAATCACATTGATTTTGGTCGCAATTTACGTAGAATTGAACGATCTTTGAAAGTGTCCTGAACATCGTAAGTGTAACTTACACTGGTGAGATGGTACGGGTCCCTAAAGTTGATTTTTACGCAAAATTCTCGATTTTCCGCTGTTATCTCCGAAATGATTAACTTAACCGAAAAATCGTAAAGGTAAATTTTGTTGGAAATTTAATTTTCTACAAAAAAGGTCCACTAGACCTAACTGCTCAAATTAATATTTCTTGAGATATTGAACCTTTATTTATTTATGGTATAAAATTTGAATAGTTTATCGAACCAAAAGTTTACATTTTTTCGGTAAAGTTGATCATTTCGGAGATAACAGCGAAAAAACGAGAATTCTGGGTACAAATCAACTTTAGTGATCTTGTACCATCTCACCAGTGTAAGTTACACTTACGCTGTTGAAGACACTTTCAAGGATTGTTCAATTCTGCGTAAATTGTGACCAAAATCAATGCGATAGCATAAAAAACCGCGAAGTGGTAAAGTTTTGAAGAAAAAAGTTTTTGATTTACGTGTATTTTAGATGGGAAAACTTATCGCGCGAAGAGAAAGTACTTAATATTAATATTAAGGGTTGTAACTTTCAGGGAATTTTATTTCAGACATATGCCACAAAATTTCGGGTGGGGGGTACAGGAAATAAAAAAAAGTCGAAAAAAAATCGCCCTAATATATATATATATATAAATATATATATATATATATGTTTGTGTAGCAAAAATGAATGGAGGGTGTTCCCCTTTATCGAGCAATTATTGATTATTACACTTTACAAATAACCATGTATTGTACGAAACGCGTCATTAAGTTGATTATTATAATCGTTATTTTCTTTTGCCTGCAAACGCTTCATTCGTCTCCTCTTTTCGCACGTCAGTTATGTAAATTTACATCATCATTTTATAATCCAAAAAATGATAAAGAAATTGGAGACAATTTTTGAATAAGCGCAATTTTCCTTTGTTTACTTGCCATTGTACTGTTTCACTATGAGCTCGGGGCTGGCGAGATAATATTGATCACAGAGAAACCGGGCATTCTCGTAAGCGTCTTTGACAACGCTGATAACGTCGCAATAAGGATCGATACAGCCAACGTGTCTGTTGTCACCGTTCAATATTCCACCGAACAGGAGAGCTGCAAAGAAACAAACGAATTTTCGGTAAAATCGAATTTTTCGAATGCTTAACTATTGTCTATATTTATCAAAAATTCTGTTGCGCATTATTTTCTTTAAAAAAATGTATATAATACAGATTTTTTTTCTCTGGCTAAAAATCTACCAACAATTTCCTCAATTTAAAAATGCCACGAATCAAAAACTTGTTTCATTTCTATTTCATTTAATAAATGTCTTTCTATTTTCTTTTCATTTTTTTCATTTCATTTCAATTTTCATTAAAAAAATGTATATAATACAGGTTTTTTTTCTATGGCTAAAAATCTACCAACCAATTTCCTAACAATTTAAAACTGCCATGAATCAAAAACGTTTTCGCAAATTTTTCATTGCTTTTTCTCGTGAATTCATTTTTTCCCACCAAAAACTATGCGAAAAAATCGCGATAAATTTCCCGGGGAATATTCTAAAACATTGAAAACTAAAAAATCAATTTGACGGAATCCGAGACCAGTTTTGGAAAAAAAAATGCAGTACTCACTGTGTTGATTTATGAGCATTCTTATGGAGACCCGCGACATGAAAAATCGGTCCAGAAAATATTGAATACTGTTCTCAGTTTGCGGATCAACGTCGTGAGAATCCTTAAGCTCCAAAATACCCTGAGCCATAACTTCGACGACGTCGGTATGGCGATTTCGAATTTTTACCAGAGCTTCGCAGAATCTGAAATTAAGAAAAATAATAAATTTTTTATTTCTTCAATTCGGACAAATCTTTGTTCTTATTCAGTATTTGTAGGATATCGATAAATTTTTTATTGCACTCCGTGCGTAAAGTGACTACTTCTCGCACGCTTCGCTTCGCTGCGCGTGCGAGAAGCGGGCACTTTACGCACTCGTGCGATAAAATTTTGTACGATACTCGTGCGAGAAACTTTTTCTCAACTCGTGTGATTGCAGCATTCGCCTTCGGCGCATGCTGCAAACTCACACTCGTCAAGAAAAAGTTTCATCGCACTCGTATCGTAATGTACTATTTTGCACGGTTCACACGTGGTGACGTTAAATTTTTCCAAAAAATATCAATGTGGAAATATCGATTTCTCCATGAGGAAGCAACAATGAATGGAGGTGAAAGTTTGAAAATTGTTTCATCACTCACCTGTCGAGCGTTGACTCGCTGACCTCGGCCTTCTCGAAATGTATTATTTCCTCGAAAGACTTGATGTACAGATTATTAACGATCCCGACGCTCGGCATTCTCAGCAAATGCTCCGGCAGAAGATGTATTTCCTTCATTATATTAGCGAGTCGCACCGGAAGTTCCTTGCGCAGAAATATAAAGGATTTTCTCTCACAAGCGCTCAAACCTGAAAGTAAATTTGTTGATCAATGATTTATTTATTTTTTTCAACGGTTTCTTTTATCTCTCTGATCTTTGTGAAGATAAAAGACGCTGACCTTGGAAAAAAAACCTACAATATAAATTCGATTCATCCGTTCTTGTATCAAAATTATCACATTGCAACAATTATTTTCATTTAATTATCACAAATTACTCGACAATCATTAATTATGAATATTTAAAAAAATAATATAATAAAAGCAATTATCAAAATAACCGACAGAATTACAGCGGCAAAAAGATAAATTTGAATTGAAATTTTATCCTTGCAATTCTTATATGTTTTTTCAAGAATAAACTTATTATTATTGTTATTAGGTCTTGTTATTTTTTTTTTTTTTGACACATAAGTTGAACACACGCGATACTCTATCGCAATAATATCGCAGATCTCTTTCCGTTTATTCATTTTTATTTGATTGACATCTTTTGCCGACCCGATAAGACTCTTATCTCATTCCCTCGGCAAATTTTTTGCCGCTGAAAGACTGTTAATGGATTTCCGCAACATTTGAGACGAAAATACAAGAGCGACAAATTTTCCTCGGAAATAAATTATCGAGTATACATCTCATCAGGAAATTCGAACGATCGTGAAAATATTCATGTAAATGGTAGTGGGAGAAAAAAAAATTTTACGTGCGTCAAAGTTGGTTAAGTAAAGCTCCGGAAAAAGATCGTGACTTTGATCTTGCGAGTTTAAATATATCTCTCAAGGAGACGACGCGAGTTTGTAAAATATTATACAAATAATTGCACCGAGCTTCGTGGTTTTCCGCGAAATGTTTTTTTCACGAACGATCGATGATTTCATCGTCAAACATTGAAAAATCATCGAATTGGATCTGTCAAGAAAAAAAAGGAAAGGAAAATATGGAAAAAATTTGCAAACATCGATGGTTGAACTTTAAAAATTTGCCAAAAATTGAAAAATAATCGAAATCTAATTAATCAAGCGGGGGTTTGAAGCTTCAAGGATCCCAAAGAGAATGAGTCGTGAGCGAAGTTAAAATTGCAACGAGAAAAAAGTTACAGTCACTTTAGTGAACCCATTCAATTTTGACCAAAATGCATTTAAAAAAAAAAAAATTCGGGCCTTATATCGATGTATTTTTTCTCCCTGAACACGAATCTCAATAGTTTTTTTTTTTTAACTCAAAATTTTCATGAATTTTCATTAAAAACATTTTTCCTGGAGCTCCATTTTCAGAAACCTCAAAATCGCGAAATTTCAAGTGCTCATAACTTTATTTCGGATCAACCAATTCCAAAATTTCTTTTTTGTACTTAAAAGCTGTCACGTAACTTCGAGAATGTCATTCCAATAACTCGATTTTTGTAGAAATGAGAGCACTTTGAAAATCACTGAAAAAAATGGAAAGGGGTATGCAAAAATTTGGAAAAATCGATGCTCGAAGTTTAAAAATCTGCCAAAAATAGACAAACCATTCAAATCGAATGAACCAAGCGTCATTTTAAAGCTTCAACGATCCCAAAAAGAATGAGCGCAGAATCAATCGAAAATTTGGGTTAGAAAAAAAGTTATAGCGATTTTGGTAAACAGATTTAATTTTGGCCCAAATTAAAAAAAAAATTTATTCATCTTTTTCAAACCTTTTGTCGATGTATTTTGCGTCCCTGAACACGAATCTACTAATAGTTTTCTCAAAAAAATAAAAATTTTATAAATTTTGATAAAAAACAAAAACCTCAAAATCGCGAAATTTCAAGCGCTCATAACTTTCGATCGGTTTGACCGATTCTAAAATTTCTTTTTCGTATTCAAAGGCTGTCACTAAACTTAGAAAATGCCGTTTGATTCATTCCGATAACTTAATTTTTGCAGAAATGAGAGCACTTTGAAAATCGCCGAAAAAAATTGAAAGGGGTATGCCTTAAAAAATTTGTAAAAATCGATGGTCGAACTTTAAAAATCTACCAAAAATCGAAACATGATCGAAATCGGATGAACCAAGCGGCATTTTGAAGCTTCAACGATCCCGAAGAGAATGAGCTCATATTCAAGTCGATATCTAGTCTAGAAAATAAATTGAAGTAATTTTAGTGAATAGATTAAATTTTGGCCAAGATGCAAAAAAAAACATTTTTTTTTTTTTTTCAAACCTTATATCGATGTATTTTGTCCTCCTGAACATGAATCTACCAATAGTTTTCCCAAAAAATCAAAATTTCCATGAATTTTCATCAAAAACATTTTTGCTCAATTTTTGCTTCATTCTCAAAAACCTCAAAATAGCGAAATTTCAAGGGCTCATAACTTTCGATCGGTTTGACTGATTCTAAAATTTCTTCTTCGTACTTAAAGGCTGTCACTAAACTTGGAAAATGGCATTTGGTTCATTCCGGTAACTCAATTTTTGTAGAAATGAGAGCACTTTGAAAATCGCCGAAAAAAATGGAAAGGGGTATGCCTTAAAAAATTGGCAAAAATCGATGGTCGAACTTTAAAAATCTACCAAAAATCGAAAAATGATCAGAATTGGATGAACAAAGCGGCATTTTGAAGCTTCAACGATTACAAAGAGAATGAGCTCAAGTTGAAGTCAAAATGTTTTCTAGAAAATAATTTACATACAATTTAGTGAACAGATTCAACTTTGGCTAACAATTAAAAAAAAAAAAAAAAAAAATTCATCAATTTTTTAAAAACCTTATATCGAAGAATTTTGCCATCCTGAACCCAAATCTACCAATAATTTTTTCAAAAAATCAAAATTTGAATAAATTTTCAAGAAATTTTTTTTTCCAGATTTCCTTTGCTTTTTCTCTACTCGTGAATACTGAATCAGAACAGTTAATAATGTCGAGCCAAAATCGAAAAATGCAGATACAGAAATCTTGAGGGTAATACGAATAATAGGGATAATTAATTCATCAAATTAAATTAATTAATTAATTGGTCGAAAATTGATTTTAAGGGATGAATACAATTGTTATTCATTCCTTTTGTCTTTTTTTCATCTCAGTATCGATCGGGAAATTTTTATTCGAACGAACAAAATGTATGTGACAAGTTGAACGACAAGAGACGATTCGTTGCATCATTTCATGCGTCTCTATTTTAATGCACCGCGTGGGCTTTCTCATTCTCACTTAAAGCAATGAAGCAAAACGTCCATCATTCAATAAAATCCGCTCTATATATTCTCGCTGTTCCAGAAATTCGACAGACTCAATCATCTTTTATTCGCAATCTTACACGTGCACTTTATCCCATTTGTTTTTATTTTTCACGTTCAATAACAATTATTGTTATGAGCGAAGAATTTTCTTTGATCCGTATCCACGATGCTTGTGAATAATTTTTGGTGAAAAAAATATCAAAGATACCTAAAAACGTGCTCTTTGGTGTGGACTTAATTTCATGCCGAGAGGTCGGCACCTTTTTCCATGAAAAATTTTCAAAAATTCTCAAAAATTCAAAAATTTTTTCAGACCGAATAAAATTAAATTTTATCAATTCAATTTTTTTTTATCAGTTTTCTCTTGTACACGATTCTTGGTGTATTACCGTATTCTAATCCTTCATTACTCTGTCTACGTCGTATACTAAAGTCGAGATCATTGAACTTTGTCTCTCTGGAGTCTGTTTCAACTCACATTAAAGTTCGATTCAATAAACGGGAATTTCTCCGAGGTAAAAAAATGTTTTTCGATTAAAAAATAGGACTGACATACATAGATTAGGGTGGGTCAAATAAAATGACTAATTTTTTTTTCCTTGATATATTAAAACATGTATTGTTTGGCATCTCAAAAAAATCCTCTGCAAGTATTAGCCCTTTATATTTAAATTAAGAGGTCCCTCATCGCAAATTTTTATTTCTCATTTAAATAACATAGGAAATTTTTTTTTTAACTTTGGAATTTTATTAGACTTTAACCGTTGAGGTTAGGAGAGTTTTTTAGAACATTTTTGTAGAACATTTGATGCTCTGCAAAAAAGGTTTCTTGTGTTTAATCGATAAATCTAACCGTTCAAAAAATAATTAACCTTAATTTTTATATTATAATTATCACTAATTATCACCGATTATTTTTTGAACGGTTAGTTTTATCGATTAAACAGAAGAGAGCATCGAATGTTCTACAAAAATGTGCTAAAAAAACTCTCCTAAACTTAACGGTTAAAGTCTAATAAAATTCCAAAGTAAAAAAAAAAAATTCCTTTTGTATGTAAATGGGAAAAAATTTTCGATGAGGGACCTCTTAATTTGAACATGAAGGGCTAATACTTGCAAAGGGTTGTTTTGAGAAGCCAAACAATACATTTTTCATTATATCGAGGAAAAAAAAATTAGTCATTTTATTTTACCCACCCTAGCATAGATACATGTATTCATTTGTACATATATATTTATATAGTCGTTGTTAATGTGGATTTACTTTATAAGTGCAAAAAACACGTTATCACTTGTATCAACGTTAAACACACGTATCTCCACCTTTCCGATAACAAAATGAAATGATAAAATGGACAGAGGAAAAAAATATACAAAAATGCCCGAAGATTAATGGAGACTTGCTTCGACAAATAATTATTCATGGACTAAAATGTTACTTGAAATTGCCATAATATGGAATTTCGCGTCACAAACGTTTCCGGATTATCCGAGGAAAATCGGATTGTTCATTTATTAGGAAGGGAGAGAGAAAAGTAGGCGAGAAGTGCCTTGACCTCGCCACATACAAACACACACGAGGCTATCTTGACTTTGTCGTATCGATTTTTTCTTTTTTCTTTCATCGAGGACTCGTTGTTTGTTGACCAAGTTATTTCACTTAGCCACACCGAGCTAATTTGCCAAATAGTTGGCAATTCTTTTTCCTCAATGAACCAATGGATCAATAATTTCAGGCATTTTTTTAAATTCCCACAATGATAATAATTTTTTGCATCGAATCAGACTACTCGAATTAATCATAGGAATTTTTATTCCTGACTTTGAGGCCTTACAATTTCAGCAGTGAAAATATTTTAAATTATAAGAACAATTTTTCAAATTGTTAAATTAAATCATTAAATTTTATCCATCATTATTAATTTTTTGAAATTAAAATGGTTCAATTTTAATCATTTTAATTACAAAAATTGCTCTTATAATTTAAGAGAATATTTTCACTTCTGAAATTGCCCTCAAAGTCAGGAATGAAAATTCCTATGATTAATTCGACTGATCCGGATCGACGCAAAAAATTATTATCATTGTGGGAATTGAAAAAAAAAAAGTCATTGTTAAAATGCGCGTCACGAAAAAAAACGTGCGACCTTGTCTCGCAAATATAAAAATTATGATTGAATTACGCGTCATATGATCCCGCTGTTCTTTTGTGCTTTTCGAAGGCTCGATGCGGGAGGAAGAAACATTAAAAAACATGGGAAAAAGTTTCGTCGCTTGAAAAAAAAATTGCAAGTCATTCTAACCATTATGTGGATTAATAAATAATTTTTTTATTCTCTTTTTCGCCGCGCATTATTCGTCATTTATTCACGCGATACGCGCTCATGAGTTGGTGAGGAAATTGTGTATTCTCGCCTCGAGGGACATTATAAGGAAAAAAACAAAAAAACGCCGTTGCAGTCACGATCGTTAAATTTTGTTCCACCGACCGATAACGAAAAGTTTACATAACGAATGATCAAAACAAAGTTTTAATGCGATTGAAATATTTTTTATAAGTTTTTAAAACTTAATTTTTATTGCAGTAATAATTGAATAATTGTCTCTTTCATTTTATATTTCTAAAGGGGAAATAAAACGCTCACAAATTTATTGTTTAATTTTTTTCAAACACATGGAGCAGATTTTTTATGTCTTGGCAACTTTCAGTTTCAAAGAATTATCACTATTTTTCATTTTTTGTGATCATATCAAGGAAAAAGACAAAAAAAGAACTTCACATATGGGTAATTCAACGCCAAATAATTTTATTTATTCATTTGTTTCATCAGGCAGCCTCAAGTCGATTATTATAGCGATTAAGATTCGATCGAATTTTTAAATGGAATTCCTATTTTTTTTTATATTTAATTTCACGAATCTCAATGATGAATTGATTTTACATGTAAACAGTCCATATATTTTTGTATATCATATCTCGAATGGACGTGGGTGTGTCGGGCTTTTGAAATAGCCGATTGGTTATCCCCAAGATTTGGACTTTGACCACGAGCGTCATCCGATCAGATATTCGTCATGCATAACATGTTTTTTTTAGGTTTGATAAAACACAAACATGAGCATTTATACATCTCAATTTTTATATGCAGCATGGTTCAAATGTTTTGGATACTTCAAATTTTTGCTGAGTTAAAATGTTTCGTATTTCGTCTAAAAAATTCGCCATTTTCATGTTGTTACAAAATCATGTGTTATTTACTGAAAAAAGCAATTAAATTTTTTTTTTCAAAGTCTCTAAAGAAAAAACTTCAAAATTGTTTTTTTTTTTAATTTGCCATTGCAATTTTTTCTCACAAGCCGAAGGGGTCAGTTTCACCAAACAGGACGAACCCTCGAGAGATTCTTTCCCAACAATTTCCCTAAAAAGCCAATATCTTCATTAATAATATCAAGAACATTTCTTAGAGTATTTATTTTTCGCTTTTCGTCACGAATACATTCCTCTAGTTCTAGAATAGTTCTAAAACATTGGAAAAAAATAATTAACTCATTTTTGTTTCGGCTGTCAGAAAAGAAAAAACCCCTAGAAATTCATTGCAGGCTGGAATTTCGTGGATTTTTCATTTTTAATGTATTATAACAGTATTCGTGTTTTTATCTTGCTCTATAAAAATCATGAAAGGAAGTTGGCAATTTTTTCTGCATTTACATATGACAACAGAAGAGAATGACCATGAGGGACGTCGAACAGGATGCAGTAATCAATGACTATAGTAACAGCAAACTCAATGCGAAATGGCAATTCCGTATGTCATGTAAAATTTTTCGTACATTTAGATACACTTTTATGTGGAGAGCCAAAAAAAAGACAACAATGTTTCTATCTTGATCGCGAAGAATTTAGTTTATATGCGTAAAATATTCAATCTGATTGTTGAGAGATAGAGGAAACATCGTATATATATATATGTATATACACGCACTGACTATATATATATATATATATATAATATATATTGCACTAACCAGTGACGGCATCGACTGATGAGCGTCACGTAGGCAAACTCTTAGACACCGTGAGAAAAAATTCAAGTTTCAACATAAAACAATCAATATCATCATCATAATGATAACCAAAACTATCTTGGAAAAGCGAATAACAAAAATGGCAACAGGATCTTAAAAATCATGTCGCGAAATTGTCTCGTATTCTCGGGGTTCATCGTCGCGTCGCAATGTAAATATTGTTCCATACATTCAAGGCTAAATGTTGTTCCTTGTATTCTGTGCTTACCGAAATCGATGAACTGTTTTATCGAAAGCGGCGATGGATTGAATTGCGAATAAAAATCCAACATCTTCGTCATGTTGCTGAGACACCTCCTCGTAATCCTCATTTTGTCTAGTTTTACACATTAAACGTGACTTGATTTGTTAAATTGACGAGACGATTTTCAGGTTAACCGCACGATTGACACGAGTTTGTAGGCCGTTTTAGCGTTTATCCTTTTTTCTTTTACGCTAATTAAAATTCTCAAACAAACGAGGATGTAAGATCGAGAGAGCCCGCTTGGCAGTAGAAATGGGCAGGATGTGCAGAATGCACGGACTCGAAACAACTGCGGGCACAGAGCAGAGCGCTTTTTTTTTAACATAAACTAGTACACGGATTTGATCATAGGAGACACCGGTGCTCGGGGTCCCGTTTATTATTATTATTATTTTTTTTAACCCGCTGAACCACGAAATACGCGAAGAAGAGAAGAGAGGGACGCGCCTCGGTGTTTTTTAAATCCGCCAGCAGCGCCTCTCGCGGCGCACGTGCGCAACTCGAGTCGCACGGAGTTGATCATTTGACTCGTCGGTTGTTCGCGTGATGACTTCCGGTCCGAGGCAAGCCCATGTGGTGTGTGATCTCCAGGCGCAGAGTCGTGCGTGCCTGAGGTGGTATTTCACGAAATTATCGAGACGAGAGGAATTGCCAACTCGCCGCAAACATATTTTTGTGGCTCGTTGAGGGTTATTTTTTTTTCATTCATCCGTAAACTGGCAGAGAGTTATCGCGTGTAGAAAACGACTGACGGGATCGCGAGTGAGAAACGCAAAAGGCGAAAGGAAAAAACAAATAAAAATCGTGCGTGTGTGTGCGCGAAGAGCGAACGTGCGATAACGATGGCGGATCTAGACGATTTTTTCGCGAAAAAAGATCGCAAGAAGGCGAAAGGAAAGAAATTCACGACGACTGAGGAGGTTGCGAAGAAACTCGAGGAAACGGGAAAGCGGGTCGAAAAGCCAAAGCCTAAAGACAAAGTGGTGAATCCCGAAGAAACCGAGGAAGGCACAGAGCCACAGCAAGTTCCGGTACAATTTTTTTTTGCCCAATTCGGCATTAATGTTGATCGTAGAAATTTCATAAATTTACGAACGAATGCGTGTACTTGGTTTTTTTTTAAATGGCAATCGAACTTTCGGGATAAATCTAGGCTATGTCGAAGGGCGAGAGGGGAGGAATGAATAGGCCGCCGCCATGTTGGATCCTCGGAAACGTCACATCGCCCCGATCGAACGATGAAAAAAGAAAGAGAAAGAAAATGCAAAACGATGCCGAAACAACCACGAGTCCCTGAAAAAAATTGCTCCCATTGTTCGATAATAATTTTATAAATAAGTGATAGATTTATCGACATCTCGAGGGAGAGCCAAACGTCGTTGATAGCGAAATTTATCCTCACTTCCGGTTGTTCTTTGCTCTCGTACGAAATATCAATAGTCGAATCTTTTTTTTTTCTTTTTTGAGGTTACGTATCATCATCTCCATTTCGAGTCAATAATTTTGCTTAATCATAGAAGCAGCATTAATGTCAAAAATTAATCCATGAGTCGAAACTATAATATTTCGAATGTTTTGAAAATTGGAGGATCCGTTACAACTTTATCAATATTTCAGATATTGCATTAAAATTTTGTACACTTAATATTATGACCAAAGTTTCTTGCTGTTGTATTTGACGAAAATCCATGAAACAATTGAGTCATTGTAAAATTCTTGATTTTTCAAAAATGGAGCATATGCGATAACTTGATCAATATTCAAGATATTGCTCTGAAATTTTGCCCACAGCTGTTACGATTATTAAGATTGTAATCTCCATACTTTTTTCAATTGGCTCCAATTTTTAATTCAGTTTCCTTCTTGCCAATCGCAATATTCCCATCACCCGTTACATAATCTTTTTTTACAGCCCTGTTTGAGGATTTTAGACTTGATTTTGCAAATATTCATGACCAACAACCGAAGATGACTTGTTTGAAAAATGTTGCTAATCTCTGTATTTGGAACGATTTTTTAGGAGGATGACGAGTGGCGAGAATTCGAGGAGGAAAAGAAGGATTATACTGGCTTGAAGATCGGAAATTTGACCGTCACGGAAGAACCCGGTGTGGAATCTGACGAGGACAGAGGTACGGGAGAAAACAGTTCCGACGGCGAGTCGGGAGAGCCGGGTTCGAAGCACGGTGGTCCTTGGAAAAGACCCGATCAGCCGGAGCAAAAAGAAACCGCGGAACCTTCGCCGGTTGAGGCTCCGGCGCCTGCGGCAGGTACTGGAAAAGGCAGCTATAAAGCTCCTCCCTTCAGAAACGTAACTTCCTCGTCGTCTAACACTAGGTCGAGAGGCAGAAATGTAGCTCCGGATATAAGCAGCGAAGAATATTTTCCAACTCTGAGCGGAAAAGCACCGGCGAGCGAGACAACAGGCCCGTGGGGCAGGCGGTGAGACTGTATTTGTTTAGCCTTTCGTTCCTTTCTCAGCTTGGAGGAAAATTATCGTTGAAAAATTGAAAATTGAATTATTCCAACAAAATAGGAACGAAATACGTTGACTGAACAGAAGCTGGAATTTATCATTATGCAACCGATATTTTTCGAAAATCACTCTTGATAAATTCTCATTGATGAAAGATTTATGTTGCAGTGGAAAAACACTATTCGTTATTCACAATCACAAATATATTTTGAAAACTGAGTTGTGAAAATAGGAATGTAAAAGTAATGCATTACACATTACTTTAAACAATGTGTATTCGACAAGTTTTCCATTACAAATTACAAAAGTAATGTGTAATGGATGCATGTCCGATTACAAATAAAAAAGTAATGTGTAATGGATGCATGTGCCATTGCAAATAAAAAAAGTAATGTGTAATGGAGGCGTGTTCCATTACAAAAAAAAAAGTAATGTGTAATGGAGGCGTGTTCCATTCCAAATACTGATGACGTGCTCAAACAATATTACAATGAGACCCCACTTGCTTTTCTTCTATCTCAATTTGTTTCGAGCTAAATAAAATAATGAAACAGCAATGTGCAAGTTTCTAATGCGAGCACAGCAATTTTTCCATTTGTAATGGAATATTCTCTCCCAAAAATTACTTTTTTTCAATTGTAAATTGTAATGGAGCACTCAGCCATTACACGTTATTTTTTTTATTTGTAATGGAAGATCCATCGATTGCTCGTTATTTCTTTTATTTGTAATGGGACATGCATCCATTACACATTACTTTTTTTATTTGTAATGGCACGTGCATCCATTACACATTACTTTTTTATTTTTACTGGGACATGCATCCATTACACATTACTTTTTTTATTTGTAATGGAACACTCATTCATTATACATTATTTTTGTATTTTGTAATGGTACACTTATTCACTTCACATTATGCAGTGTAATGGGTAATAAATACAGTAATGCATTATTTACAACTCTGGTTGAAACGTTCTCTAATGTCCTTCGAACCTTCATAATTTCAGCAAAAAAGAAGGAAAAAATCTTCCTCGCTGATTTCTTTTCTCCTTATGTTGAATTGTCTTTTTCGTCTAACAGGAAGCGAGAGGAGGGCAATTTCGAGGAGGTGCGCAACAAGGGCGGAAGCAGAGGATACAGTATGCAGGATTCGCAGAATCAGGCGCCGAAATTATCATTGGGCAATAAATACGGTGCTCTGTCGCAGGACCAGAGCTGAGAGCGTGATTCACGGTCAAATCGTAAGAAAAATAATCGTAACGTCGTATCGCATCGTTTTTTAGCCCAGTCGTGCCCGAGACGAACACATTTTATAAGTTAAAAATTTCGCGATCGTGATTTATCACGCCCCCCTCCCCCTAATTACGATACAAATGCCGCCGACGGTCGATGGCGAAGCGGTTGATCGACCAGAGAAGAAAAAAACAAAAATTACGAAGCTGCAAAGTGGCGCGTCTCTCGACGATATTTATTAATATTTCTATAATTGATGGAGAACGCAAGGACGCTATGATAACCGAAAAATGAACTCTGCGACCGCCATGTTGGTTAGTACAAACATTGGCCGCTAGAATCAAATGGATAGTTCCTGTCCCCCAAATCGCACATCACTATTTCCAAAATATCGGAGCAGCTCTCTTCGACTAGAACGACGACGAGAAAAAAACGTGAAGTATCGGAACAAAATCTAATCATTAATTAATTATCGATACGCATAAAATTGAAACTCTGCCCGTTAATGAAAAAAAATGTCAGAATTTAAAACCGATGAATAATCGATCACTCATAATCCGGCGCTACATAAAAGCTCCATCGTTGTAATTACTCAACGACTCGTTGACGATTGAAAAATTCGAAGAAACGAAATATGGAAAAACGAACAATTTTCCGTTTGTCAATGATCAAAGGTCGATAATCTTGAAAAATAAAGAAATGCTTTTATCTTCCATGGCTCATGGTCACGCTCGAAACTCCGATGAGCGGAATTTTTTTTATTTCTATTTTTTACTTGAAGGAAAAAGAAACAAAATACGCGCATTTTCCGAGAATCGAAGAATTGTAATTCGAGCACTTTCAATGTCCGGTGAGAAAAACTTCGATCAAGAGCCACCGAGCGGCTTTAACGTCAACGAAGCAACGAGAGGGAGAGATATGAAAATAAATGAATAAAATTAAAAAATCTTGTAGGTAAATTAAGGAGAAGAAAAAACAAATATTAAGCGTATATGCATAGATGATAAGTGAGTCACCGGGGCTGGGCTCTGGAACGTCGCGACGTGAGAAAGAGAGAGAGAGAGACAGAGAGTATAAAGATGTAGTACACAAGATGCGTTGCTAATTTTTTCGCTCCGAGACTATTTAAAAAAAAAAACAGGAAAATATCAATCGAGAGACAAAAAATGATGAAATAGAAGTTTTCACCTGAAGAGATAAAAGGAGAAAAAAGGGACATTGGTAAATATTTGTAACGAGCTGGGTGCACGAATGTCAAGTTTACAGAGGTAAAACACGTATGTACGTTTTTGTTGACAATTGTTTCATTGTGTCTGTTAGATAAGGATTTTTTTCTTAAATTAAAATAAAAAGGAAAAACGCAACGAGTAGCGAAATGAAATTGAAAAGGAGAAGAGAGAATTCTTCCATCGGGGATTCCGCGAGAGTGACTTTTTTCGAGCAAGTCGAATCATAGCTCCTTGTATGGTGAATCGAACGAAGTTGTGATTATAATAAATTTTCTAGGACACGTAGATGCCTGAAAGCATTTTTTTCATTTTTTTTGTTTAACGATACGAGATTCGCTTCGAAGCGAAATTGCGCAATTTTCACTCCCAGAAAGAAAATTTGTTTTTATTTATTTTTCTTCTATTTTTTTCATCTATATAAATCAATTATTATTCGAAAATTCAGTTTATCTCGCTGCATCGAATATCTAGGGTGCTTACCGCGTCTTTGCACACAAAGACCCTCTCGTTTTTTTTTTTACAATTATGTTACGTAAACTTTTTTTTCAAATTTTTGAGAATCATTATCAGCGACGTGAAACGATCGAATGCGAAATTTGATTACTATTGTTGAGATTGAGAGAAACGTGTATGTGCGTGTGTGTGTTGGCATAAAGAAAAAACGGAAAAACATAATAAAAATAAATTGCAAGAAGATTGCCGAGGCAAATCATTTTTTTTCATATTTTTATAAATTTTCTTTTCTTAATGATTAATCATAAGTAATCTTTGAGTAATTTTTTTTCTATACATATAAAAAGCACCGCGTCCAGGGTAGAAGACTCTCCTGAATCGTGACTCGCAGTCTCGAGGAGAACATTTTCTACAGGACGTCTTCCGGTTTCGCCGTGTCGTCGTCGCTAGAAAATACGATTTTTTAAATCGGCGATAAAACGGCGCCAACGTATTATTGAACTTCACGACGATGATTGAAATCGGGATCACGAAGATACCTCTCGCCGTATTTCAAGCCGTGACTTCCCTCGTTGCTGTACGACACGAGCATCGGTTTTTCAAGAAGGGCAGCGTTGAACTTTGGTAGAAAATAAGTCCATGCCTTGCTCAGTATACCAATCTGCCCGAAAAACGATTATTAATATTTTTAAATCAAGCACGAATATCTTAAATACTCAAGATTATTTTTCAACTCTTGTGGATCATTTCAGAACGTTTATTATTGAGCATTGACTTTGAAATTGATTCACAAATGTGTGTAAAAAGAATACCTCTTCGAAATTAGTTTCCACCAATTTTAAATTTGCAGCCGGTGCCATCAAAACTTCTTCCTCCGTACGAACGTAGAACGAAGGATGCTCCTCCAATTCGTCCAGTTTCGCTAACATTCGTGTATCGACGTCGTACACCTCGCCAATAATTTGCTGCGTATTTTTTCCATTTTCAAAAGGTTGTAAATGAAATGTTTTCAAATTCTTTTAAATAATACCGCCTTTTAGAACAGCGGCGCGATGGCGCCATCTTGCGGACAAATGAGGTAACTTTCACACACAGGCAATATATATATCGAACTTACGTTTCCGGTGCCGGGTTTCTTCAACAAAAATGGAATGTTGTACTTCGTAGCGATAACTAAAGGATACTTGTTTACGGTTTTTCCATTGCCGAGAAACTTTGCGTAGCCGTCGGCAGTATTTTGTATCACGCGATGATTCGGCTCGCCACGTTTTAACGTTCCGTAAACGAAAATCCGATGTAGCGGATTCTTAAATAAGTTTTCGTACATTTTTCTTCACTCTGTTTTTTTTATCCCTCAACTATGAAAATGCGCGTCACAGTCGGCGCTGTCATCACGTGATTTTCCGCAGAGAACCGATCGAAAGCATGTGACCGTTTATTTGACAGTCGGCGCTCGGGAAAATTCAACAAACACTTCTTCTCAATGTATATTCTCCAAACGCGCTCGTCGCTTTTCGGTTTCGACCATCGATCGATTTTCGAACACCGTTTAAATTTTCCTTACGTTCGTCTTTAGAAAAAACGTAATTCGATACGTTCTTCTACAAGTTTGTGTGTGTGTTTTTATATGCCTTTGTTTTTTTCCATTTTGAGCTTTTTTTCGAACACAAAATAGATTGTTTCTATGTGGAGGTTAACTCTCTGATCAATTTGATCCAGGGGGTACAAGCCACCGTAGTAAATGGTGAGGCAAAGTTGCGCTGGTGGCGCCGTAGTAGACAGCCTAGGAACTAATGCCTATGACATATATATATACATATGTCATATATATAGGCTTACCCCCTCTCCACGACCCAAAGCAGGTTTATTATTATTATTATTATTTCGTTTTTAATGTCCCAGGATATAAAAATATAATAAAAATGCCAGTATTTTGTATTTCAATATATTTAAAATATTTCTTATATTTATTCGTCTTAATATATGTTTATTTGCAATATTCATTTTTACACATCACATATTTAACAAGCTTCTATGTAAAAGACAAACTTAAACTTTGTTTTTCTATTCGCGTATCACATTAAATTAATCAGTTATAACTTTGCAAAGTTTTAACCGCACAATTGGTTTTTACATAAAATATTTATAGAGCTTTTATATGTAACACAAACTTAACAAGTTTTTGCTATTCGCGTATCACATGATATTAATCAGTTATAACTTTGCAAAGTTTTAACCGCACAATTGGTTTTTACAAGAAATATTTATAGAGCTTTTATATGTAAAACATACAACAAATTTTTACGATTCGCGTATCACATTTAAGAAATCAGTTATAACTTTGCAAAGTTTTAACCGCACAATTGGTTTTTACATAAAATATTTATAGAGCTTTTATATGTAAAACAAACTTAACAAGTTCTTGCTATTCGCGTATCACATGATATTAATCAGTTATAACTTTACAAAGTTTTAACCGCACAATTGGTTTTTACATGAAATATTTAACGAGCTTATATATATAAAACAAAGTTGATAAATTTCTACGATTCGCGTATCACATTTAAGTAATCAGTTATAGCTTTGCAAAGTTTTATCCGCACAATCGGTTTTCATATGAAATATTTAACGAGTTTTATATATAAAACAATTATGTTGACCAATTTTTACTATTCGCGTTTTACATTAAATTAATTAGCTATAAATTTGCAAAGTTTTAACCGCATAATCAGTTTTTACATGAAATATTTAATGAGCTTTTATATATAAAAAAAAACCAAACTTAACAAATTTTTGCTATTCGCGTATCACATGATATTAATCAGTTATAACTTTGCAAAGTTTTAGCCGCACAATCAGCTTTTACATCACATATTTAACCATAATTAGTTATAATTGTACAATTTTCGAACGGCATAACCAGCGGCGTATCGCTTCACTAGAATTACTCTATACTATACGTTATAAGAGAGGTCACATTAGGAACACGGATATTATTGAAGATTGTATACAGATTGTGTATATACTCGTGGTAAGTTACCTTGCAACACTTCCCATTGCGTGTTTAGCGTTCCAGCTTGAGGATCCTGGTTCGGAGTAGTATTGAGCAGAATAGTGTCTGCATATGTTGACACGTCAAGTTTTTCTGGAAAAGAATTCAAAACAGTTTTTAAATAAATCGATTCATTACTTTATTGATGGAAGAATAATTTTGCTGTTATCTTGTCGAATCCTTCTTATGAGAAAAATATTACTTTTAAAAGGACAGCGGAACTTAGCACAGATAATTTTATTGTACGCACAAATAAAATTGTCTGCGCTAAGTTCCACTGTTCTTTTAAAAGTAATATTTTTGGTCGAAATGGAGCATTCAATATTTTAACTAACACCAACCTTTTCTAACACCAACCTTCATTCTGATATTAGTTTAAAGTATTAAACAAAGATCATGAAATTACCTGGGAGATTCAGAGTCGGAATTGCAGTCGTGCTCAGTTTTTTTGCCAACACATATTTTTGTTCAAAGTGAGCCAAACACAAACGTCGACAAGTTATATGTATCAGAGAAACATTCAGCAGCTGAGGATTCCCGCTTGCAGCCAGCCACTTCAAAAACCGATCAAACTCCATCATGGGG
Organism: Alloplasta piceator; assembly: GCA_946863875.1. Lineage (NCBI taxonomy): Eukaryota > Metazoa > Arthropoda > Insecta > Hymenoptera > Ichneumonidae > Alloplasta > Alloplasta piceator. The sequence goes on along the minus strand of OX333081.1, from coordinate 7,566,484 downwards.
TTTGGGAATCTAAAGAAGCGTTTAGCTTCTGACGAACATCTCGCTACGAAACACTTCCCCGACATAGCTGTTACAAACAAAAAACAGAAATGTTTTTTTACATTCTTAATACTTATAAAAATGTTGCAGTTTGTTATCAATACTACATATTTGCCAAATAAAGAAATATTCTGTTAAGAATTCAACTCAACTTCAAAATACGAGAAGAGGTTAGTTTCATAAAAAAATGAGATATATTTACCTTGCTTTGGTGAAAATAAAAAATAATGATGAAAACGATCGCCCGATACGATATACTTGACTTTTCTGCAAACTGAACAATATATTTTCAAAAGAATAACAAAAAACAGTCCAAAAAACGCTGCGATAAACACACCCTGACTCACTATGATGACGCGCTGCACGCAACAATCTAAGATGGCGGACACCTGCCAGCCTGCGCGAGCGAGATAGAAAATCGATGCAATGGCTTATGGGTAGCGACACTAGCGCTCCTAGTATTCAGCCTAGGCAAAACTTTGCCTCGGCCCTTCCCATCTGTGCTTGGACCCCCTGATTTGATCTTCCTTTGCCGCCCCGCCCCCCCCTTTTTAGCTCAACAGCTGACTACTTCAAAGAGGGCGCTGCCGATGCGCGATTTAACCCCCATCTGCGTAGATCGATGCGCTTTCATATACTCGTCCTTTTCCCCCTTTTGTTTTGCATACGGTACGCGATAAGGAGCTCTCGTTATAATTTCTCCGTGTGGAGAAAACCAGGAGAAACGAAAAGAAACATGGCGAACAATGTTGTTGCGTCTTGAGTTGTTAAAAAATGTTTCAACGCTCATAGCAAAAGCGTTCGTTCGTCCTCTCGAGCGTCGTGTAAAGCGATAAAACAATTGGATTTAAGATTGAAAAAAAAATACTCCGAAACGTTTTTGAAAAACGCAATCATGGATATCCGTGGGATCGAAGTTACGAACCAGCTCAGGGTGAGGATTTTGAATATTTCGCGAATATTTTGCTGATTCTCAAAACAATTCTTGGTTATTCTTTTTGGAGCATTCGGTCGATGATCCATCATATACAGGCAATTCGGGTTCTTCTCTTGATGAATACTTTCGGAGCACTTTGACCGGAACTTTAATTTTACTTCGTTCGAATGTTTATAACATCATCATTATTCATTCATGGTTAATTATTCGTATCAATGGATTTGCCTGTTTCCTTTTCACAGGGTTTTATGCAATGGATCGGTTGCTTGTATTGAAAAATTCATATAAAACATTTTGTTATGTCGCTATGTTTCATTGTTTACAACGCAATGTTTACAATGCATTCGCCATTTTCGCATTTTTTTTATTGCATCCTTTCATACGATTGGTCAGTTTTGTGTCAAAATTCTACATAAAATCTCAATTTCACTCCGATTACAGAAATGTCCACATTTATTTTGTTTTTGCATCAAAAGGTTCTCCATGGTAGTGAATATATATTTTTAGCCAAATCTTTTTTTAAAATATCTTTTTTGAACGATTTGGAACATTTTCAATCCTGTTGGCGTTGAAATTGTGAAATGAAAAAGTATTCACGAAAACGGAGCTCCCTTCGTTGGGAATGAAATACTAAAAAAACAAACATTATATCTTTCAGAGCGCGATACGCGCCAAGCTTCTGGAATTGGGTGTACGTTACGACGAGGAATTGCCGGATTACATACTGGTGATGGTCGTGAATAAGAAGACTCGTCAACAGATGCACGAGGATCTTCATTTGTTTCTCGAGGAAAGTACGACGCCGTTCGTCGAATGGCTGCACGATCAAGTATTGAAAAAATTGCAAAAAGTCACGATAGCGAAGAAAAAAACGTCGCGGGAATTTGTGCCGACGATCGTCGTCAAGCAGGAGGAGGAGCGCAAGAAGCGTAAGAATAATGTGATGGCGACGACCGAGGAGCAAACGGAATCGAGGGAAAATGAGAAAATTCTAACAGTCGCCAAGGTGGAAAAATCAGCCGAGACAACCGTCGAGAAGCCAATGTCAGGAATCGCGAATGAAAAAACAACCGAGGATATTGAGACCGGTGATGATTCATCAGCAAGAATCGAGAATACGCAGAGCGTTGAAAACACCGGGGCCGATTCAACGACCGTTTCGCCCAAAACATCGTTGATCCCCTCCGAGCCGAGAATCACGGAAACACGTGAAAAAACGACAAAAAGGCCATTGGAATCGAACGAGAAGGACGCTGACAAAACGGAAAAGAGGATAAAGCCGTTGGAAAGTTCGGGGGATCGCGATGAGGAGGATAAGAGCGAGCGAGAGGATGACGACGATGAGGAGGAGAGTGCGGTAAACGAGAAGAGATTGAAATCTTGCGTCAACAAACCAATAGTAACTTCCGTGGTCTCGGTGAAAACGCGTCTGGGCGTCGTTTCGCCGAGGAAAAAATTCGAGACGCATCGAGCGAGTCGCGTCGTCGAGGCAAATCGTTTGAGGCAGCCAACGAGACCGACCAACGATTTTGCAAATCGTCGTGATTTCACGCGCTCGAAGAGTCAGGACGAGCACGAGAATCATTCGCAACGTTTGCGCGTCAACGATTTCCGCAATCGTCAGCAAAGCAGAGCTCCAAAATTGCCGCGAAATCGTCAATTCACGATGCGCGATGACAACCGATTCGAAAAAAATTCCGGCAACGAAAAATCTCGCAACGCGGAAAAAACTTTAACCGTCAAAGATCGGCTCGGCACGAATAACAAGAATTCCGTTGTCGTTAAGAAAACTTTCGCCGATGACAAAACGACAACGAAGGACGATATTAAAAATCGTCTTGGACCAATGAGCGAACGTCGTAGGAATATTTTGTCGCCCGACGATTCCTCCGTTTCGAGAAAACGTCCGATCAAACGCGATGAAACGAGAATCGAGGAAAAGGTCGTCGAGGAACAGGATGAGGAGGACGATGATGAATCGATCGTTGATTCTGTTCCTCTAAAATCTCGTATCATTGCCATCAACAGACCGGAAATTGGGGACAAGAGGACTCGAGGCTTATCCGGGAATGTCGAGATTGGAAAAAAACGTCAGGACGACGATGACGAGGACGAGGACGAAAAAACTATTGCGAGCAAAGTAATCGTAACACCGAGACCCCTTAAACCGTTACAACCGATTCAAAAACGCGCCACGCAATCTTTGCTACTGCGGGCCGTCGCCGAGGCAAATCAGTCAGTCGTGAAGCAAAAGAATCCAGAGCCGGTATTAACGGTGAGTAGTAACTGTAGAGTTGAGAGAAGAATTTACAAAAGGCCGAGCGAGAGGAACGATAATTGAAATTAGAAAAAAAAACTTTTTTTCTTGTGTGCTTATTATAATTTTTTTTCTCTTTTTATTCGACGATATACATATATATATATATATATGCATATATATTTATAAAGCGACTGATACATGCGAATTCACGAGTTGTATTTGTAGAATAAATTATTTAATTATCTGGAGAAAAAACCAAAACGAATAAAAACTTGTTGCATCAATTTATTGCACTACCTACAAAATCGCGGGGGGCAAAAAGGTGGGTAAAATTGATGAAAATCTTGGATTTTTAATTGAAATAAATATTTCCGCGCCAAAAAGCTGACCGATAAAATGTGAATGATTTTTTTAAAAATTAATCTTTCATTTTCTTTTTGTCCTTCACTGAGGAACTGGTTTTATTAAATTGCTTCATGAAAGTGCATAAACTTTGATATTACATTTGTAATTTGCAAGTTTATGAATTAAAAGCGTTTTTTTTTTCCACATTCGAAGAAAAATGTGTATTCTTGTACTGAGAAATGAATTTCGATAGGACAAGAAGCCGATATTGAAGCGGTTAAGGCCATCGGGAAGTCGGGAAATAGGTAAAAATCTATCGGTACATTTGAACGCTACGAAAAGGCTGGTGATGGAAAAAATTCAGGTTCAACTGAGCACCGGAGACAACGAGGACGATTTAAAGAGCAAACAATGTGCGTAAATGGAATTTTCAATATTTTTCTTTGGTTTAACGTTGCCAGTTCATCGGAAAACTTTTGCAAAATCTGAAACATATTTTCAAAAATCTTTGATCTGCATTTCATTCACTTAGATACGCCAAATCCGGTAAACGACGAGCACATGGGTGTTGTCATGTCGCTTTTTCAAAGAAGCGATGACAATCAAAAATTTCTAGTCACGCTCAATGGATACAACAATAACATTGTGAAGGAGAAAAGTATGTCCGAGGAAGAAGAGGAACGTTTGGAAATGGAGGTAAATGTTTTTAAAAAAATCAGACATTTTTATTCAAATTTATTTTCTATATTTATTGAATTGTCTTTTTTGTTTTTCGAAAATTTATTTTATCAATTTTATATAAGAATAATCAAGCTGAGAGCGATTAAAACGATTTTTCAATACTCATTTCCTGATTGAAGTTTCATTTGAATTTTTAAATACGAGTTTATACCGACAATTGCAATCAGCTCCTGATCACAGATGATAGATTCGAATGTCAATTTTCTTTACTTTAATTTTTTCAGGTCACCGAGGACGACGAGATCGTATTGTCGAACGTGAGGAACGACTCGTCGGAGCAAAACGTCGAATCGTCGCCGACGTTGTCGCAAACAACCGACAATATCGACGACAACGAGACGCTGGAGAAAACTATAATAATCGACGAGAACAATGAGAATCACAATATTGACAATGTCGAGATAATCGAGGAGTCGTTGCCCCCGAGAAAAAGAAGAAAATTGAGTCCAATCGTCTACAAGAGGTCACCGAGTCCCAACGTTATTACGACAATTTTACCAAACGTTTCTCTCGCGTCGAAAGACACGTTCGAAAAAAAATCTATCGTCGATGTTTCGATGTCAGCCACGTGCGAAAAATCACGTGAAAAGTGTCGTTACTGGCCAAATTGCACTCTCGGAGCAAAGTGCGCTTACTATCATCCCGCTGTACCTTGCAGGTAGAAAAAAGCATTCATAAATATTAATTATATTTTCAGAATGTTCATTAAGATGACTCTCAATGTACCTCAAATCAAATTTTAATGATTACCAATGGCAATGCGAAAGATTTGGGTACAAGATTTATTCCTCGTCTATTTCGAACCATTTTGGGACCCCTTGAAAATCGGTCTAATCCATATCAATAACGTATCGGCTTACTCATTCAAAAAAAAAAAAATTCACTTTCAGCTCCTTTCCCGCTTGCAAATACGGCGACAAGTGTGCCTACAAACATCCGAAATGCAAATTTGGTTTGGCGTGCACAAAATTGGGATGCGGGTTTGTTCATCCGAAACAGCAGTGCAAATATCATCCTTTCTGCACAAAATTGGGCTGTCCGTACTCGCATCCATCGATAAATCACAGTGTCGTCACGACCGACACAACGAGGGCAAAGTTCACCTGGAAACGACGAGACTGAATTTCATTATCAGGCTGTTATCCGCAAAACGGAGAAAACAAAAATGTACAGAGATTGAATCTCCGGCAGTTGACGTTTTTTTAAAATTGAATTATTCGGACAAGAAGATGAACGTCGACCGATCGTGATAGTACAAGGTGGTATAATTTCGCCAAACAATTATTAGCCCATCGAGGATAATACCTATATCAGAGAATTTTTGCACACACGGATGATCTTCATCCTCCCCCAAAAAAGAAAACAAAACAGATCACGGGTCAAATGCGTAAAAAACTTGAAGAACGTGTTTGAAAATATATCCCATGATGCGGATCGAATTCGTTGGAAGAAATAGCTGAGAATTTTACAAGGGAATCGCCAGTGATGATCTTTGTAGTATTAAATCGAACGCAATGCGAATTTCAAATTTCAATTGCCGGTAATGTGTGCCGGTTTTTGAATTCAGACGTGAAATGAAGAAAAAAAAATATACATATATACATATACATACATAAACACATTCGTATGTACAGCTTTGTTCAAATCTTCGAAATTCTAGTTGAATATTTGGAATTGTTGTTGAAATCAACGACTTTTTTATGTTAAAATTCTTCGAACGCGCGTCGATACGAATTTTATCAATTTAAGCCTTCGTTTTTGCGTGGGAAGCGTTTTTATAATTATTTCTTGATTGAATACAGAATCCCAGAATCAATTTGGTTTCAAGTTGCTCGTTCGTATCTTCAAATTTTCATAAATTCGCGCCTCAGCAACGACCGTCAGCGCCACTTGTAATTGCGCGTCGACTGGTCGAGCTTTTTTTTTCTTGAGCGGCGCATGCGCTTTACCAGTTTCCCCCTCTCGAATCTCGTGCGTAGGAAAAATAGTCCCCGGGCATTATTCCCGTGATAACATTTATTTGTCATCTCATTTCGCTGCTCGACATAATCGATCTCGGAGTTTTGTTTCGTAAAATTTTCGTAAAGCGGTGTCGCGGCAACGCAAGAATCTCAGGGGGGGGGAGGGGGACTAAAAAGGACCGAAGGGAAAACTGAGTGCGAGAAAAAAGGACAGATATTTGGCGGGTAAACTTATTACGTATATCTTTGTGCGCTGAAAGAATAATAATCTCTCCTTGATCGCGCGCGCATTATTCTTTCCGCCATTTTGTTTTCCGCGCGTGTCGCGTGCCGGTGTCAATGTAGTTAAAAAAAAAAAAGAAGAAAACGGGTCCCCCTAATTGCAGTGTGTAAACGAAGGTCAGAATATTTCGCGTATCCCCAAAATTGCGTTGGCTCGAGGTGGAGACGCGGAGAAAGAAAGGAATCCGGTTTCGCAATAATGCGCGCGCGTCCATGAGCGAAATTTTTCGGACGAAAAAAAAAACAAGAAACGACCGCTGCGCCCTCTGAACCGTCAGTCTCTCGCGACGATCCCCGCGCGTTGTTTTGGCATCGAACGATTCGTTAAAAAAAAGACGCGTGCGTGAAAATTCTTTAGGGATAATTAAAACTGAGACGAGAAAGAGGTGATATAGAAACGGAGCTCAAAAGACTCGCGGTCGCGAATTCAGCGACGCTTCGGATTCATTCTTTTTGCCCCCCTTTTTTTGGGCCCTGAAAGTGCGAAATTTCGTCACGCTTTTTGGCAGCGCGCGCGCGTGTTCAAGCGCTCACCGGTCGGTCGGGAGAAGAGAGACAGAGAGAAGAGAAAAAAAAATTCAAGAGAACAAGCGAGAAGCAGCGAGCAAGGGTCTCAGTGGCTGCTGCCAACACATGTGCACATCCGCTCCTGTTGCCGGTCAACAACGAGGACGACGACGACGAACGTGCATCATCGCTTCGAGATACGTCTCGCGAGGCTCGTAACCTAACGAAAGGACGAAGGAAACTAGGGAGAAAAAAAAGCAAGCATCAAAAGGGTCAAAGATATCGCATCATGCAAATGGATCAGACAACGGCTCAGCTGATACAGGTCCTCGAGAAAACCGTCTCGGAAGGTCAGTCGAGGACACATTTCCTCTTTGTCTACCTTCTTCTCCTCCTCGTTTATTCTCCTTTGTAACGCGGCACGTGTCTATCTTCCACGCGCGTCCCTCCGCGATTTTCATCCTCGCCCCAAACGAGCATTCACTCACGAAACGTGCAAGCTTCTTGCCTTTTTTTTTTACCCACCCAACCCCCCGTCTGGGTCTTTTAAGGCACAAGCCAAATTTTGAAATCAAATATCTCTGGAATTAGAATAATTATTAAAAAATCTTGTTTACCACAATTGGTTAAATAAATGATTGGATTAGGAAAAAAAATGTTATGGAAGTAATTTAGATTTTTGTCAGATTTTTTTGACGTTTTTTTCTTGGAAAAAACATTGGCGGGACTTTAATGACCCGGAGTAAAGACACCCAAAATTTAAGTGTACCGACAGAGGGTTAAAACGAGAATTTTGATCACGCGTTCTTTGAATATTCTCGTTGCTGAAATCAAGTTTGGAGATTATAATTCATTTTTATTTTTTAGACAAAAATGAGCTCGAAGCGGCGCAAAATTTTCTGGAGCAGGCGGCGATCATCAATCTTGTGAGTATTTTTTATCTCTGAGAGACAAAGTGTATTTTTGTATTTTTTATTTTTGTATTTTTTTATCTAAATAAATGTATCAGTCACAGAGATGTCGACCCTCGTTAATTTTGGAAACACGCTCTTTTTTCATTTTCTTTATTACTCGGTAATAACTAATTATTTTATTAAAATAAGCTGCAGTATTAGTAACTACATATGTTCACCCTGCACTATGTATTGTAAATAACTATGTTTTTACTGCGCTACTAAAAAAAAAAAGTTAAACAAAAAATGTAATGAAACAAGTAACTGACAAAGTAACAGAGCATTATTTTTTGTGCGTTATATTGCTTTTTCATGGCTTTCACCCAGAAATGCAGTAAGAAAAAGGTCATTTATTATATAAACTAAAGTGCTAACACATCCATTTTTTTCATTCCCAGATTACTTTCCAATGATAAATGGTGATTTAGAAAGAGATTTAGCAATAGCAGATCTATGTAAATAAATGTATCAGTCGCAGACATGTCCACCCTCGTTACTTTTGAAAACAAGCTCTTTTTTCATTTTCTTTATTACTCGGTAATAACTAATTATTTTACTAAAATAAGCTACAGTATCAGTAACTAGATATGTTCACTCTGCACTTTGTATTGTAAATGACTATGTTTTTACTGCGTTGCTAAAAAAAACATAAACAAAAAATGTAATGAAACAAGTAACTGACAAAGTAATAAAGCTTTACTTTTGTGTGTTAGATTGCTTTTTCATGATTTTTTTCCAATAATGCAGTAAAAATGATCATTTATTATATAAACTGAAGAACTAACATATCCAGGTACAAATACCGTGGTTTATTTTTGTAAAATGATTGGTTATTACCGAGTAATAGAGAAAATAAAAAAAGAACGCGTTTTTAAAAGTAACATGGGTGGACATCTCTGATCAGTCGTGCGTATCTCACACTGCACGCTTTATAAAATTAAATTATATGATTTGGAGACTCGTAAAATAAATTTTATACCTTTTCAATCTTACAGAGCAGTGTTCTACACATATTTCTAATCTGCACAAAAGTTTCTACATACTTCATTTTACACAAGAAAAGGTGGCAAGGAATAGTATACTTGCAAAAATGGATTTTTGTTATCCAACCCAAAAAAACGACAGACGCAGTAGTAAATTTTGCTAAAAGATGTAATGCGTAAGATAATAATGTGTAGAATGATAATTTGTAGAATATTGTGTAAAATATAATATTATTTGCTGCCACTTTTTCTTGTGTAGACGGTATGTAGAAAGTGTCGAGTGTAGAATAGAGGCCTCCTGAATCTTATACAAAGAAGATATAAAAATAAAAGATTTCAAGGAAAAAAGTAGCGCAAGGATTACCTAAATCAAGCGTTTGCCTCTGAAGCTGTACTCTGAGAGAAAAATTCGTTTTTTGCTAAACTGACCTGTTTTTTTCACCTGGTTTTCCTCTAGCATGAGTTCGTTCAACGACTCAGCGACGTGCTGGGCACGCCGGAAGCGACAGCCGTAGCTCGGATGGCTGCTGGTCTTCAATTGAAGAATCAGCTGACGTCCAAAGATCCGACTCTCAAAACTCAATACCAACAGAGATGGCTCACCATGCCCGAAGAGACCAAAATCTACATCAAACGAAACGTATAAGCTTTTTAAGCGATTCGTAAATTTCTATTCTCACTTTATCGCCTATACGAAAGGTGTACAAAATAAAGATTGATATTGTTGATATAAATTTCAGATTCTCCGAGCTCTGGGGACGGAAAAGATAAGACCTAGCTCGGCTGCGCAGTGCGTGGCTTATGTCGCCGTTGCCGAATTACCGGTCGGACAATGGACCGAATTGATACCGTTGCTCGTGAGCAACGTCACCGACACGGAGAGCACGGAAATGACGAGAGAAGCGACACTCGAGACAATCGGTTACATATGCCAAGAAATCGAGAGCGATGTTTTGGTCCCGCAGTCGAATCAAATTCTCACGGCTATAATACATGGCATGAAGGACGCGAGCGCCTCGAATCACGTTAGATTGGCGGCGACCCAAGCTCTGTACAACTCGTTAGAATTTACCAAAGGAAATTTCGAGAACGAGGTGAGAATGCATAACGATATGAAGAAAATGAACAACCTCGTGGTTTCAGTAAAGAAACATGGGGATATCAAATTCACGGGAAAAAAAAACTTTGAGATAGTTTTCTTTGTTTAGATAATAGTGCAATTTTTCTGCCTTCAATTCTTACAGTCTGAAAGAAACTTTATCATGGAAGTCGTTTGCGAAGCAACTCAATCGCCCCATACTCAGGTAGGCGTCGCGGCGCTTCAGTGCCTCGTCAAAATCATGTCTCTGTACTATCAGTACATGGAGCCTTACATGGGACTGGCTCTATTTCCCGTAAGTATTACAACGTAAAATGAAAAAAACACAAATTTTAAATAAAGATTCATCAACATTCTCTCCCAGACTCTGGGCTGATTTATTTATTTCACTGTATTGGGGTTAAAAATAAAAACCAGGCCATTATATAGAATCCAAAAATGTACAAATTCGTAAAATCTATGATAGGGTTTTTATTTATAGCTGAAAAAAAGCTTCACTGAATTGTTTGAACTCTCGATAAAAATATGAAGTTAAATGGATATCATAATAGTATTTGCAAGATTAGAATAAATTAATTTTCATTACCATTCAAAAGTAACTAAATTAACACTGAGTGGGCCGGATCGTTCAAATTAACGCTACAATTTCTCAAACATTTTTACAAACAGCCTTGCCATTAATCGCTAATAAAATAATTGATACACGCAGATAACCGTGGAAGCGATGAAATCGGACATCGACGCGGTGGCTCTTCAGGGTATAGAATTTTGGTCAAACGTGGCCGACGAGGAGGTGGATTTGTCTATGGAGGAGGGTGAGGCATCTGAGGGTGGTCGTCCGCCGTCAAAAGTGTCGCGTCATTACGCCAAAGGTGCCCTACAATTTCTCGTTCCCGTGTTGATGAAGAAACTAACGAAGCAGGAGGAATTCGACGACGAGGACGATTGGAATCCATCGAAATCAGCCGGTGTTTGTCTCATGTTACTGGCATCGTGCTGCGAGGAGGCGATAGTACCTTACGTATTGCCCTTCGTCAAGGACAATATAAAGAGCGAGAATTGGCGTTTTCGCGACGGTGCGCTAATGGCATTTGGCTCGATACTCGGTGGTCTGGATCCAAACACACTGAAGCCACTCGTCGAACAAGCAATGCCAACGTTGATTCACCTCATGTACGACGATAGCGTCGTCGTGCGGGATACAGCTGCATGGACATTCGGTCGCATATGCGAGATAATCCCAGAAGCAGCGATAAACGAGACATATCTCAAACCATTGCTGGAATCTCTGGTGAACGGTTTGAAATCCGAGCCTCGAGTCGCGGCAAACGTATGCTGGGCATTCACGGGTCTGGCGGAGGCGAGTTACGAGGCCGCCGAAGCTGAGGAGGGACAACAACAGCCCGACACTTATTGCATGTCTCAATTCTTCGATTTCATCGTTCAACGATTGCTGGAAACGACCGATCGTCCTGATGGCGCACAGGCTAATTTACGCTCCGCCGCGTACGAGGCCCTCATGGAAATGGTGAAGAATTCACCGCGCGATTGTTACGTTACCGTACAAAAAACAACGATGGTCATACTCGAGAGGCTTCAGCAAGTGTTGCAGATGGAAACGCACTTTCAAAATCACTCCGATCGCGCACAATATCACGATCTACAGTCGCTACTTTGCGCAACATTGCAATCCGTATTGCGCAAAGTAACACCGGAAGATGCACCCCAAATATCCGATGCTATCATGACGGCGTTGCTGTCAATGTTCAATTCGAATTCCTGCAAGGTCGGCGGTGTACAGGAGGACGCGCTCATGGCTGTCTCGACCCTCGTCGAGGTACTCGGTGATGGTTTTCTCAAATATATGGACGCGTTCAAACCGTTCTTGTGTCTTGGACTGAAGAACCACGATGAGTATCAAGTTTGCTGTGCCGCTGTTGGTTTAACGGGCGACATTTGTCGTGCCCTGAAGAGGAAAATGCTGCCATACTGCGACGAAATAATGACTCTGCTTCTTGAGAATCTTGGCAACAATGATGTTCATCGCTCGGTGAAGCCTCAGATATTATCGGTCTTCGGGGATCTCGCTCTCAGTATCGGCATTGAATTCAACAAATATCTCGATCCCGTTCTTCCGACCTTGGCGCAAGCGTCGCAGGCCAACGTCGATCGCTCGGATTACGATATGGTCGATTATCTGAATGAGCTCAGGGTCGGCATTCTCGAGGCTTACACCGGCATCGTTCAGGGTCTCAGAGGCGATGGCGATACACCTTCACCGGATATTAGTCTCGTTGAGCCTTACGTTCCGTTCATCATAACGTTCATAACGACGATCGCCGTCGATCGCGATCACTCCGAGGAAGCGATGGCCGTTTGTATTGGACTACTTGGCGATCTTGTTATGATATTCGGCGCCAAAGTATTGCCAATGGTCGAGACCGAACCGCTCACGGAATTCTTGACCAAGGGCAGACGCGCACGTAGCAGCAAAGCCAAAGGACTCGCGTCGTGGGTCACCAAGGAAATAAGAAAGCTGAAAAGTGCGAATTCCGCTTCGAGTTGGTGAGTTTTCGATTTTTACCATGTTTGTTCTTCATTTTTGCTTTCTATTCACGATGCGTTGACGAGCGTTGATCCTTGTGGGGTTTTTTTAAAATTTACTTTATTATTCTTTTGATCCTTTCGTTACAGCCCCGCTCAAAAGTTTGGATACACCTGTCGATATTTTCTTGCCGCACTAGAAGATGCATAACTTCGACAAAAAAAAAGATAATCGAATTTTTAAAAAGGCGTTTTTATGGGAAGGAATTCAGCTTTGTTTTTCCGTTTTTAAAACATTTTTTATGCTTTTTTTCGACCTGTTTTTTGAACGTGACCGTTTTTTGGCCTTTTTTCGACCAACGCGAATTGGGTGCACATCTTGACTATTTTTTTTGTCTTTTTTATATACGGCACGTTTAAAAGGGTTAGCAGAGGCTCCATTTTTGTTTCATGAAAATTTTCGTACGAGTTTTCCTTGCAAAGTTATTTCACTTTTGGCTAAAAAAGACATATTTTGAAAGATGCAACGTAACTCAAAAACTTTAGAGTTTAAGAGAAAATGTAAAGTGTGAAAAAAGTAGCGTAGGTGTATCCGGAATCGCCTGGAATTATTTCAGAATTTTCCTATGAAATTTTTTTTTTCACTATTTTCCTTCGAAACAGCTGATGATGACGTCCCAGCGAAAAATTGTATCCGATTGAAATTTTCGTACTTCGTGATACAATGAAAATCTGAAAAAATTCAGTAACATTTGACATGCTATAAACAACAATTATCAATAATAATATAGCCCAAAAGTTATTAATAAATTGTTTAAACAATTTGTTGTTGGCAATATTATTATTGATGAACAATGATCAATAATTATCATTGATCATTGTTTTTTATAGCATGCCAAATGTTGTTGAATTTTTGCAGATTTTTATTGTATCGCGAAGTACGGAAATTCCAGATACAATTTTTTGCTGGGACGTCATCATCAGAATTTCGAGTGAAAATAGTAAAAAAAAAATTTCATAGGAAAATTCTGAAATAATTCCAGGTGATTCCTTATACACCTCCGCTACTTTTTTCAGACTTGACATTTTCTCTTAAACTCTATACTTTTTGAGTTCCGTTGCATCTTTCAAAATTTGTCTTTTTTAGCCAAAAGTGAAATAACTTTGCAAGGAAAAATCGTACGAAAATTTTCATGAAACGAAAATGGAGCGTCTGTTCACCCTTTTAAATGTGCCGCAGATAAAAAAGACAAAAAAAAATGTCATTAAGATGTGCGGCTCAATTCGCGATGGTCGAAAAAAGGCCAAAAAACGGTCATGTTCAAAAGTGCATAGCGGGTCGAAAAAAAATCACAAAAAATATTTAAAAAAAAAAAGGAAAACAAAGCTGAATTTCTTCCCATCAAGACGCCTTTTTAAAAATTCGATTATCTTTTTTTTGACGGAGTTATGCAATTTCTAGCGTGGCAAGAAATATCGACAGGTGTATCCAAACTTTTGGGCAGGGGTGTCCTAGCCGAATAAAAGTTATTGTGATTTTTTAACATTGAAAAAAAACATTGCTGTGGCGGTTCGCGCAAAAAGATTAGACCGTAGGCTACGAATTGAAAAAAAAACTGAAAAAATCCTTATTGCAAAATACATTGATAAAATTATCAAATGATTATTGAGGGTATTTCAACGGGTGCGAATTCGCGAAGCTTTTCACGATTTTATTTATTTATTTGCTGGAGTCAGGGAAATTGGGAATTATCAGGGAATGGATTTTATGTGATATCAGGAATATGACAGAGATTTTTTTTCCATTTGTCAGGGAATATTAGGTTTCAATGTTGACTCAAAGAAATAAACATTCGAAGGGAGCCTGGATGGAGGTCCTTGAATTATTTCAAGTCTCTGAACAGCTCTCAAATTTTGCTTTTCCTCAAAAAGTCCAGGCCTTGAATTTATCGTTTTATTATTATTATATTTTATTTTCAATAAAAATACACACACACGATAAGGTCATTTATCGTTAAACCCATTGCAGCTCTCTATAATCAGCTCTCTATCTGTCTGTCTCTTTCTCCCTCTCACTTATGATTGAAATATATATATATTTTTTTATTGGTGATTGAAATATTAGCTCGGCAAAAGTTTTTGCTTCGTACTGTGATAAAGAATTTTAAATTCGTAATTGCGAATAAATTGACGATTTGAAAAGCGAGACATAAAAAAAATTGGGAAAAAAATGAATGATCAAGTGGAAGTTGCAAAATTGGAAAATTTTAGGCGACGATGAGATACGAGCGGTGTTAATCACACTTGGCCCATTGGCTTTTGTTGTTTACAGATCGCCCCACGATTGTACTCTCGTGCAAATTGATTTGACTAGAAAGCTATCGAACACAATACAAAGACAACAAGATTGGATGGTGCGGATGCAAGTTGATGGATGTGCGTGAAAGGCAAAAAATACAAAAAAAAATACAAAAATGCAAAAAACAAACAAAAAAATACAAAAAAAGGAAAGCGATAATGATGATGATGATGATGACGGAGCGAGAGATGATGAGGATGTTGAACGATGAGATAATTTGATGATGATGATGATGTCTGCACGTGTTCCTGCTTCTGGCCAACGAAATATTGTCGACCAAGTTTAACACATTTTCGCGTCCCGGGGAATCCAGGCGAGTAGGACGGAGAGCAAAAAAAAAAAGAAAGAAACCGCGAGGAAAAAGCGAAAAAAAATAGTGTGCAAGTGTTATCGGGAAGATTGTCGATGCCATTTGAGAATGAGAAGAGGACGAGAGCCTGAGAGATAAACCAAGAATTCCGGTGAATGATTCTGCGTGTATGATTCCAGAGAGAAAGGGAGAGAAAACGTTTTTTGTGTAACTTGTGAAGAACGATCGAGGAGTCGTGAAACTCGAAGAGGGTAAAAAAGACGAAAAATTGAAAAAAAAAAAAAACAAGAAAATAGTGAAATGATAAAAGTGAGTGCGTGATCTGCGTACGAGAATAATGGGAGGGTTTTGTATGCGGCCAAGTGGTGTGATTCGGTGAACAATATACAAAATACAAAGATGAAAAAAAAGAGGATAAAATGAAAAATAAATAAGTGAGAAGAGATTGAGAAGCCGATTCTAGACCCCGTGTGGGGAATGGCGGTCGGTTTATTTTGAACGACGAATGTACGTTTGTGAGCGCGTGTATGTTATATTTTTTCTCGCAAAGTGAATGTCTGTTAATTGTTGATTCGATTAAAGAAAAAGTAAAAAAAAAATAATATGTTAATTTCTTTCTGTATGGATGAAGCTCTTCATCGAATGAAATTCCTTGAAGCGTGATTTAGCGTTCGTCCTCGCATTTCAAAGAGTTGTCCGAATTGTTCGAAATTCTCAAATGATCGAGGAAAAAAATCCGAATCAAATGGAACAATCTGATCAACCATTCGCACACCCCTAAATATTCCCTTACTCTTTAAATCCATTCCACTGAATCTTCCAATGGCGTTTCGCCTCGTCAAAATTATAAAATAATTTTTTTTCTCGGTTTGTGTATCTGAGAATCGCGCGTGGATCGTAACGAGAATAGAATAAATGGCTCGTGATAGTGTCAAGTCAAGGAAAATGATGATACGTGAGGAGAATTCGGGTAAGTGTGATGAGAATATGCGAAAAAAGCGATTGCTGTGTGTGTAAGATTTATGGAAGCGTTTATAAAACCCCAAATAGTTAAATATTGTGATTTAAACAAATTTTTACCGTACAAATAGGCTTTGCCGATAAGAAAAAAAGAGGAATCTTCGTTTGCGATCTTAGAATCTTTGACAATTGAAGCAAATATTCAAAATTTTCCAAAAACTTGGTACTTTTTTTGTTTTATTACATTTTTTATTGTGCTGGAATTACACGAATAATTGATAAGAACGAGAGAGGACAAAGAGCGAGATAATTAGATTGCTCACCAGAGCTGATATTTTAAGAAATAAATTCACCGCAAATCTTTGGTCTAGAACGCGAAAATACATTTGTCTCTTCGATTATACATCTAATATTATTTCAATGATATTCAACGTCAAAAACAACGGGAGAGATCGAAGAAAAATTTTCATTTCTAACAATTTAATTGTGAAACTTATTCGTGCATGTAGTTAAACAATATATTCGACAAAACTTTTTTTTATTTATCATTGATAAATTTTCATAATTACAAGGCGGTTTAGTATGAAAAAAATAACATTTTTGTCAAATATTATTCAACCAAATGTACAGAACAGGCAAAAGACTTTGTCAAAAATTAATGATGTTTGAAAAAAATATACAAAGCTTGAGATAACTTCAAAATGTTTTTTTTTTTTTCAATTGTCCTCGAGGATTTTTGTTTGCCCCATAAAGAAATACATGTTTTAAGCCCAAGACACGACTTTGCAAATTAAGATAAATAATGTCCACCCTCATTCTCATTTATACGCATATTCTCATTTCCAACCATCGGAAGAAAAAAAATAAAATCATCGGCATTGCAATCGGCAACCTCCTGATGACTATGGAATATAGTCGTGCGTCCCACGCGAGCGATAAAGAGCAGGATGCCCTCGGTGTCAGCAATGCCCTCAATCTCCTCTAAGTACCCTTAACCCAATTGAATTACGCGAGCGTGTTTTCATTCCCTCTGCTTCCCACCTATCGTATTAGCCTATAATGTCTTATACAGTAAACGTAATATCGTCGAACGCTCCAGAGGCAGTTCGAAGCGATTTTTCTTTTTACTTTAGGCGGACACGTGCGCCAACGTCAATGTTTCGCGTTGTCTGGCTCCCCTTAAGAATTTTTTTTTATGGCTCTCTGAGCTGCCAAACAAACGAAGAGAATTAATAAAACGTTCGTGTTCGATAAACAAATTGATCAGAATATAATAACAATATTCAATAAAAAATAGGCGTGCACCCCTATTTAAATTTTTGCGTTATACGAAATTCCATTAAAAATGGCCCATCCTGGTGAAATTTTGGAAACAATGGCTGATTTGCAATTTATTCATCAATCTACCTGGAGGATCCTGAAAACTTGATCCATTGAAACACAAAAACACACTATATCAAAGATTGGGAATTTTTCAATATCGGCACCCTTTTTCGCACCAATTCACGTCGCACTCTCCGACGGAGGGCCTTTTCCGTAGCTGATTTTTATTTATTTCCTTCAAACCCTCTCGTTCATTTTTTTAAATTTTTATTGATTTTGGTCTGTTGTATTTCTTGTTTCTTTTTCTCCTTGTTCAACGGCAAAGACTGACGAATGCAGGTCACGTGAAAGTTGTTGTAAGGTCTCCTGGTGCGCGGTGTCACCGGGTGCCAGCGAGGACCAAGTCGAATTATGTATCCGTCGGATGATAATAACTCGTCGCCAAACGGAGGCGCCGCCACCTCGGCCAAGGATAATAAACGGGACAATAAGGACGATGACGTGAGTTTTTTTAATTCACATTTTTATTTTCATAAAATGCTTTTTCAATTTTAATTCTACACTAATAATAATTTTGACAAGTTTGGATAATGTCCTCAATTATTATTCCAAGGATCTCCCAACATAGGTTTCAAAATAAACAAATAAAAATTACCACTGTAAAACGTAAAGAAGAAGGATGGTCTTAATTTGTCTAAATTCATTGGGTACGTTTATGACTAGCTATGAAAAATTCCAGAAGTTCATAGACTAATAATAATGATGATGATAATAATTTATCATTATTACTAACCATTCTAATTAACCATCACCAATCATTATCATTAACCATTATCATCAAACATTGTCATTAACCATAATCATTAACCATTATCATTTACCATTATCACTAACCATTATCATTTACCATTATCGCTAACCATTATCATCAACCATTATCACTAACCATTATCATTAATCATAATCATTAACCATTATCATTTACCATTATCGCTAATCATTATCATTAACCAATGAATAACCAATTGAATAATTAACCAAGAATATCCTCTCCAAAGATGTATGGAATTCCTTTATCAGCTACTGAGATTTTTTAGCACAAAAGTATCCGTAATAAAAGTTAATGATAATGATAAATAGAAGGGTGACCTTTTATAAGGCCAGTCTTTTACATGCATATACATACTTATTAAGAAGAGGTTTAATAGAACAGAGACACGAAAATACGTTGCATTCGCGGCACTTTTCCGTCTTCTCGTTTGCCGACTCGTCCCCGCATTATTCGTATACCTAACAATGATGAAACGTTTTTTTTCTTTTTCGCGATACCCGATAGTCGATTAAAGAAGATCAGTGAGAAATAATTTCCTTGCTGTACGAAGATTGAACATTTATTTTAACATATCTTCTCATTTGTTTGTATAACAATGAACAAAAGTCTTTCGTAGGATGCATTCGACCTCGATGACCTTCTGCCGATCGTCGGGGAATTTGGAAATTATCAGAAGAAACTACTTTGGCTCGTCTGCTTGCCGGCGTGCTTACCATGCGGATTCTGTGCATTCAATCAGCTTTTCATGGCCTCGACGCCATCACACTGGTGCAAAATTCCCGGTCTTGAGGGTCTCGATGTTGCACGAAGAAGACGCCTCGCAATTCCGGCCACTCAGCAGGTGCTATGACACAACTATACCTAAATTATATTTTTGGGATTTTTTTATTGACCATAAAAGCATAGGAAGAAGATAAATTATTAATATTATGCAATTTGGTTCATAAGATTAATTTTGCAAACTGTAACTTGTTATTTTGTTCAAAAATTCCGGCATTCAATTTTTTATTTATAATTCAGTGATCAGGATTACATGTTTTATTACACAAGTCATTTTCTGCTTGGAACTATCTTCGAAAAATGTCAATATCTAGTTAAAAATCTTGTGAAATTTTCATCTGAATGTTGAATAATTTTTAATAGTAAAAAATAATGTTTTTTTTTTTTGCGTCAAAGTAGGATGGAAATGAGAGCTCGTACAGCCAGTGCACGCGTTACGACGTCGATTGGTCCGATATCGGCAATGATCCAACGACGATCAATATTACGGAGGGAAATACATCCTGGCCCGTTATACCCTGCGATCACGGATGGGATTACAATACGACGGAAGTCATATCGTCGATCGTCATTGACGTACGTCTCAAACTCAATTACGCAAACCCGGGAAGGAAACAAAGTTTCGACGCTTTGCAATTTTTTTTTTTAGTATTTTATTTTTATTTTATTTTTTTTTTTAAAGAAAAAAATTCGACGTGTCGTCTGACCAAGGAAAAAAACGTGGTTAAATTTTTGCTCAGTTTGACCTGGTGTGCGAGAAGGATATTTATCCTACCATTGGCCTGGTAGCCCTAAACACCGGCGGACCGATCGGTGTTTATCTATTCGGCAATCTCAACGACAGGTCAGTACCATTATACACTACCGGCGAAAAGTTTCCGGACAAAACTTCAAAAGTTTCGCCAGAAGTCAACGTAAACTAATTTAACAAGCGGCATTTTAAAGGGCAAGAATTCGGCTTTGTTTCCTGTATTTCTAATTATTTTTACAATTTGTTTTTCGATTTGGACTCTATTTTGAAAACAACTGTTTATCGCCTTTTTCCCGCTTTCTTCAAGTGCACCCATCCTTTAGGAGAATTTTTTTAAATACATTTTTATGATTGGATTCATAAAGGGCAAAGTATGAGCTTCAATTTCCTTTTTTTGAAAACTTTGAGCGATTTTTTCTCCAAAGTTATTTTGTTTTTTGCGAAAAAAGAGGAAATTTTGAAAAATTCCGTATAACACAAAAACAAAGAGGGTTCATGAAAAACTTCAGGATAGCAAAAAGTTGCGTCCGTTTTCGTTTAGTTCAGAGGCATTTTCTCAGATTTTTTTTTCCCAACATTTTTTTTTCTCATTTTCTGGGTCGGAAAATGTCGACGTCACAAATTTGAAAAAAAAAATTGAAAAAAGATTCCAATCTGTTAAAAATGGTGCAAAGTATTTTCCCCTCTTCAAATTTTATCAACAATCCTCATAGTTCTCGAGTTATGGTAATTGAATGACCTGAGCTCCGACCCAAAAAATTCGAAATCAACGAAAACAGACGCAACTCCGAACTCAACGAAAACAGACGCAACTTTTTTCTTTCCTAAAGTTTTTCATGAATCCTCTTTGTTTTCGTGTTATAAGGGATTTTTCAAATTTCCTCTTTTTTCACAAAAGACAGAATAACTTTGGAAACAAAAATCGCTCAAAGTTTTTAAAAAAAGGAAATTGAAGCTCAAACTTTCCTCTTTATGAATCCAATCGTAAAAATGTTTAAAAAAATTCCTATAGAAGATAGGTGCACCTGAAGTGAGCTAAAAAAAGCGAAAAATCTAAATCGAAAAACAAATGGTAAAAATAATTAAAAATACGGGAAATGAAGCCGAATTCTTCCCCTTTAAAATGCCGCTTGTTAAATTAGTTTACGTTGACTTCCGACGAAATGGCATAAAAAAACGTTCGAGATCTTTTTTGAAGTTTTGTCCGGAAACTTTTCGCCGGTAGTTTACATCCTTCAATATTATTTTTTGAAAAACCATTCGAATAATCCTTTTTTTTCTTCACATTGTCGATCGTGGGAAACGACACAGAATCGGACGACGATTATCCTTTTTCACGTGCCTCGCGACACTCATCGCTGGCGGTTGTCTCACCTCAATATCAAACAGCTTCTGGACATGGGCTGCCTGTCGAGTTCTCGTTGGTCTCACCATCCCCGCCATCTATCAGATACCCTTTATAATTTGTAAGTACGAATTATTTAAAACCTGGACTTAGATTAATTGGCTCAATTAGATTATACTTATCTTATAAGTAGATAATCTAAATTAAGCAGCTTATGCTTAGCCAAACGAGTTGTTAGTTGTTTTTAGTGAATTTCTATCATTAAATTTTTTAACAAGTATTCTGCGTGATTCATAATCGGTGGAGAGTTTGTCAGGGTGGACTCCTAAAACTTAGAGAAAAATGAATAAAACTTTCTCCCCGAATAAGCAATGCAATTAACGAGCAATTTACAGCACTGGAATTGGTCGGGCCAAACTACCGATCCTTCGTCACTGTGATGACCTGCACGTTTTACACGATGGGACTTTGCATGCTTGCGGGGGTCACCTATCTTATACCAGAATGGAGAACTCTCGCTGTAACGACCAGCGCACCTTTTTTAGTCTACTTCTTTTATTGGTGGTACGTATCAATGAGCGCAAACGAGTGATTTTCCTATAATCGCATGGAGAAACGTCATAGTGGAGTAAAAATACAAAAAATTCTTGAAAGATCACGAAAAAAGTGGCTTATATCCTGGACATTGTCTCATATATTGACGACACATCGATATATCGAATAACGCGAGTGATTTGTCGCAGGTTTCTTCCAGAATCACCGCGTTGGCTTTTGGCAAAGGGTCGTCTCGCAGAAGCGAACGAGATATTGAAGACTCTGGCCTTCGTTAATGGCAAAGAATTGCCAGAATCGTTTACCCAAAAATTGAAGCAACGCATGACAATGTCTAGAACAAAAAGCGAGGAAGAGAGATTGCGAAGCGGTCCCGGTGTATTGTCATTATTCAAAACCCCGAATATGAGATTAAAAACGTGTCTCATAACGCTCAATTGGTGAGTTACATAATACATGCAATTAATTGGGAATAACGGTGTTGACAAATTTCAAAAACTATAAGCGATGACAAAATTTCGAAGCTCTACCCCAGCTTATCAGTATTCTGCATTATATAAAATTTGGTTTGCTGATAAGAAACTCTAAAAAATTTGATCGCTGTAGCTCAAGAACGTTCAAGGTCAAAAATGAAATCTGGCGCCAATTTTTTTACAATTCTCTCGGATATTTACTGAATTCTCTAAATGTTTATAAATGTTTACCGAGTTTAATATGCGTTTTCACAGGTTTGCAAATAATATGGTATACGTTGGTCTATCGTATTACGGACCCGCTCTCGGCAACGAGGAACATCTGAGCTTTCTCTTCTCATCCCTCGCGGAAATACCGAGTTATCTCGCTTGTTGGGTCGTCATGGATAGATGGGGTCGTCGATGGCCTCTCTGCTTGTGCATGGTCACAGCTGGTTTATCCTGCATTGCGACGGTTCTCCTACCTCACGGTAATTAATTAATTACTCTTAGGATGGAACAAAAATTTACAAATTCATCGAATGCATCTTTGTTTTCTCAATGCTTTTCTCTCATGGTGCTTTCAGATGCCGTGGCAATGACACTGATACTCTTTTTGCTGTCAAAGTCCGCGATATCGGCATCATTTTTGATCATCTATCCATTTGCCGGTGAACTTTATCCAACGCAATTGCGCGGTCTCGCGATTGGCTTCTCGGCCTACATAAGTGGCCTTGGACTAATCATAATTCCCTTCATAACTTATCTGGTAAGCAATACACACGTATACCAAATGCTTTTGATGAGTTTCACCATAAAGAACGAACCTCTGAGAGATTACTTTCGTTTTTCCTCACTTTTTCCGCTAAATAATTGTTTTTCTCCGATAATGCTTTGTAATTGATAATCAGCCCCAAATCTCTTATCAAAATATGCTTCTGAAATGTTGAAGAACAATATTTTAAAACAATGTGATGGGTATAGAGAGACACATTTTTTTCTCCAAGAATTAGTGAATTATTTATTCAAGTACACACAAGATAGAAATGCGATTGCTATAAAGAGGAAAGGGGAAGAAAAAACTAGTAGAGAAAAAAATAATAATTGTAAAAATTGAGAAAACGCGCTTTTATCATTTGCGAAAATGTTGAGTGTGTTTTTTATACGAATTTGTCTGCGCATTCGCAGGGACGTGAAAATCTCGTACTTCCTCTAGTCATATTAGGCGTCGTTTCCGTGATCGGCGGTCTATCGGGACTTCGTTTGCCCGAGACGCTTCATCACAGGCTGCCCCAGACAGTCGAGGAGGGCGAGCTCTTTGGGAAGGATTGGAAATGCGCCGACTGCCTTCGTTGCGTGCCCGTCAAGTACGTTTAAGGATATTTTTTCGTGTTCACACATACACGCACACGGACACACATATATACATAGATGCACACACACATAGGGAAATTATTATCTTGAACAAAGTCAAAAAGTGTGAAAAAGATTTTTGATAATTTGAGATTAGATCGAAACTGTGTTTGTCAGGATGGCATTATTTTAATCTTTATTTTTCAATGAATAACTCAAAATTGAATAATAAAGTTCAGAATAATATTGCCACCCTGTGTGTATATGGGATATTACACGAACGAGGGAATATTCATATTCGTATATACAGTGTCGGCCAAAAGTTTGGAAACACTCGCCCCGATTTCACGCCGCACAAAAAGTTTCACTGCTGTTTTAAAAATAAAATATAAAATATAATAATAATAATAATAATAATAATAATATAAAATAAAAACGAAATTGAAGCTAATACTCCCCGCCACAAGTTTTTCATTCGAAAAACAGTGGAAAAAAATGTTCATCGATCATGCGCATAAATTACAATGTACCGGGTTAAAAAAAAATCGCAAAATTTTTTTGGAAAAAGCGAAATGAAGCAGTGAGAAGAGCAGTGAAGTGCTTTCAAACTTTTGGCCGGCAGTGTATGTATATTGTATATATGGTCATGCTCATATTTTCAAATCTTCATAAAAAGTTGTGGGGCTCACTAAAATTTTTTTCATTTTTCGTGATCAGACCCACGTCGGCATCAACGTCTTACGAGGATCTCTCGGCGGTCGGTGAAGTTGTGGAGATGATGAATCAGGTGCCCGATGACGAGATCAGCACCTCACCGATGACGACAACGAATTTCGATGGTTCCTCGGGTGTGATCAATCGAGGCAGCACATTGGTAAACGCCAGCAGCGTCGGAACATCATCTCGGCGTTTGATGCGTCAATCGAGTGTAATGGACACTCAGCGTGATTCGGATGGTTCGATAAAAATGACATACTGGTTTTGAGATCTTCGTCATGTTTTATGTCGTGTGTGCCACATCGAAAGAGAAACGAAAAGGGAAATATAAGGGGAGAAGAAAGAAAAAACCATACGACGTGTGTGTTTGTGTTTGTGTGTGTATTTGTTGAACCCTCGAGGCTTATTAATAGGGATGGGCGATATTGTCCGATTATCTGAACATCAACGTTCTAATTTCCGATCAAGTGCGTGTGAATTACTCTCTTCGGATGAGAACCATATTTTTTTTAAAGAAAATATTGAAATCTGCATGAATTTTCGATTCCAATATATTCCGTACCATAAAAATAAATTCAAACTAAAAAAGAATAGACTACAATTGCAATTTGTTGTTCCTTCATCCTGTAATGTGCGTTCTCCTGTTCCAAATTAATTAGAATCATCTTTTCAAAAACAACAATTTTTCTTTTTAAATAATCGATCATTAAATGTCAATATTTTGTTTCAACATCGCTCGTCCCTAATTCGCGTTTTTCGATTATCCCTTTTTGCGATTTACAATTTAATCCCTATTTTCATTATTTCTGTTCTAGATTCTCGTCAATGTGCGTTGTTGTTTGTGTATGTGTATGTTTTTATGTATGCGTGCACCGGCGCATTTCTCCAGTGTAAGAATCCTCTTTGATATCGCTGCTTCGTGTTCCTGGCGCCTTGTTCAGTCCATCATCGTCCTCCAGGTGTCAAAATGTGGTCATCGAGAGGGAACGCGCCCGGTTTTACAATCTGGTTGTTCTGTTGTAACAACTGGAAAGACGATCCCCGCCGCTGTTGAATCATGTCGTTTTCAAGGTAATCGCGAATAATAACGCTCTCGCGATATACTATGTGTATTTTTTTTCCAAAAATTCGCGACGTCTCCTGATTTTTCCCTGCCTCTTACCTCTCGAGCAAACGACGCTTCAGTTCTGGTGGATAAGCGACGTAGATGTAATGATCGGGCATCTCGCCGGTAGCGGCGACCAATCTGTCCTCGCCGATTTCAATTCTGCGACGATGATCGTCGTGTCGCGGATCCCCGCCAATGGCGTCGTGTAACAAAACACTCGATGCACGATCGGACGTTCCAACGTCGTTGGAATCGTGATTCTCCTCGTTACTATCGATGCTATCCTCCCCGGAACTGTTTTCATAAATTTATGACAAATTTAACATTTTTTTCTTAGAATCATTCTAATGTTCGTGAAGAAACGAAATCGTGCTGCTTAGAAATTTGCATAAGCTTTCTAATTTTTTCCATCGTTCGCAAACTTTTAAAAAATGTATTATTATTTACCCGGTGAGAATAATAGAGATGACGTAGTAACAGGCGGATATACTGGTCGTAAGTACGAAGAGAAAAGTGATGAGTAAATACCAGGGTGTGTGACGTGGTTGTCTTCTCGAGTCTTCCCAATATCTGTCACAGCTGAGGTACCAACAAATAGCTCGATTCAGTTCACCTAAAAAGGAAAAAAGAATTTTGGAAAAAGTACTAACTCCAGCTTTTTCAACATTTCAGCTTTCTACCGTCGACTTCCGGCTGCGAGGTCTCGCTTACCTTCGATATCTTGAAAATCCTTCACAGAGAGATTCGCCAGCAGTCCTGAGATACAATCGCGAACGAGTATCTGCAAAATTAATCAACCGAGAAAGAAGATGATTGGAAAAATATTCCACCGGGTACAAACAACCTTGTACGAACAATAATGAAGAGGAGAGAAAATTATGAGAACGAATTAAAAAAAAAAAAAAGAAACTGACTTCGCACTGTAATTTGAGCCTCTGAAGTTCCTCGGGTCTGCAATTAGATTTGAGCTTTCTTATCTCAAATTCCTTGCTACGCTCGCGTTTGTCAATCGCCGCCGGAAGTGAAGATTCGACGAGATTCGTCGCGTCGTAATCGTCGCTCTCGTCCTCGTCCGAGGAATCGCCGCGACACGCTGAGCTCTCATTTTCCGGGCCATTGATTATAACGTAGGAAGATGACTTCGAGGAGGTCGAAGAAGATGACGATGACGAAGAAGCGGGAGAAGAAGAGGTGGATGATGAAGTAGAGGGCGATGAGGTCGAAGACGAGGACACAAACGCCGATCCGGATAAATCCGAATCCAGAGCAGGATTCTTCGACGAACCACCGCTGGATCCTTGGTCGGGCGTTCCTCGCGAATTTCGCTGCTTGCAATGACGCTGATTATTGCCGTAAGAGGAAATCGCCGCTGTCATCGACGCCCCGGGTACGATTTCCGATTTATCGCTCTTGTGAAGTCTCGCTGCGTCACGACACTCGCAAGAACTATACGAATTTCTTCGATTTCCACTATCGGTGCTGATACTCTCGCGCCAAACTTGTATATCCGTGTTCAAAAAACCGGCTGGATCGTCGTCAATCAGCGAATTGTCGAGCTCGCCACTACCGAGCACGTCGCATCTCATTATGTCGCAATAATTGGCCAGGCAAACGGCGTCTTCGGCCTGGAAATTCCGAAAATTTCATAAAATTTTAAGCAAGGCATTTGGAATCAGAGAATTTTTTAAATCTTTGTACTTAATAGACTGATTCAAAAAAAGCGACATTTTTTATTTCTCGACATAACATATTAAATACTTTCGGGGAGGTGAAAAAAGATGCATGTTAAAAGCAGAGCTCTAGATATGTCTCATCGCAAATTTCTATTTCCCATTTAAATAACACAGGAAAAAAAAATTTCAAACTTTGAAATTTTATATCTCGGCTTCAAGTCAAAGTACCAAAATGAACGACACATATTCTTGTAGAGAATTGAACGCTCTACAAAAAAGATCTCTTATGATTGTAAACTCACTCCTTCAAAAGTTATTCAAGGTTGAAATTAAGTGTAGATTAAATTTCACTTTTTTGTTTAGTTTCCGGCAAAATTTTGAAACTTATTACTAAATATCGTAAAATCATTTTTGAAACAAAAGTTTAAATTGCATTAACATAAATAACCAATTTTCAAATAAATGACCAACAGTTCACTCATATTCTTGAAGCCGAGGTATAAAATTTCAAAGTTTGAATTTTTTTTTCCTGTGTTATTTAAATGGGAAATAGAAATTTGCGATGAGACATATCTAAATATTTATATTCAGAGCTCTGCTTTTAACAGGCATCTTTTTTCGGCTTCCCGAAAGTATTTAATGTTATTTCGAAAAACAAAAAATAGTCGATTTTTTTAATCAGTCTAGTACTCAATGAAAAAAAAAATAAAACAAAAATGTGAGACAACCATATTGATGTTGCTCTTGTGCCTGCTATCGAAGTGGGCGTCTAGATGCTTCTCCGCGTAAAACGATTTGCCGCAAAGTCCGCAGGTCCATTGTGACGTTCTGTGCTGAAATTTCGCCGCTTGCTGGGGATGAAATATATCCCGGCTCTCGTGAAAAGGACACTCCAGCGGCAATTCCACCTGATACTTGTTCAAAATTGGCATCCATCTCTGTAACGAGCAATGTAATTTTTTTTGTAAATTCTTTTGTAATTTCCTCCAATCTCTAATTTGATTCCTACCAATCTTTCAATAATTTTGAATTATTCTTGTGAGAAAATCGAACGAATTCACTTGCAAATATTCGTAGAGACGATTTCCAATATTTTCACCAGTGCTCCGAAATTAGAAATACCTTTTGGACGATCCTGCGTACAACCGATGCACGATCTCGTGGGCATGATATTTTAAAGACCGTCGGTCCTGGCCACGGTATCACAGACAGCAGTAGCACCGCTATGATCTACGAACGTCGTTATAATTATTAATACATCACATTACGATCGAACAACAAAAATATAAAATTTTTTCGAAAATGGAGAAAAACATTTATGGTTTTTTTTTTTAAATAAAAAAACAATCACACTCATCGCTAGTGCGATCGATACTCGCAGTCCCACGATATGACGAGGATTGTTCGTGTCTTGAAGAAAAAACTTTCACACTGGAGAATAATTTTTCGCCACAAGAAAAATCAAACATTTGAAAATTAGAAAAATAAACGGCTTATCCGTGACATTTTATCTTTACCTCCAAATGACAAGGTTTGGTCTTCATTCATAGCCGTATACTTCCTCGAAGCTCTCGACGAACGAGACTTTTATGTGAATATGTATTTTTTTAATACCTTGACCAATCAAGCGTTTTGCTCGTTATGAGCGGCTGGCTCCTCGTTGCACTTTGGCTCGAATAATCGACTCTCAACGCGATTAAACCGAAGCGATACTTTTGCGCAAAATCGCAAAACACCCCTCTATCGAGAATAGAGGTTTTTTTTTCTTCCAATCGTCCCCAGAGCGTTACTTTTGTATTATAACGCGGAGAGGACGCGATTTCACCCTCACCGATGCTGCTGCCCTGCCACCGCGAGATGCGATGCTTTTATACCCCTATATGTATATTTAGCGCAACGCAAAAGGGTATAAAATAGAGCCTCCCCCTCGAAGCTCGCCGGAGACGTCAATGAGAACGCGCAATCGCACTCTCGTCACGATATTGCCCCATACCGCGAAAAATATGTCCATCGATCAACAAATTCACCTTCCTTCACTCTCTCAACTTTATTTTAGAAACAGTCGATCAAGTTTCATAAATTTTGTTCCACGTTTTCTCACATCTACTCGTCATAGTCGATGCTATATAAGAATACGCATTTTCTCGCGCTTTCATTTAACAATAGATTGTTTTTTTTTCTCTCGTCTCCTCGTTCTCAGATGGAAATAATTAATATAATACACGCCATCCCGATAATGTTTCAATCTATAATAATATAATATATGTATATCGTGCAAAGCTATTTCTCCATAGTCTTGTTTTATTTTGCACAATGATTCACGCAAAGACGAAGATTTTGAAAAAAGAAACGTTTGAGAACAAAAAAGTATACCCATGGATCGATCGATCGTCGGTATTTATCGCGTTATTTCTGCTTACGAGATTAACGTGTATTACATCTTCGTGTAAGTCCGTCGAGCCGACTAGATTGTTATGAAAAACGGTTAATATCCGCTACATAAAATCGTCGTACTCGTTGTCGTATGTGTAACTATCGTACTCGGTCAGATGTGTATTTTCTCCCTCGATCTTCAATTTCGCTTTTCCCTTGCCCTTGCTCTTCTTCGACTTGTCGCCCTTTTCCAACTTTTGCTTTTCTATCGCCAAATTTTCCACTGTTGTTTTTATCTTTTTCAAACTCACGGACGATACTGCAACAAAATTCCTCAATAAATTTCCTCTCCTTCTTCCTTTTTATCTTTCTTTTAAATTTCATTTATGTTTTGTTTTGTTGATGTTTTCTTTTTTACTAACGGTTGACCGCTATGCGATTAACAAGCTCCTCGGCGAATCCCGGAAACTCCGTGTGCTTGTTGAAAGAGTTTATCTTTTGTGACAAGAGGTCGCAAAATTGATCAAATTCCTCCTTGGTGTCGGGCATCATTGCGTCGAGACCCGCAGACTCCGTCACTCCTTCAATGAGACATTACACACGCACATCATTTAATCATTGCCATAAGAAAAAAAAAGATTTTAAAAATTTAAAAAAAAAACGGAAAAACTTTGGATTAAAATTTTTTCTTTTTTTTCGATCATTACGCAACGCCAGTCAGGAACAGTACGGGAGAATGATACACGATAATGTTTATTTCAGAGATAGAGAGAAAGAGAGCGTAACGACAAAAAAAAACGTAGACAAAGGTTTCGTTTGCACAAACTAACTTGAAGACAAGAAGTTCTGGTTTTTCTGTTTTCGGTTGAATGGCCATTTTTTATTACGATACAGTTGAAACAGAGTTTTGTAAATTTTATATCTCTTTTTTCTTTTTTTTTTCCTATTCTCCTCCTCGTCATTTCTTCCTCTTCTTCTTCCTCCGCTTGTTTTTTTTTTTTCGTAGTAAAATTGACATTTTTTGCTGAAAAACGTTTCACGAACGTCTCTCACTATTACATACGTATCTTATATATGCTCGGGTACGGTTCCTGACAGTATGTGCGTCGTAGACGAATGGAATTTTCTCCCTTTCTCTCGTTAAGGGGGAAAAACAAAAAAAAATATCAAAAAAACGAACAATTTCACTTTAGATCATTGAGACTGAGCGCCAAGAATGAACTTTCGAAAGAGAGACCAATTTTCTCGCGTATTTCCGGCAATTTTATCCTAAAATTAATACTGCGTATATAATATCGTGGTGCCATTTATTTGGCGCATCGCAACAAACGAATCGTGTCGTGATAAAACGAAAAAAATAAAAAATGTTTCGAAAACTTGTAATCAAATCTCTGAGAATTTAATTCGTCATTCGTTGTGTATTGATTTTTACGAAGGAAAAGTAACGCGTAATTTTCGTTCGCTGATAGCGCAATTCCGAATTACGGAGTATTCGGGTTTTTTTTTGTTTTTTTCGTCAACGACCTTGAAAGCAAGCCCGATTTCGAGACTGGCTTAGAAAACGTCGCGGCGAATTCGGGGATTATCGCGAATTTCCCATTTTTCATTGTTTTTAAAAATAAAAATTTCTCTTCTTTCGCCTCGCGGTTATTTTTTGTCGGTTTTAACGGGTTTACGGGGACTAAAGTCTACAAGGTTGGACAAACCAAAAGTTTCCATGGCCAGTCTGAGATCGGCCTCCTCCTGGAGCCTCTGTCGTCTTAAAAGTTCGGCTCTTCTCTCGTCCGGGGTCAGGGCCTCTTCCTTCTCCTTTGCCTTTCTCTCAGCTTCTTCCTTCGCCTTTCTCTGCAATATTTTCATAAGCACGGATATTGAAAAACTCGTAGAAATGCAATAAATATGTCTGTTGGAACGCGAAAAATTTCATTTAAGGTATTTTCACGAACCTCACGCTCCTCGATCTTGTCATTGAGATTTTTCTTGGGCTTTGCCTTGGCCTTGGGCACTTCGGCGGGCTTCTCGACGTCTTTCTTCTCCTCCCCGACGTCTTCCCAGCTGTCCTGTTTGCACAATAAACGATAATATTATTATTCTCCGAAGATTTGGATGAAAATAATCAAACTCTTCTGGCGAATGAAGGATCAATGAAAAATCTCTTTGAGAAAAATAGAGCCACGGAAGATTAATAAACAAATTCTTCGGTTCTCTTGCGATGAATTAGTCCAAATACTCGACAAAAAAAATTGAATGTATCGATAAAAGGGAAGAAATTTAATATACAAAACTTCTATTTCTCCATGACAAATTCAAAAAGTTTTCCTGAAAATTCCCCGAATTTTCCTGTCCATTTTTTAATATCCTGTCATTCTCAGACTTTCCCTGACTGTGGCAATCCTGTAAAAATTCGGCATGGCGAGCATGTGCTCGTTTAAAGGTTAATATTCCCACCTTGACGTCCTCCTCCTCGTCTTCACCTTCCCACTTGTTCGATCTCATCACGAACTCGAATTTCGCCTCGATATTGTCAGCGTCTGTAAGAAATATGTAACATTTCCGAAATCCATCGGCAATACGAACAGTATGGTGTTTTATATATACATATACATATATATGTGTATGCATATAGAGACAGATTTCCCAACGAATGTCCTCGGGAAAAGTCATCTCCCAAATTTACACTTCTTATATTCCTTACCCCATTCTTCGTCCATCTCGTTGATTTAGAATTTCGAACCGATTAAACGAAAAATTGAATACGTACACTGGAGAATCAAGCGAGAAACATAGAAAACATACGTATGCGAATATAATGTGACAACGAGTGATCCTCAGGAGAAAAAACGAAAAGTAGAACTAACTCCGACGAAGGCCGCATTTGACTGGCGTATCTTGTGTGTATTGAGTGTGTGTGAGAGAGAGAGCACAGAGAAAGAAACAGCGCCATCTCTGGGAAACAATCACAACCCGCATATCGACCACGTGATACCGACTGCCGATATCCTCCAAATTATTTTGTCTTTGCTTACAATATATTCTGAACGTATCGTAAAAATATTCTCTCATTCTTTTTCAGATTAAATCAAGAATAATGTACGAATCGACACTGTAAACATTTAAATTCCGGAAATAGAGGGCGCAACAATACGACCCAAAAACGTACTTCCGCTTCAACTACTTCAAAAAGAACCGCGCAATTAAAATAAAAGATTCGTTGTCATTAATTGATAACGAAGTTCCGATATTACGTTGAATCCAGTATATTTGATGCGACCTTTCATCTTGAATATCTATTTTCAAGTAACATACATCGAAATTCACAAATGTCTTTGATAAAAAAAATGTTTTATAATAAATAAAAAAAAGATTTTATCACCGTGGTAAAGTTCAAAGACCGGATTGTAATTGTAGAACGGGACGCGGAAGTACCGCCTCGTCCCAAGGCCCGTAAATATTCTCTTTGTACTTTTGCCATCTCATGTACCAAAGTGGACATATAACGTGTACAAAAATTGTTACTGCCGTGAAGACGCATGCGAGTATCGGCGATATTATGACGAGAAGATAAAAGGTGCAGAAGGCGAGGACAGACGATATCGCGACCTTGCCGCGTTGACAGCGCGTCAATAAAAACGGCAGAAGTACGAAGCTCTGGACGGCGACGGTCAGGAGAGAAAAAGCGTGAAGCGGCGATGCTAACCTCGAGGCGAGCATCAGAGAGCCAAACAGCGAGGACGTTATCGCGAGCGAGTCCGAGAGTGAAACTTGGGGCGATCCGTATTTGCTGAATACAAGATGAACGAGAAACATGAATATCGTCATGGCGTATATCGTATCCGTGCTTACGGTTTCCGTCAATGTTTTCAGTATCGGCGACAATATATAACCGAAAGCGAGAAATATTAGAGCGGTCCTGACGTCCTTTGACAATCTATCTGGCATGTCGTAGGAATTCAGAGTCGTGTAATGAAGATAACCGAGTACCGTTGGTACAGCGCTCGACGTGAATATTATCTTCGGCGTCGTCCATTCTTGATTCAGCCATAAAAATATTATCACGAATATTATAACAATGCTCAGCTGTATGGAAACGCTCGCACCGAGAGATATCGCTTCCGCTCTCGTTACCCCGTTCGGTTTCACATTTTTACGCAATTCCTCGAGAAACGAGCCGTCCGTGTAATTGTCCGGCAAACTACGATTTTCGTACAGATTTTTTCTCCACAATGTTTTTTCCTGGCGTTGATTCATCGCGTTTATTCTCATATCCTCGCTGCAAAAATAAAATCAGCAATGAAATCGAAAGCGGTTTTGAACATTGACCGAATTGACATGAAATTCCCCATAGGTATATATATATATATTATTCCGACTTGCCGAAGTTAGTTCGATCAACGGCCACTAGAGGAATAATGTATATATATATATAGATATTGCAGAGATTATATTGTCTGCTCGTCCGATTAAATTTATTATTGTTCAATCTTACGTGTTTTCAATGCGATACTAGCAATATCCGTTTTACAGGTTTGCGAGATTTTCAAAAATGTGTCTCGGCGTGATAACGCTCAATTTTAGTGCTAATGTCTCGCACGAATTCTCGGTTTCGTCGGGTATGCATGGCGCACAATAATGCACACTATATATATGCAGAAAAAGTTTGTCAGCGTTAGTCGCGCCCAGCTTCGCCCCGTGGAGTTCTGGGGAACTAATCATGCGCGTCGTGCGATGCGCGTAATCGTAACCGCGTCGCGTCGAAATCCCAGAAAGCATTGCGTTGCGTGCAGTCTGCTGCAGTCGCGTGTGACGCCAAGCAATGCCAAAGTGATGCTCAAAAAATATATCTTCGAGAAGAATAACGTGAAAATTGTTTGATTAAAGTTATGTGTGTCTTTATTATTCTCTGAAGACGAGGACAAAGGTACAGATGAAGATAAAGATTATAAAGGAATTGGGATTATGTTTTTTGTCCATTACCGGGAAAATAACGGTCAACATAACCTCGAAATCTTCGAGAAAAATATTTTTAAAAAATGTTCGAGACTATGCAGACCTTTTTTTTTACCGCTAATTAATAAATTTTCATCATCTGTATTCAACACAGTCGCACACTCGAACAAGATAAATATGATTTTCTTTTCAGGATATTCTTTCCCCATGCTGGCCAAATTCAGGGATGAATTAACGATATAAAAAATCATTCTTCGATTTTGCGACTTCACGACGACGAACGTCAAATCTCGCATCATCGGTGCCAAAGATAGAAAAAAATATTAATATTTTTTTGTTGACTAAAACCTGAGAAATAATGACGTACCGTTCGAGCGACGACTTAATCCACGTGGTTCGAAAAGGTGATGTCGACAGAGCTTCGGAGTTGATCACTGCTTTTGGCTTATCTCATTCCAGAGCTTGGTCAGACGGATATATTTTGCTGTGCGAGGCTCTCAAAGAAAAGCACACAAAAATGGCCAAATTACTCCTGGAGCACGGTGCCAGAGTAAACGGCGAGGAGGAATGTCCAATGGACACGCCGCTTCACCTTGCTGTAACAAATAATGATGCGGAGATAGTTGCTATGCTTTTGGATAGAAAAGCGAATGTCGATGCTTCAAATCAATGCAGAGAGACTCCTCTTTATTTATCTATCAGACAAAATAATTTAAAAATCGTCTCTCTGCTTTTGAATAAAAATGCTGATGTAAATGCTGGAAATGATTTGCAGCAAACTCCGCTCTTTTGTGCGATCGTCAAAAGCAATGTCAAAATAGTGGAATTGCTTTGGAGGAGCAACGGTGACACGGACGCGAGATCTTCCAAGAAGATGGATGCGCTACACGTCGCCGCAAACCTCGGAATTACGAGAATAGTGGAACATCTTTTGAATAGCGGAGCCTTCGTTGATATCGCACATGAGGAAGATGGATATACGCCTCTCCATTGTGCTTGTGTAAATAAGAAAGAAGAAATGGTTAAATTGCTTCTCGAAAGAGGCGCAAATATCAACGCCAGAACCAAGAAACAGTCCACCGCTCTTCACCTCGCTGCTGAAAATAAATGTGATAAAATTATCACAATTTTGTTGGAACACGTCAGTGTCGATATCGATGCTGAAAACGATAGCGGCAAAACCATACTGAACGTTGCCATTGAAGTAAGCTACTTGCCGACTATAAAAAAAATATTAGAAATGTGTCCACAACTTATAAACAACGAAAAGAATCTATCTTGCATCCATAATACTTTGCATACATCGCACAGTGAACATTTCTGTTTGACGATCGTGAACACACTTCTTTCGCACGATATTAGCCTTCTTCACTGTAAATTATTATTACAATACGCCATTGTGAGAGGATTCACAAAAATTGTTAAAGATTTTCTGCGGCATGCCGACGTTAACTTGCTGAACGAGCCAAAAAACGGCTGCACTCTTTTGCACGATGCAGTCAAGAACAAGTATCTCGAGATCGCTGAAATGTTGATTGAGCACGGCGCCGATGTCAATGCCATTGATGAAAACGGAAAATCTCCGATATTCTACGCTATTCGGAGATTCGATGCGAAAATGACAAAATTGCTCGTATCCAACGGTGCTGAAATAAAATTCAATCCCGATAGGCTTTGCTACGGTGTCAATAGTGATACCAAGGAGATCATCGAAATGATGCTGAATCACGATGTCAACTATGACATCATGGCCAAAGGCTTGCGCGGACAAACAGCGCTGTGGAATGTTGTTGAAACAGCAAGGTTACCAAATGACGAATGGTCAAGCGAAGATGATTATCGCATTGAACGAGATTTGATTGAATTGTTGTTGAGTCGCGGTGCCAAAGTTGATACGAAGAATAAGAGTGAAGACTATCTCCTGCATTTTGCCGCTAGAACAGGACGCGACGATATAGTCAAAATTTTATTGAGGCATAAGCCCGATGTACATTTCGCGTCTAAAAGCGACATGACAACTCTGCTGCATCATTTTGCAGCCATGGGAAATGAGCAGATTTTAAGAATGATTCTTAATGAGGGAGCCGAAATTAATGCCGAAGATAAAACAGGAAAGACGGCGCTGCATTATGCTTGCATGCGTAAATGGAAGCATAGAGAATATGCAAAAATCGTCGATACACTGTTGGAATTTGGGGCTGAAATTGACCACAAAGACTACGAAGGTTTTACTCCGTTACATTTTGCCACCGTACTTGGTTCTCTGCAAGTTGTTGAAACTTTGTTGAAGTCATTTGCCGACGTCGAAAATTCGGGTAGAAGACCGGCTCTGTTATACGCATTCTTATGCAGACACCCGGTAATCGTAGAAGAATTACTAGATTATGGTGTGGATCCACTTTTGAAAAGCCCTCGGGCTGCTGATATGATAAAGAAGCATACCATCAAGATAACATCGTTGAATATTCATGGCAGTAAGCGAAATCTAGCAACGGTTGGACCCAATAATAAGTTCAAAGATTTTCAGGCAAAATGCGTACGTGAAGTTGGTCTAATGAAGCGCGAAAGAATCGCGGGGACAAATATATCGTATTACGACGTAATAATGAAAAGTATGAATCAATTGGCAATGCTTTCACGAAATAAAGAAATTGTAGAAGTTTTAGAATATTCCAGGGATCGAGAAAAATTTCCGATTTATTACAAAATGCTGTATTACAAATTCAGAAAAGGCCAAAAACGAGAGGATTTGTTGTATCCGAGTTTAAAAGCTTTGAATTTTCTATCGAGATTTCCATTGCCGGAACTTCTGTTATTGATGATATTCGATGAGCTCAGTAATAAAGATTTGGAAAACTTAATAAAAGCTGTGCCTGAAACTGAAAGCAGATAAACAATCGGATAGATAAGTTCTGCTAAGCACAAAAGTGATTTAATTTTAAATTTTCAGTTATGCATACGTGCCACGAGTAATAAAGTTTTTGTATCAGTTGTAATTATCATCCGCAACGCTAAATTTCATGTAGTCGAGCAGCAGCGAGGCAATAAGAGGTTTTTTTGAGTATAGAAAAAAGAGAATCATTACAAAATGTTTGTTTCTTCGATATGATACAAGGATTATGCTAAGATTAATGACTATTCAACAGCGCAGACATAATATATAGAATTAGTTTTCTTAAATTACAACTAAGCAGCTGATAACGACCGTAATGAATGATAAATTTTTCTATTCGCCACGTTTTCGTGAGATGATCGTCGAAACGACGACCGGAGATCATCGGAAGCACAAAAAAAAATTTGTTCACAAGTTTTTCCCGCTTTATCCTATTTATTTGCAATTAGTAGCTTGTTTAAAAATAGCTCTTAGCTCTGATTGAAAATAAAAAAAATTAGAGGGCGCTGAATAAGTATTTTTCGTCCGCTGATAAAATAATGCATCTTTGTCAATCTATATGTATGCCCAATTATCGAAAAACTTGCGAATTGTGTTACAGATAATTTCATTAGAGTTTACTGCGAACATCGTTCGAATGGGCGAATCATTGTAAATATCAACTAATCATCTAAATAATAATGGCTTCCGAAAAAAAGTACAAAATAACATTTTCTTTTCCGCAAATAGTTTGAAGGAATTATACATTTGTAATAACAATAATTGTTAAATAAATATCTCACATACTCATTGTGTTAATCAAGAATTTTCAATGACTTTTCATTTTCATTATGCGTTTTTTAGTATTATTTTATGGAAAAAAATTATAATACAATAAACAAGACTCAGGGAATTCTGAGTACAGACATTAAATTTGATTAGCTGAAAAAATAAAAATCAGAACGCATTCTAAAACCGATAATGTATATAATATTCGAATATCCTAGTCGTCTCGTTTTAATCGGTTCGAGACTATTTCGTATGTACATATAATGCAAGAGATAAAGAAACAAAAATCGGAAAGAGCATCGAACCGATTTTTATGCATTACAACAGAGCTAAACCATATTTATATCCACAGAGGTAGAAAAATTTGTCTCATATACACATATTACATAGGTACATATAGATACACACTGTTAATTCATTCTCAACTGGGCGAATTGATTAATCCGATCCGAGCTGATTAAGTATTTTATTTTTTTCTCTTTCATGTCATCTTTCTCAACGCATAACCGGGCGTAAAAAATTTTTTTTCATCGTCACCGGACAGTAAATAATCGGTAAAAGACCGAACGAGAATCGAGCACAAATACGAATAATCGTTCAAAGAAATGACAATCGTGAAAATAAACTTTACCCCTATTATCTGTCGATCCGATAAACTGATAAATAATATTACTATTTTAAAATCGACTAGTTTCACCCTATCTCGTCGTTAAACCTCGTTGTTTTCTCTTAGATGTCTATTACAGTACACGACGTGTAATTTTCGAAACAGTAGAGAGATCATAAGACTCGAAATTGTTAGAAAAACAATGAAAAAAAAATAGAAAAAAAAGAACAAGTCGACAAAGAGCAAAGTAAAGAATAGAAAGAAACCAATCTCAAACCTCTTCCGTTTATCATAAGGGCAACAGATCGATGAGATTGTTGCGCGGTTGAGTCAAAGATTCTGGAAAAAATGTCGCCAATTTGTCGTACAATTCGGTTCGACGAACGTGTAGAATTTTCGCGTTTGCAATTTTCATCTCGCTCTCGTCGTAGCTCGACGTACATTCAAGATTGCGCGAAGCTTCTTGTTCGCGAAAAAGCGCAGACGCCAAAAGTTGAAACTAAAACAAGAACAGAGTGGTATGAATTTTGTAATTACGAGAAATACAATGAATTCTTCATTCTTTTAAATACCTCTTTCGTCTGCTCTTCGTCGTCGTGATCGATTATGTCGGAAACTTCGGTTTGGAGATACTCGAGAGCCTCGATACCGTCGCCCATAGCGAGTTCCTCAAATTTATACTTCCTAACGATAAGCTTGCACTTTCGCAATATCTGTTCCCTGGACGGTCGACAAAGTCTCAATTCCCAGAAATCGTCGAGTCGTAATTTCGGCAAGTACGAACGTCCCGGATTACCGCCAAAAAGATAATGCACCTTTTTCACGCAATCGTAAATAAGCTGATGAGCGAACCTCGGACAAGGCTCGTAATCTTGCATTTTGTTCCAATATTTTTCACCGACGTTCTCGTTCCGATAGATGCACGACCAACGATTCGATCTTATATTGTAGACCCAGAAGGAATTTTGTACATTGTCGTCGCGCTTCTCCTTGTCCTTACTCAGTCCCTGCGTCAAACGAGCATTCTAATCAAGATTCCACGCGTTAGTACAAAAAAGTTAATTCATCGTTCGACGTTTATGTTTAAAATAAAATAAACAGGAAACAAAGTTGCAATAAAAATGCCGAGTAATATGTACGTTGAGATGCGGCAGAGGATGCGAAAGAAGAAAAAAAATGTATATTTTTTATTTAAACAAACCGACAAAACGTAAATTTCCCCGAGAGCAGGATCAATCGTGGCGCGCTGTGTGTAACCGGCGGCAGGAACGTGACTCGGATCTCTGTTTCCAAAATCCGTCAGACTTATGTTCTCAAGCTGATTAGTGTCGACCTCGTAGGTGAAAAAATCATTGAGATATTCTTTGCTACGCTGACCACCGAATATGTACAACTTTCGTGAATCCTGCGAGAAGAAAAAACGTTTTGAGCATGAAAAAAAACATTATAACTGACGAATTTTTATAGTTTCGTTGATTGCATTATGCTCGCCTGACGACGATCCACAGATTCGGGAGAATAGTAAATTTATAAATTTTAGTTATAATCAAATGGGCCTTACCGGATGAAAGAGCATCGAGTGTCCAACTCGGGATCTGATTACAGGAACATTTGGAGGAGTGGGTCTTGCCATATCGGCAGCGAGGGTGCTCCATGTGCCGGTAGGCACGTGATACGAATAGAGTCCGGAATAAACTGGCTCTGTCGAATTTGTCGTTACAGCTTGATCTTCGGCTCTGAAAATAACAAAGAACATTCATGGAAGGGGTTCAACACGATGCTGGAATGAAAAAAAAAAAATCTTTCATTTCTGAAATACGTCATTCGACCATTTTAGAAAATCATAGAATTCCGCGCCATTCAAATTTCTGAGAGAATCTTTGGCAAGAAAAGAGAGCTTCCCGAATGCGGAAGCAAAGAAAAAATCATTACCCAGCGGATGGGACAAGAACCCTTCCTCCAACAACATAAATCGTTCTCTTCTCAACGTCCATCGACATTTGATGATCGAATATCAATCTGGGACCGCCAACCGCGCCGGTATCCTCGGATATTTGTGTCCACTTGTTCGACTCGATGTCATAGATGTAAAAATCACTTTTGAGATTGTCCACTGAGCGATATTGTGGATCCAGGTATCTTCCGAGCGTGAACAATTGACGTCTCTCAGGATCGAGGCACATTTTGTGACACGAGCGCGCACTCGGTCCACCCTGAATCAAATGCATTCACATTAAAGTAGCAGAGTCAATGAAAAGTGAAAAGGAACATTGATCATTTGTATTTTTCTCATAATCGTTCGCTCAATCCCAAAGTTACGTTATCGACGTACTTACTGCTTCTTCCGTGTTCTTGCAAATACACGTCCATGTTCCCGTGCTTATGTCGAAGGCCCACAAATCAGCTAGATCCTGATTTCCGTCCCAACCGCCAAACAGATAGAGAATTTCGGCGTTTGGATCGAGTACCATCTGATGACCACCTCGCATGCCAGGTTTTGGATCGTTGCAACTCACTTTTGTCCATACCGCTCGATAGGATTGACCGTCTATATACTCGTCGAGCATTCCCACTGTGAACATTTTTTTTATTCACAAAACCATGAGTTTCGGACCTTCGTTAGGTTTGCCCACTGTAATTTTCCAACTCACTCGATATGGCATTTGTGATAAAAGTTTCGACCTGGAGATAATCTCCCTTGTCGACTAGAAGATCGTAAAGCGCCGACAAACGACTATCCTCGAGAGTCACGCCCGTTACTCTTTCGAGCGTTTCCACAACTTCCACCTGTTCCAAACGCCGAAAGTGCTTCATGCACAACCTTATTACCTCTTTTTGCAGATACTGTGACAGAAAAAACAAAAATAAACCGTTTACTTTTTCAAAAATAATAGTCTTATTTTCCAAACCCTTTCTACCGTTCAAACTGTTCTCGATGAATTCGACAGATTCTTACCGAATCGACCCATTCTATACTGGATTTCACAAGTTTAGGATCATCCAAGCCGGAGAGACAAACGTGCCATATGGAAAAATTGAAATTTGGGCCCCAAGACTGCAGTGGCAGAATGCTTATATATCTGACAGGAAAGTAATTGCCTTCTTTGCCAATTACGTGCTTCGTATCGAAGGTCTCCGGTGTAGAATCGTTTTTCAATCCGCTGAAAAAGAAAATGTCCTTCGTTAATTTGCGGTATAAACAAAATTTCAGCTGCTTCGAGGAATACCGACCTTTCCAACAGAGTCATCATATTCTCGGGTTTCATACCTCCGTAAACCCGAAATTTCTTTATGTTACAAACATGGGTCTTCTCAAATTTTCCAAACGTAATTGTCCTGACGATTGCCGGACTTTGCAATTTGAGAATGAGAAACTATAACAGAGCAACGAGCACGGTAGCGAGCGAATAGAGAATTTAGATTATAAAAGAGCCAAACTTCGATACCTGTGGCTGGTTGTCATTGTCGGATGACCACCTGGAGGCTTGATCCAACGGTTTGTCCGTGAGAATATTTCTGCGATGGATAAAAACAAAAAAGAAACTTTCTAGTTGAAAAACCTTGTATCGAGCATGGATGGCAAAAATCGAACGTGGCCGATCGTTTTTTATTTTTTAAATACTCACTCGGGAACGTAAGTTGACGAATAACTCGAACACTTGTATATTCTGTACTCGAGATTTTTGTTAATATCACCGCTATCGGACGACGCCATATTACGCAATTGACACAAACATAACCTATCTTTTTGGCAATATTGACAAGCGTGTGTTTATCGCGAGATAATGGTACACAGAAATTTAGAATTTATCATATAAAAAAGAACAAGACTTATAATTACAATACCGGTTCGGGTTTTAATTCAGGCAACGTGGAGATATTTACATCAACACCTTTCCTTATCCGCCTACGACGTCTTTCCACTTTGTCCCCATTTATCATCCGCGCGAGCGCTAACCTAACCTAAGATTCCCCCCCCCCCCCCCCCCGGCCCCGCCGCCTGACAGGAGAATTCGCAAACAACTGGAGAGAGGGCGCCACAGTGTCGGTTAGAATAGGCGGCAAATTTCGAAAAATCAACAGAATCGGATGAACAAAGTGGGATTTTGAAACTTCAACGATACTTACGCAGAGAATGAGCGACGTCCAGAGCCAACATTTTGAGTATGCCTTAAAAAATTTGCAAAAATCGATGGTTGAACTTTAAAAATCTTCCAAAAATCGAAAAAAATCGCGAAGAGAAGGCGCGAGACGCGTCACTGTTGACCTCACTGTGTAGGCAAAATTTTTGGAAAGACGCGACTCTCATTGTCGCGATATTCGATAACTGGTTTGTTGAATGTCACATAGTTAATTAGAGCACTGATAAACAGGTAATATCGGAAAACAATGAGTCGGAAAACACGTTTAAACTTGTCGAACATGGGCCCGTGAACTGACGCTACGACGCAATCAGCTGTTCAGCGAGAGCAGCTGCGCGCGCACGATCGAGTCGATGGGTGGATTGAAAGAGTGCATTGTGGCGCGCTCTGTCGGACTAAGACCTAACTTTCATATATAGGTCAGTGCCACGTCAGTGCATGGAATGGGTCAACAGCTGTTATCGATCGCACGAGACAGACCGTGCTCGAGACTAGGTCACGATTATTCTCGGAAAAAATTCCTCCGTAAATTCCACGAAGCTACTTCCAAGAAATTTCCTGACTACGTCACGGGATTCCCTCAAAGGGTTGCGACAATTGCGGTAAAAAGAATGAGATAATGAAACAGCCATAACTCCCGTGTTTTTGATCGTACAGACTTCTTTCAGGCGTCATTCTCTTCGTTTACAAATTCTCTAATTATTGTTTTTTTGAATTTTATTTTTTTCGCTTCCTTAAGGGGGTGGGCAGAAAATAATGTTTGAACAGCCATAACTCCCGTGTTTTTGATCGGACAGACTTCTTTCAGGCGACATTTTCTTCGTTTTCAAATTCTCCAAGTATTTTTTTTTAGTTTGATTTCTTTTCGTGATCCTTAAGGGGTTGGGCAGAAAAAAAATTTTGAGCAGCCATAACTCCTGTGTTTTTGATCGGACGGACTTCTTTCAGGCGTCATTCTCTTCGTTTACGAAATCTCGAAGTGTGCTTTTTTTAGTTTTAATTTTTTCGAACCTTAAGGGGGTACGCAGAAAAAAAATGTTGAACAGCCGTAACTCCCGTGTTTTTGATCGTACAGACTTCTTTCAGGAGTCATTTTATTCGTTTTCAAATGCTCCAAGTCTTCTTTTTTTAAATGGAAAGGGGTATGCTGGAATGGGGTAGTATTTGCAAAAATCGATGGTTGAACTTTAAAAATCTACCAAAAATCGAAAAATCATAAACGATTACGAAGAGAATGAGCGCAGTCTAGAGAATAGGTTTTAAGTAGAACGAAAATTACACCTATTTTAGTGGACAGATTCAATTTTTGCCAAAATGCAAAAAAAAAAGAATTTTTTTTTGCACCCTATATTTAAATACTAATTTGTGTTAAATGTAAAATCGAGAGTTTGAGAAGTTCTGCAAAAAAAAAAGTATTATCCAGTGTTATCAGAAAGGGGGGCAGATAGGCTCGAATTTCCACTGAAGAAAACATATTAGATATCGATATCGATTTATTTCCATGTTTTTTTTTGTTTTCTTTCAAGATTTGTACACACCCTCGGCATATGTCGCATACACAATCAAATATAATACACTCCAATGTATATACGCGCGCAACCAAGGCTTCGTAACGTAAAATACAATATATACACATACATATATATTGTACTCTACCTTCCATACAATATATTTTTTTTAATCCTTCAATTTTTATTGTTACCACAATATTATTTTTTTTTTGTTTCTTCACAACGGTGAATATTACGGGGTAATATAGCCCAGAGGTATAATACAACGGAGAGAGGGTTCCCGATACGATGGTATCGAATAAAGTCCTTTCTTTTATGTTTATTAATTGTTCTTCTTCTCAATCATCCCTTTTCACACCTTTTTTTTCTCTTTTTAAATAAAACCTTCCCGTTCTACAACGACGAGAACTTCATCTTTTTTTTCACTCTCTCGTCGACTTATCTATCTTGTATTCCTAGTTTCCGCGAAACAAATTCACGACTGGATCAAATTTGTCCCCTCTTAATTGTATATA
The DNA here is from genome assembly GCA_946863875.1 of Alloplasta piceator. NCBI lineage: Eukaryota > Metazoa > Arthropoda > Insecta > Hymenoptera > Ichneumonidae > Alloplasta > Alloplasta piceator. The sequence continues at coordinate 7,521,562 of OX333081.1, read as the reverse complement.
AGTGTGTATCAGGGCGGTGACATTTTTTTAAATTTTATTTTTTTTATTTGCGCTCCTCGTCGAGGAGCACAAAATAACGTATTTTTTTTCACCCTGATATGTTTATATATAATTTATAAAGGCGAAAGATTAGGGGATGAGACGATAAAACGTAGACGGCGTCGCGAATCACAGAGCTCCTCGCCGTCATTTTTTTTTTTTTTTTAACAAACTTAAAACTTAGAAGGAAAATCAACATTCTATCTTTACGCCGGAGGAGGCGGACAGGTCGTTTGTAAAAATTGCATGTTCTCGTGTGGGAGGAAGAAAAAAAAGCGATAAAAAAAGATGGCCACGTAGAAAGACGAAGGTCGATCGAGCCTCCTCAATATGATATATTTTTTCTTTTTCGTTTCTTTTTCGAAAAAAAACTCGTTATCTCTGTAGCAGCCCCTCATCACGAGAACAGGGAGATTTTTAAAATTAAGAAAAAAAAAACTTAACCCAACCGATGAAACGATAAAATAATTCGTTATAAACGCGACAGAGACTGCACTATGAAGAAAAAATAAACAAGAGACAATCGTGCACGACGATGATATATTTCTCGTCCGTTTGCCGTTGATAAGTCGAAAGAGCTACTTTGGGGCTTGATTTCGCATTTTTTCAAATTGTCGGCAACTACGAAATCTCCCGAAACTTTGTAATGGAATCTCCTTCACGAATCGCGCATTTTTTATTTCAATACTATCCCATTGTTTTATCTCTATGAATCGCACTCGTTGAATTTTTCTCCCATTGACGAAAAAGTAAAGATAAAAATAAAGTTATGTTCTTCGGGGGTTCGAGAATGTGTAATCTCGATTATCGCGATTCGTCGAGGAAGATTTCGGAAGCGTTTTCAAACGAACGTTCAATGTATCGATAATTTTTGAATTTCCTCAATGATAAAACGAAGAAACGTCGAGAAAGAAAAATTTCGCCATTGCGATATATTTTTTATCGCGAATAGGGCCTGGTTAACCAAGTCGGTGTAAACGCCGACAATTGGAATATAATAAATGTCTATCTTATCGCTTCTACATACATATTTACACATGTTTCTTCGGTCATTCGGAATATGGCTCGAAGTTTCTCCTCTTCTCGACCTTTATCACTTTTCCTCGTATTTTTTACTTCTCCTTTCGCTCAATTATCTCCTTCTCGCAAATGTCCGGCGAAACGAGGACCAAATTGCCTCGCTCGCAATATAGAATAAATTATACCGCTTCGTATCCGCAATCTCGGTGAGACGGCATTTGGAAAAAAAAATCTTCTATTTTCCTTCTTCGTTTTCGAGAGTGACGAGTTAGAAAAAAAATTTCAATCCACTCCAACCCTTTTTCATCCCAATCATGTTCTCCGAATCTGAATTTTTCATGAAACCGTGTAACGAATTAAATTTATATATATTTAATCCGTTAATATTTAATTCGAAATAAATATATATATGCATTTAATTCGTTACACGGTATATTCCGAGTTGCGGATCGATTTTTGTCGATAAGGTCCTGTTGGTGATGACTTGTGGCGGTTTTTTTTTTTCATTGCAGGAACTTTTCATAGCCGCTGGCACGATAAATCGCTTTTTCCGATTATTTTTCTCACTTCGTCCTTCTCACTTTCTTCTTTTTTCGCCCTCTAGATCAGCGTTACTTCTATCCTCGTTTTTCTTTTTTTCGCGCTATCACAATTACGCGATACCGGTCTAAAGCGTCAATACGTTTGCGGACCACAATCTATTGCGAACCCTCGCTCTCTCGCGTCCCTACGTGTCCCTGAAACAAAAAAGAGAAAAAAAAAACGAAAGTTATTCAGCGAACGAACGATTGAGCACAGTTTAGTTCGTAAATGTAAATTACAGTCGTGAATTTCTTACCTCAGTACGACCTTCTCCATGAGCATCGACAATCGGCTGTCCGAATGATTAGCCGGTAACAAAGCTCTGAGCAATTCGCGAACCAGAGCCTCGCTCATTCCCGGCGATGTGCGCTCAGCAAGCTCGAAGGCACTCTTTAATTCGTCGATGGCATTGCCGTTTCTACCGATACCGCTCACACCCTCGCCGTTGTTGTCCCTCGCGGAATATTGATACTTCCGTTGAAGCTGATGAAAAATTGTAAACAAAAGTAACATATACCGTTTATCAACTAATTTACCGAAAAACAATTGATTAATTAAAAAAAGAATTTCTCGTTAAAAGCTGCCAGACTCCCAAAACGAGAATGATCCCAGACTTGGGATTTTGAGTGCTACGTTTCAAAATAATGAATGTTCGAGGCATCTTATTTTTAACAATGAAACTACCGTAAAATATCCTGGCAAAAACGAAAAGTTTCCGGACAAAACTTCAAAAAAGCTCTGGAATGTTTTTTTTATGCCATTTCGCCGGAAAGCAACGTAAACTAATTTAACTAACGGCGTTTTAAAAGGGAAGAATTCGGCTTTGTTTCCTGTTTTTTGAATTATTTTTACAATTTGTTTTTGGATTTGGACTCATATTTTGAAAACAACCGTTTTTCGCCTTTCTTCTCCTTTCTTCAGATGCACCCATCTTCCAGAGAAATTTTTTTAAATACATCTTTACGATTGGATTCATAAAGGGGAAGTTTGAGCTTCATTTTTCTTTTTTTTTTTTTAAATGAGAGCGATCTTTCTTCTAAAGTTATTCTGTTCTTTGTGAAAAAAAATAGGAAATTTGAAAAATCCCGTATAACACGAAAACAAAGAGGATTCATGAAAAACTTCAGGATAACAAAAAGTTGCTTCTATTTTCGTTGAGTTTAGAGGAATTTTTTCAGATTTTTTTTTCAACCATTTTTTTTTCTTATTTTCTGGGTCGGACCTCGGATCATGCAATTACCATAACTCGAGAACTATGCAATTATTGATAAAATTTCAAGAAGGGAAATTACTTTTCTTTAATATTTTCAACACATTGGATTTTTTTCAAATTTGTTTCCCAAATTTTCTTTGCAGCCTCAACGTGAGAAGAAATGTTTGAAAAAAAATCTGAAAAAATTCCTCTAAACTCAACGAAAATAGACGCAACTTTTTGCTATTTCGAAGTTTTTCATGAATTCTCTTTGTTTTCGTGATATACGGGATTTTTCAAATTTCGTCTTTAAAAAAAAAAATCCCGAATAACACGAAAACAAAGAGGATTCATGAAAAACTTTAAGATAGCAAAAAGTAGTGTCTATTTTTGTTAAGTTCAGAGGCATTTTTTAAAAATTTTTTTCCAACATTTTTTTTTCATGAAAAAAAAAATTCTGAAAACAAAAATTTTCGAAAAAAAATCTGAAATAATTTCTCTGAACTCAACAAAAATAGAGGCAACTTTTTTCTATCATGAAGTTTTTCATGAATCCTCTTTGTTTTCGTGTTATACGGGATTTTGCAAATTTCCTCCTTCTTCATAAAAGACAGAATAACTTTGGAAAGAAAAAACGCTCAAAGTTTTTTAAAAAAGGAAATTCAAGCTCAAACTTTCCCCTTTATGAATCCAACCGTAAAAATGTATTTTAAAAATTTCCTCTAGAAGATGGGTGGACCCGAAGAAAGGAAGAAAAAGGCGAAAAACCGTTGTTTTCAAAACAGAATCCAAATCTAAAGACAAATTGTAAAAGTGATTTAAGAAATTTTCAAATTTTGTCCGGAAACTTTTCGCCGGTAATGTTGAAAGGAGCATTCGTGGGCTCACCTCGGACAATAATGGCAAGATAACGGACGAAAGTGCAGCGCTTCTCGGATGTTTTGGCTCTTGGGAGCTTCTCGGTCGTTGTTTGTCGTCGCCGGTTCTGTGATCGACGATCGGCACTACCGGCGCCTCTGGTTTGCTTATTCTTTTTTCACGATTATTGCTTTCTCTCTCACGAGTATCTCGTATTTCTCGGGAATCTTTGCTCTCGCGAAGCGTGGAATCGCGAGAAGTATCACGATACTCTCGACTCTCGCGATTCTCTCGAATTTCACGATTCTCGCGCATATCGATTGGCGGTGGTGGCGCTGCCTCGTGAGGTCGGGACTTCCGGTAAAAAAAGAGAGAGAAATCGAAATTAGAGAATTGATCAAATTAGCAAAAGCAATCGAATCAGGCGGATTCAAGGTGACTTTGAAATGTAATGCATTACTTTTTGCAATGCATTGCCATTTTCATTACCCATTACAATGTAGTGTGTAATGGAAAAAAAAATTTCATTATCCATTACAATGTAGTGTGCAATGGAAAAAAATCCATTACCCATTACATGTAGTGTGTAATGAAAAAAAAATCCATTACCCACTACAATGTGGTATTTAATGCGAAAAAATGTCATGACCCATTACAATGTAGTGTGTGGTAGAAAAAATTTCCATTACCCATTGCAATGTAATGTGTAATGGACAAAACTTTGATTGCAATTTTGGGAATGGAAAAATATAGATGAATAAATTATTGCAATTTTGCATTACATTTTAATGACTTGGGTACCTTAAATTCTAAAAAGCATTTAGATGCATACAAAAAGTTGAACGTTGAAGTGCACTTCTAAATATACTTTTTTTCAGCGTTTTTCAGCATTAAAATGTAATGCAAAATTGCAATAATTTATTCATCTATATTTTTCCATTCCCAAAATTGCAAACAAAATTTTGTCCATTGCACATTACATTGCAATAGGTAATAGAAATATTTTATATTACACACTACATTGTAATGGGTCGTGAATTTTTCTTCCATTATACACTACATCATAATGAGTAATGAAAAATTTTTCCATTACACACTACATTGTAATAGGTAATGGATTTTTTTCTCATTACACACTACATTGAAATGGGTAATGGATTTTTTTTTTCATTTCACACTACATTGTAGTGGGTAATGAAATTGTTTTCCATTACGAACTACATTGTAATGGGTAATGGAAATTTTTTCCATTACACATTCTAAAAGTAATGAATAATGTATTATTTTTACATTACAAATTCGCAACCCTGATCGATATTCAATGATTGGACGATGAATGAAAAATATTTTTGATACCGGTGTATGCTTGGTTTGAGCCTCGCGAATCGTATCCCTCGTTTCGCTTCTGTAATGATTGAGGGTTGAATCTTTCGGCGGCGATCTCGAAGCTCCGTTTGCCTGTGGCTTTGTCGACTGATGATTACCGATACTTCGATGATTTCCGGTGTGACTCAGCGTTAACGACGGCGATTGATCGTCGATCGACGATAATACGGGCATGACAGAACCACCTTTACCTCCGTGTGGTCCTTTGACCGTCATTATCCAAGGCTCGTCCATATCACTATCCTGCTTCGATTCTTCCCTGCAAAATTGCGTCAAAATATTTTAATTTCCTTCAACAATTCACGAAGAGGAATTCCAACGTTCTGTATAAAGTGTATCGATTAACAAAAACCAAGAAAATCTTTACTCACGAGTCGGAATTTTCACTCTCAGTCTCGGATTCCTCGCTTCTCTTGGATTTCCATTTTTTGTACCTGTCGATGAGATCGATGAGGTAAGAATTTTTCTTTGCTTTGCGAATGAATTGAAACTTCAGTAACTCCTTGGCAGTTGGTCTCTGTGGAGTAATTAATTTTTTTTTAGGATATTTTAAAGAAAAAAACATTAAATGGAAAAATCAATAGAGCGAATGAGTATATTATTAACTCACGTTTTCCGGATCTTTGTTGAGGCACGCCTCGACAAATTCCTTAAACTGCTTCGTGTAATTTCCCGTCAATTGAGGAGGATTGTTCTTCGGTATTAGAAATAGTACTCTCATAGGATGAAGCTCGCTGTTTGGCGGTTCGCCCTTGGCCAATTCTATCGCTGTTATACCCAGAGACCAGATATCCGCCTGTATCAATAGAATAATTCTAATTAGAAAATCATTTGGGTCAATTACTCTTCTTGCCGTTTCTATTCGAATGTCAATAATTTTAAATTGCAGGAAAAAATGATGGATCATAGAAATATGAATTTACCTTGGAGTCGTAGGCCGACTGTTTGATGACTTCCGGTGCCATCCAAAATGGCGTACCGACAAATGTGTTTCTTTTGCTCGTTGTATTGGTCAATTGTCCGGCAACACCGAAATCGGCGAGTTTGACGTCGCCCATTTCACTCAGCAATACGTTGGCCGCTTTTATATCACGATGAAGCTTTCTCTCACTATGTAAATAATCGAGACCCTTCAGTACCTCGCGCAGTATAACCGCTATGTGCATCTCCTCGAAACTTCCGGCTTTCATGAGATCCAGAGCGGAACCACCGCCCAAATACTCCATGATGATCCATAATTTCGTTCCCTGAACGAACAGAAAAAAAATTACAATGCATTAAAAATTATCATCGATCAATATCGAAATAACGATAAATGTGTCTTGATGCAATTCTCAGCAGGGTTGCGAAATTTTTAGCGCAAATGTAATGCATTATTCATTATTTTTAGAATGTGTAATGGAAAACATTTCCATTACCCATTACAATGTAGTGTGTAGGGGAAAAAATTTCCATTACCCATTACAATGTAGTGTGTAACGGAAAAAAATTTCATTATCCATTACAATGTAGTGTGTAATGGAAAAAATGTACATTACCCATTACAATGTAGTGTGTAATGAAAAAAAAAGTCAATCAAAAAAATAAAATTAAAATACTACATTGTAATGGGTAATGGATTTTCTTTTCATTACATACTACATTGTAATGGGCAATGAAATTTTTTGCCATTACACACTACATTGTAATGGGCAATGGAAATTTTTTCCACTACATACTTCATTGTAATGGGTAATGAAAATGGCAATACATTACAAAAAGTAATGCATTACTTGCAACCCTGATTCTCAGCAAAACGAAGAGTCGAAGTTGAAGTTTGAATCGTTTGAAAGCGACGAGAATAAGATTTTTTTCATCTTTACAGTTTTCCTCGGGAGGAATGAATTTAATAGAGGAAAAGCTAATTTCGATGCATTCGAACGATAAAAAAAAATCTCGGATCTTGAATAAAGCGAATATGGAAAATTGATGAAGATATAAAAAAACGTTTTAACGCAAAAATGATGTCGAGCCAGATGGAAGAGATGCTCTATGCGCGATAATAACAGTAATAAAAGCATCTTCCACTTGCTGTATTTTTATCTCTCGCCCGATTGGCTTCTCTATGATTTACCGAACACTCGCTCCAACGGTTAATTCAAGCGGAATAATGACCCTGCTCTCATTGGTAGGGTATAATATAACGTCTACAAACGAGCATATGTTTCATGCAGACAGCTGGAAAACTGAGGATCGTAACTCGGTAGATTTTAAGGTGTAACGCCGCTTTGGGATTTTGAAAATAACGATTTTTTGGCTCAAACGATACTTAGGGGTCATAAAAACAATATCTAGTTGATCCCATGCTGAAAGAATGTTTTTTAACCGTGGGATTTATTTTATAAACAATTTAAAAAATCTAAAATCTAAAAAAAAAACTTCAGATTTTGGTAGAAATTTAAAAAAAAAGGCGAATTCAAAGACTGGCTCTGTGTCGTCGCCAATTTGCTTCAAAGTGATGATAAAAAAATTTTTTGTAACGTTTCAGTATGTGTTAAATGAACCCTCGGAAAGTAAGTCGTATTCTATTTTTCGTAGTTCGAAAATAAATTGTCCAAATTAGGCCTTTTTGTTCCTGTTTCTTTAATGACGTAATTCCGAGAGTTCAACGTTGTTTTTGCAGCACATACGGATTGCGCGGAATTGTTTTATCAAAGATAACGAAACGAAGGACCGATACAAACGAGCATATGGTCGGACAGGATGGTTGATTGCGATAACGAGGTGGAGCGTCCACAAACGCGTGAAGGGCGACCCGAATATGAGAACGAAGCGAGAAACAACGCCAACGACACTAAACTCTGTAATAAAGACGCATTCTTGTATTTCAAGGGCGGACAAAGGGAAATAACAGGGACGGGGAAAAACCGTCTCGCGTGCAACGAGGAAAACTTTTCCGACTTAGCTTTGATTTATCTTTGTAACACGATACCGTGCGATAATCTTGCCAATCATCCAGAAAATAATAATTCCGGCAAATTTGAAAATCGAAAAATTTCAAAAATATTATTTTCTCAATTTTTCTTAGATATGATTGAAATTTCCGTACTTCGTGATACAATAAAAATTTCAAAACATTCAGCAACAATTGGCATGCTATAAGCAACAATGATCAATAATAATAATCGATCATTGTTCATCAATAATAATATTACCAATGACAAAATGTCTAAACAATTGTTTAAACAATTTATCAACAACTTTTGGGCAATATTATTATTGATAATTGTTGATTATAGCACGTCAAATGTTGCTGAATTTTTTCAGGTTTTTATTGTACCACGAAGTACGGAAATTTCAATCGGATACAATTTTTCGATGAAACGTCACAATCAGCTGTTTCGAACGAAAATAGTGAAAAAAAAATTTCACAGGAAAAATCTTAAATAATTCCAGGCGATTCCATATACACTTACGCTACTTTTTTCACACTCAACATTTTCTCTTAAACTCTATAGTTTTTGAGTTACGTTGCATCTTTCAAAAATTTGTCTTTTTTAGCCAAAAATGAAATAACTTTGCAAGAAAAAATCGTACGAAAATTTTTAGAAAACGAAAATGGAGCATCTGCTAACCCTTCGGAATGTAGCATAGATGAAAAAAAAAAAAAAAAAATGTCCTCGAGTTATGCGGCCAATTTGCGATGGTCGAAAAAAGACTACAGTCACGTTCAAAAGTGACGTCGAAAAAAATAAGAAAAATTTAAAAAAAGGGAAACAAAGCTGAATTCCTTCCTGTCACAAGGCTCTTTTAAAAATTCGATCAACTTTCTTTCAATGAGTTATGCAACTTTTATTGCGGCAAGAAATATTGACTGTTCCAAACTTTTGAGCGGGAGTGTAACTCCTTAATTCTTCGAGAAACTTTCATCAGCCGCTTTCGAGGAAATTTTCCAAAGGTTCGACTGTTAATAATTAAGATGATTGTAATGCAGATTGGCGTTGGATAGCGGAAAGAGTGGGCGAGGTCGTCAAGATCGGTAGACATGAAATTTCAGAGTGAAGCTCATGAAGAGTGAAAAGCGAAAAGTTTGGCTCACCGTGACGTTTCACTCGAAAGAGAAAAAAAAATGGAAAAACCCTTCTCAAAGCACTCAACTGACTCGGTCGGCGCTAGCGGAGGCACGAGAAGAAGGACTGAAGAGGATGGAGAAGAGAGAGCAGAAGATTTTCGCTAATCCTCTTCTGCCACTCTCGAAAACGACGTGAACGAGACTTGGGCCACGAGGCACTTTGGCATTTTTTCGCACAGACGTCGATAAAAAAAATGTGTGTGTACAACATCAAGGATCTCGTGTATTTTTTCTCCCATCGCTTCTTTTATTCCCAAGGGTTGAACTTTGGGTTAGAGGCAATTTTCCCACTTTTTTTCCCCTCGTGGTTTCTTCGCGAAGAAAAAAAAAGATGAAAGAAAAGTGACGTAAACAGTGACGAGGGATCGGTTGTAACATTGACACTGATGGACGACCATCGATCGGCATAATTTAATATTCAGCGAAAATCCGGACGGACGATTATTAATCGGTTGACGGAGCAATTGATGAATCGACGAGGTGGTTCCATCGACGAATGAATTGCGATACAACGAGAGAATAAAATGAAAGAATTTTCCGCAGCCCACGTTTTCGGGGAACTTAGATTCCAAAGAAATTTACACTACTGGAAAAAATTAAGGGATCAACGACATTTCCTGAATTTTTAGTGGTTTTTAACAATCTCAGTGAAAAATGGTCGAGGTCTAAAAAAAGCAAATTGAAGCTAAATAAACAAGCAATAGCTAAAAAAAGTAATAAAAATTTACCAAATTTTTTTTTTCTCACTATTTCTTAGGATTCCGTGAAACCTGTAGCGTCGATTTTTTTCGTATGAAAAGATCGTAAAACTAGAAACTTGAAGCTTCAAAATGCTTTTTTTAAGACCTCGATACGACAATTTTTCACGGAGATACAGCATTTTTAAAAACCACTAAAAATTTAGGACATTTTTTTGATCCCTTAATTTTTTCCAGTAGTGCCATTTTAAATCTTTGTCTCTCTTCGTGCACGAATTGTTAAACTTGATTATTAAACCGCCGGGAGTTTTGAAAATTTGGGTCACCCTCGTGTTAATTGCCCGATGAACGAATAGCTGATACACCCCCGCGAGAATGAGAGGAAGGGTGCATCGAGACGGTTGGTCGAGCATGCAATTTCGTCGTGAGCGGGGTATTACGGACCACCTCCATCGATCTGCCTAGAAAATTGGCCAATCGTGTTGAAATTGAATTAAAGAGTGATGCAATTCTCGAAAAGATCGAATTTCAACGATTTTAGGCTTCTTTTTTCTGATTTAATATCAAAATATTTATTTTTTGATTATTTAAATTTTTAGAAGTTTTGTAATTTGAAAAGTTTAAATATGGGAGATAAATAAAAATTATTTTGAATATGTTTAAATTTAACCAATTATAAGTGGCTATTTGAGGGATATCAAAAATATTATTTACAATATAATGTCATTTTCCGTCACTCGATCATTGAATTGTCATTAATTAAATACAATTTTTATTTAAAGTTCTTAAAATAAAAATTGGTATAAATCACTAACCCGATTAACAAAATTTATTTTTTGATTATTTCAATTTTTTGAAGTTTTGTAATTTAAAAAGTTTAATTATGGAAGATGAATAAAATTATCTTGAATGTGTTTAAATTTAATCAATTATAAGGGACTATTGGCGGGATATAAAAAAAATATTGTTTATAATTTTAAATGAATAATTTAATGTCATTTTCAGTCACTTCATCATTGAATTTTCATTGATTGAATAAAAAATTTATTTCAAGTTCTTTAAACAACAATTGGTATAAATCGCTGACCCGATTAACAACATTTATTTGTTGATTATTTCAATTTTTTGAAGTTTTGTAATTTAAAAAGTGCAAATATGGAAGATGAATAAAAATTATTATGAATATGTTTGAATTTAATCAATTATAAGTGGTTATTTGAAGGATATAAAAAATATTATTTTTAATCATTTCAAATTTACAATTTAATGTCATTTTCAGTAATTCAATCATTGAATTTTCATTAATTGAATAAAAAAATTATTTCAAGTTCTTTAAATAACAATTGGTATAAATCACTGACCCGATTAACAAAATTTATTTTTTGATTATTTCAATTTTTTGAATTTTTGTAATTTAAAAAGTTTAATTATGGAAGATGAATAAAAATTATTATGAAAATGTTTGAATTTAATCAATTATAAGTGGTTATTTGAGGGATATAAAAAATATTATTTTTAATAATTTCAAATTAACAATTCAAGTCATTTTCAGTCACTCCATCATTGAATTTTCATTAATTGAATACAAATGTTATTTCAAGTTATTTAAACAACAATTGGTATAAATCACTGACCCGACCAAAAAATTTTATTTTTTCATTATTTATATTTTTTGAAGTTTTGTAATTTTAAAAGTTTTAATATGGAAGATGAATAAAAATTATTATGAATATGTTTGAATTTAATCAATTATAAGAGGCTATTTGAGGGATATAAAAAATATTATTTTTAATAATTTCAAATTAACAATTTAATGTTATTTTCAGTCACTCGATAATTGAATTTTCATTAATTGAATAAATTTTTATTTCAAGTTCTCTAAATAATAATTGGCATGAATCACTGACTCGATTAACCCGCCTGGTTCATATTCACCCAATTTTATCGCTCCTAGCTAATATTCGGGCAAAATACGCTTAACCCACACGCTGGAGCGTGGAAATATGTTTGTCTTACGGATTATTAGCTCATTCGCCGGGGAAACGAGGCATAAATCGAAATTGCCCCAAGGGGTCCCTCGATAATCGATTGTAATAACGAAGTTGCGATATACGCGAGCTCGAATGTTGCACGTGAAAATTATCATTATCTCCGGAGATCCATAATTTTGCGGATCATAATGTGCAATCATCGGGCGTTGATTTTGTCGTCGACGAAATTTCCCCGTTAATAGAGGAACGACGATGGAATTTAGATTTTGTCAGATAGGAAGAAAAAAGCTGGGAATTCATCGAGTCATTTATGAAGGTAATGACAATGCAGTGATTATTTTCATTGAAATAAATCAAATGATTTTCGAGGTTGACAGGGGCGGTTATTATTATTATTTTTCAAGAGGTGGAGAAGAAAATAAATTTCCTTGGTGTGGGGAAAGGGAGGGTGTGAATAGTCAAGTCAATTAGCGGAGAGAGATCCGGCGATAGACATTAGAAAATTGGTCGGTGATTCTAATAATAGCAGAACCGAGAAATTGCAACGTTACGTAAAACGACACGTGCCGTTGGGGGCAAAAAACGTCGCAAGGACGTCAAGATAAATTTCGACTGATTGTGTGACGGAGAGAAAGAGAGACGAAGGAGCGTCGTTTAATTTTTACGAGAAATCTTACTAATCGAGAATCTCGTCACGAAGATTTTCTCGTCATCGTTCAAACAAGTCAACGCTTTCAGAGTCTGCAAATTTGTTATCTTGACAAATAAGATAATAATTAAGTTAAAAATTTTGGAAATGAAAATTTTAGACATTAAAATATTTTCCATTAATGATTAATATTAATTTCATTTCAATAATTAATAAATAGTATGTAGAATCACTGTGAAATATTTCAAAATGCAACTATTATTACATATAAAATTACTACATATAAAAATTAAGGTTGAAAAAAAAATGCGACACCAGAAATCAAACCCAGGCAGGATGAGAGGTAAAAAAGTATATGGGACCTTCCATACGAAACCGACCAATCCGTAACCCCGACAATTTTTTATTTTTGGGCAAATTTTTTATTTTTCCAACGTACTGAAAGTAGTCTTTCAGATTTTGTAAAGATTTTTGTCTCAACCCTTCGAACCACAATAAGTTTTACAAAATTTCGAACAATTTTTTTTCAAATGCGCATAACTTTTAGAGAAATTAAGATGTCAAAATAAAACAGATCATTTTTTCGTCTTGAGTTGTGGTTTTATAAAAAAAAATACATAAAAAATATTGAATTCCATTTTCATGTTTTTTTCAGTTTTGAATATATATATATTTTTTTTAACCTGGACCATTTTGATTTCTTTTTTATAAATTCACCATTCCTAAAGAGACATTTTTATAAGTACTAAAAAACTCGCAGCTTGTGATATTCATAACTTATATTTTTTGTCTATTTTTGAAGTTATACGTAACACTAAAAAATAACGCGTAACGTATCATTTAATAGATAAAAAAAATACAACTTATAGATATCACAAGCTGCGAATTTTTTAGTGCTTGTAAAATGATTGTTAAAAAGTGATGATTTTTTTGAGAAAAATCAAAAAGGTCTAAGTTAAAAAACCACACATATTTTGGGTTTAAAATTGAAAAAACGTATGAAAATGAGTATCGATATTGTTTTTTGTATTTTTTCAATAAAACTACAACTCAATACGAAACAAAATGATCTTCTATTGTATTTTGATATCTCCGTTTTTTTTTTTAAATTATGCGCGTTTGAAAGAAAATTGTGTGAAATTTTGAAAAATTTATTGTGGTTCGAAGGGTTGAGACAAAAATCTAAAAAAATTCTGAAAGACTGCTTTCAGTATGTACAAAAAAATATAAAATTTTCAACAAAATTAAAAATGGTCGGAGCTACGGACAGGTCGGTTTCGTATGGAATGCCTCGTATCAAAACGGTATTTAGCTCGTTTGTTTTCAATGACTAAATTTTTATGTGGACTGGAGAGAATTTGTCATTAAAAAATGATTTAAATTGTTAAATATTGATAAATAAAAAAATCATGCATACATAATTCTTTAAGATTGTGAATTAATTTTGAAAAAATATAAATCGCCGGTTTGAAATGTGGAACAATGAAAATAATAATCAATAACTGAAGAAAGCAAAGTTTGCAGCGTTTCTCCGGAGACCCCGTTAGAATGACATGTGCTGACACCACATCCGTGTGGATTCGAGCACTCCATATAAATATTTTCATATAGTGACCACATATATATATATATATTAAATATATATATATATATATATAGACATATTCTTCTCTCGTTCAGATTTGCGTGACAGTATATAACGCGCGTTGTGTCATCGCGTGGCCCGATAATTGCAAACCTCTGCGCGCGGTTACCCCGTTATACATGCACTTATATATGGTACCTTCCACGTCAAATGACCCCTCGATTATTCTCATCCCACCGATTTCAATTATTTTTCACTTTAATAATTCGATCAATTTAACAAGTTTTCAGGGTGGGGAAGAAATCACCGCCAGAAAAGCGCGAGGGAATTTGCAACCAATTTTTTATATTATTATTATATTTACTACATTTTGCAGGTTTTTGAGCTTTTTTGCATTGATGCAAATTAGACTTTGCAATAATTAAATATTAATAAACATTTACCCGAAATTATTTTACCACTTTTCTGAGTCGATAAAAATTGATTGAAAATTTGACACGAAGGGCCCCATACATAAATGGATATCCGGATGAGACGTTCGTGCTCGCTGCATGCTCCGACGAATTCGTCGAAATTGCACGTTCGTCCCGTTTGCTTTTAAACCGCGTTCGCGGACTTGCTTCGAAATTATTAATTAAATTTTACATTGCATATTTGATTTTAATGACCGGGATCTCGAATGATTAATTATGATTTATTACAATTTTATCCATAAAGAGAATCATTAATGTAAAAAGAAGACATTCCTTCCTGAATTCGTAATTACATGTATGTAATACTTTTTTTTTTGTAATTTTTTGGCAAATGGTTCGTAATTACAGGCAGAGTTGTAAATAATGCATTACTTTGATAATGCATTGCTGTATTTATTAACCATTACACTGCATAATGTGAAATGGATAAGTGTACCATTACAAAATACAAAAGTAATGTGTAATGTATGCATGTTTCATTGCAAATGAAAATAGTAATGTGTAATGGATGCGTGTTCCATTGCAATTAAAAGAAAGTAATGTGTAATGGAACACCCATCCATTACACATTACTATTGTAATTTGTAATGGAAAATTTGTCCAATACACATTGTTTAAAGTAATGGGTAATGCATTACTTTTACATTACTATTTTTACAACTCTGATTACAGGTACGTAATACTTTGGTAATTTATTGGTGATTTTTTGACAATTGACTAATTGATCGATGTATGCATCTGGCAAATTTTTTTTTTTTTTTTCAAGCTTGAGAAAAAAGGTGAGTTTGAGGAATGGAGACGTTTGACTAACCTTGAGATAAGATCCGTAGTATTTAGTGACGTATGGACTGTCGCACTGCGACAGTACCATGATCTCCTGTTGTATGTCCTCGATCTCATCCTCAGCTTCTTCGAGATCGATGATCTTGATAGCGACAACCTGCTGCGTTCTGTTGTCGATACCTTTGAAAACCTCGCCGAAGCTTCCCTTACCGATTCGCTCCTGTTTTGTGAATATCAGCTCGGGATCAACCTTCTGCAACGACAAAAAAGACCAAAAAATTAATCATCTTTGTTTAATTAATTAATTAATTAATCAATTAATTAATGTCTTTAATTAGGTAGGAAAAAAAACCCATCGAACGAGCCTGTAAATTTCTTTCCTCTCTCATCTGTCCTCCGGACAGTCGATGGAAATGCAAAGGAAGAGTGGAGAGAGGGGGAAAAAATGGGCGAGGGCTGGAGGGAGAAAAGACGCTGCAATGCAGCTCGCCTTGGCATCTTTTATTATTATTGCGGATGACACCGGGAATGACGTTACGACCGAACGAATGCAGCGATGACCAAACAAAAAATTCATTGCATTTTTGTGTGACAATGATTTTTTTTATCGTGGAATGAGAAACAATTTGAAACAATGTTGCAAAAACGGAGGTATTTTTCTGATGTTCACAGAGACTAAATTTTCCGCCTTTTCCTTGGAATTTCGGGTTTTTATTTCATCCTTGCCTTTCTTGGGCTTTTGTTCCTTGGATCGGAGGTTTTTTTTTTCTAAAAAATCATACCACTCTCTTGGCAATTTTATCTTCCTCGTGTAATTGAAGTGGCGGATCAGACGAGGTTGAATATCGAATGCAGAGTGGGCAATATATATACGGTATTTCGAAATGGGGAATGCAGGCGATATCTGCAAGGCAAATCCTGTTCCAATCTAGAAACCCAAGAGAGGGTCTTTGTGCGCGAAATATAAGAGAAATTCCTGCGTGCGATATTCTACACGGACGCGCGTATACATATGGGTAATTTAATGTTAACTCGGCCAACGACTGATCTCAAGACTTTTAGATGTATGATTTGTACAGTTTCGGGGGGTGAAAGGTAAGTAAAATTGTTTTTTGCAAATTCTGATGTTTTTTTTAATCATCTGACGTTCTGATGTTTTTAAAAATCATAAATCGATGTTTTCTTTAATATGAATCGATGAATTAAATTTACCTGAGAGTTTTTTAACATAAATTTTAATGGAAATTCGCATTCCTGAAATTTTGTTCCCCAAATTTTGATGTTTATCGACTATAAATTGATTGAAAGTTAACCAAAAGAGTTTTAACGTGAATTTTAATGGAAGTTTGAATTTGATTATGTTTTTATTAGAACATAGATACGAGTTATGCCTCGATTGTGCATTGTAATTTGGCTTCGGCGTTGCAATAATTTTTTTTTATATTCCTTTCATTTTTGAGTGAAGTTTGATAATTGATGTCATTCTGATTTAATAAAATTGAGTAAAAAATAAGACAATGTCTACTTCATTTGAAATTGAACCTCTTTATGTACTTTGAAAACACTCGATTTTCATGCTAAAAACTCAAGCATTCCTTCAATTCATACAGAATCTCAATATTTTTTTCCTTAAAGTACCATTCCTGAGCTTTAATTCCTCGTTTAAAATTTTTAAAAATATTAATTAAATCGAAAGTTATGATTTTTTGAATAAAATGGTGCATTCTTCACGTTTTCCTTTGTTTATATGATTATATTGTTTAAACAAATGATCGAATCAGCAATATAGTGATTGGTCCTTATTCTAGGATAGTTGATGACATTTCATGAATTTTGCGGAATTTTTTAGATCACTTTAGAGCACTTTTTCAGGCGCCAGGCACGAGTGACCCCCCTTTACCGTTTAAAGCTGCTGAAAAACACGTTACCATTTAAGGGTTAAAAAAATACTGCCTGATTAAAAAAGCGTTTGCGAATTGAAGCGTTTGGATCGTTGAAAAACGAAATAAGGGTTGATTCAAATAATTAAAAGAAAAATTGAGGTTTAATTGTGTAAGAAATTCTCTCGATATATCCACAAATCTTGTTTAAATTTTTTCAACAAACGAGATGGAAAATAACGGGAGAAATGTAAATGCCGAAAAAAGAAACGAGGACAACGGGAAAAGAAATAATAATTAGGGACTGAGTGGAATGGGCACGTGAGTTAAAGTGGAACTCTCTTTTCTGACCCTTCATACGTGCCTTCCGTTTTTTTCCTACCCGAGATGCTTTCTTTTTCCACTTCCCTCGTGAAATAATATAAAAAAAAAATGCTCTCCACGAGCACCGTTGGTTTCTTTAAGGCGAAAAACTCTCGAGGGTTTTTTCGTGTCTTTCCGTCAATTTACCTTTCACACCCTTTTGTTTGTCATCCCTGTAGCACTTTTTTTTTAAATCCCTTATCACCGAGGCTAAAAATAAAAGGGCCTCCTTCGTATAAGTCTGTTAAATAGAACGTAAAAAGAGTTTCGATCTCCGATACACGGCGATGACGCACTTTGTCAACGGTGTGTGAGTGTGTCGTGTATTGGTTTTTCTGTACAATAAAAATATAAAATAAAAATAACCAAAGAGAGACTGTCAAGAATGGAGACATTCTAGAATCAGAGAGAAGTTGAAACTTTGGAGTCGCTAAATTTACGGAGAAGTTTGGACTTTTTTTGTTATAAATTTTTCGTTATTATTTGTTACTCAATTTTTTCGATGTTTTCTGCGAATTCATTTTTTTTCGACATAAACTCTCTCAGATTCGTAAGCAGCGATAAATTTCCCATCAAAATGTGTTATAAATAAACATGTTAAAAAATTCGACTCATTTTTGGGCGACTTTTCAGAAACTTCAAAATCGTGAAATTTCAAGTGCTCATAACTTTCGATTGGTTCGACCGATTCCAAAATTTCTTTTTCGGACTTGAAGGCTGTCACTAAATTTAAGGAATGACGTTTCGTTCATCCCGATAACTGCATTTTTGTAGAAATGAGAGCACTTTGAAAATCACCGAAAAAAATGGAAAGGGGTAAGTATGCAAAAATATGCAAAAATCGATGGTCAGACTTTAAAAATCTGCCAAAAATCGAAAAATGACCGAAATCGGATGAACCAAGCGAGGTTACAAAGCTTCAACGATCTAGACTATCAAATAAATTACAGGAATTTTAGTGAATAGATTATATTTTGCCAAGATGCGAAAAAAAATTTTTTAATTAATTTTTTTCAAATTTTATATCGATGTATTTTGTGCCCCTGAACATGAATCTACCAATAGTTTTCTCAAAAAATCAAAATTTTCGTGAATTTTCTTCAAAAACATTTTTACTAAATTTTAGCCTCATTCTCAGAAACCTCAAAATCGCGAAATTTCAAGCGCTCATAACTTTCGATCGGTTTGACCGATTATGCAATTTCTTTTTCGTACTCAAAGGCTGTCACTAAACTTAGAGAATGGCGTTTGGTTCATTTCGATAACTTATTTTTTCTAGAAATGAGAGCACTTTGAAAATCGTCGAAAAAAAACGGAAAGGGGTATGCCTTAAAAAATTGGCAAAAATCGCTCGTCGAAATTTAAAAATCTGCCAAAAATTGAAAAATGATCGGAATCGGATGATCCAAGCGAGGTTTTGAAGCTTGAACGATTACGAAGAGAATGGGCACGTGTCCAAGCCAAAATTCAATCTACAAAATAATTTACAGCCATTTTAGTGAACCGATTGAATTTTTGCTGAGATGGAAAAAAAAATTAATTTTCAATTAATTTTTTTCAGACCTTATCTCGATGTATTTTGCCCCCCTGAACACGAATCGACCAATAGGTTTCTCAAAAAATCAAAATTTTCGTGAATTTTCTTCAAAAACATTTTTACTAAATTTTAGCCTCATTCTCAGAAACCTCAAAATCGCGAAATTTCAAGCGCTCATAACTTTCGATCGGTTTGACCGATTATGCAATTTCTTTTTCGTACTCAAAGGCTGTCACTAAACTTAGAGAATGGCGTTTGGTTCATTTCGATAACTTATTTTTTCTAGAAATGAGAGCACTTTGAAAATCGTCGAAAAAAAACGGAAAGGGGTGTGCCTTAAAAAATTGGCAAAAATCGCTCGTCGAAATTTAAAAATCTGCCAAAAATTGAAAAATGATCGGAATCGGATGATCCAAGCGAGGTTTTGAAGCTTGAACGATTACGAAGAGAATGGGCACGTGTCCAAGCCAAAATTCAATCTAGAAAATAATTTACAGCCATTTTAGTGAACCGATTGAATTTTTGCTGAGATGGAAAAAAAAATTAATTTTTAATTAATTTTTTTCAGACCTTAACTCGATGTATTTTGCTCCCCTGAATACGAATCGACC
Organism: Alloplasta piceator; assembly: GCA_946863875.1. Classification (NCBI taxonomy): domain Eukaryota; kingdom Metazoa; phylum Arthropoda; class Insecta; order Hymenoptera; family Ichneumonidae; genus Alloplasta; species Alloplasta piceator. Next base: position 7,501,804 of record OX333081.1, on the reverse strand, counting down.
AATAGTTTTTTCGAAAAATCAAAATTTTCATGAACTTTCATCAAAACCATTATTTTTCGTCTGATGTAAAATTCGATTCGGACTTGAATTAATTTGGATAAGAGACTTTCGACTGTAAGAAACAATATGCATTCGCAATTGGCCTTGAGACACTCCGAGATCTTGAATGGAATACAAATGATGATTGGATCGGAGAAAAAATTATTTCTCGCTGCGACACGCACACACACGTGGCTCTCCACGACTGCAAAAATGAGTCTCTGCTTTCAATCTTGGATAGGAGGGACACTTGTGAGAGAGATCTCCCCAACCGAGAGTCGACGGGGCGAGACTCGAGGTAAAAAAAAAATCTCATCACTCTCTCCCTATATCGGGAAAAAGTCTTTCGCTTCTGATGAAAATGCGTCGAGTTCCTGGAATTCTTTGGCGCATTGTTCGAATCTTAGGAATATCCTTTGAATAAAAAAAAATAAACGACATTGCACATCTTTTTTTTTATCGTTAACAACGAAATAATGGTAGAATTTTCTTTCCATAGAAAAGAATTTGCTTTATCGAATATTCGACAACATTTTTCAAAAATTGTAGGAAAAATAAAAACTTTCACAATCGTCGATTTCAACTGGAAAATCCCGTATATGTAACAAAGACGATCTATTACAAAGTCTACGAAAATGTTTGCGTGTGCAATGCGAAAGTTACGACAGTTTGCTGTAAGATATGTATATACATATATATATATATCCGCAACGCGTTACGTCCTCGTTCTGCACACTATACATACATATATGGGTCATTCCATGTCAAATCAAATAAATCACAAAACGAAGTTCTATCAAAGGAAAAAAATTAAAAAATTAATAATAAAAATCAAAATTCTCTAAATTCATCATTTTTCAATTTTTTTTTCGTAATATTTTTCTTTTCGTAACCCCAAGTATACTCCTCAAGACGAACCCAGAACGATTATTTCGTAACTATAATAGTTTTCGAGATATTTCAAAAATGAACTTGAAAGATTGTAAAAATCATGAAATTTTGAATTTTTGAAAAAATTTTATTAATTTTTTTCTTTGGTAGAACTCCATTTTATGATAAAAGAAAACTTCTGACCAAATTTCATCGAAATTGAAAGGAGTCGATGCCAACTATTGGTTGATTTGACCTGGAATGGCCCATATATCTGTGTTTTTCGTGTCTCAAGATCGAAACGTAACAAGAAAATCGTACCGTGAAATTCCCTCATACGGGTAGACCGAAAAAAACGTACGTTATTCGACGTTGAAAATCGTTTTCTCGTCGACCAAAACGAGCCTTATTTATGTAAAGTCTAACGCGCACACTCACACGAATTTTATGTATATTGGGTGAAAGTTTCGAGAAGCTTGAAAAATTATTAAGATCCCCGAGAGTGCTGGAGGAAAGATCATTACTTTTTACCGATAAAATATAATTTTAACTATCGATTTCCTACGACCTCTCGGCCACTTCCGGTTCTTTCACATTCAGTATTTAAACTTTAAATTATTTATTGCGAGTGAGAATTAATTTCTCGCGAATGATTGTGAACGAAGTAGATAACATTTGGAATGACGGGAGAAAAAAAATTGAGCGAAAAAAATTGAATCGATTCCTCGAATGTTCAATATCAATTCCGGGAGTCTGGTCGTTGATAGAGAAAAAAAATATATCATTTTGTTTCTGGCTTCCATATTTCGGACGTTTTTTGGTACAACCGAGATTCTACACGCTTCTCGCACTCATTTATTCCCGCCCACGAAATAAAAACCTCGTCCATCGTCTCTCCCTTTCTCGCTCCCTCAAGAGAAACCGGAAATAAACGACTCGTTTAATTTTCTCATTCCCTTCGCTCTGATCGTCAAACTGAAATGGCTCGGCAAATGCAGCAGGTGTATGAATGAATATTCATTCATTCGATTCACCGCGAAAGTACAAAAGAAGTATAAAAAGAGCGTTTACACATCTATATTTAAAGTTCACGAGTCTTTCCGTCTCAGATCGATCGTTGGATTTTTTTTTATCCTGTGAAATTTTTTTGACCAAAAAAATCCATTCACCGGTGCAATTTAATCTCATTAGTTTATTTTTCAAGTGACGCAAATATGGAATTGATTTTCATCGATTAATAAAGAAAATAGCGTGAGGTCGGCCAATTTTTGGAAAAAAACGTTCCATATAAATCTGCACAGGGGTTGCAGACTATAAAAAAGACATTTATCAATTCGCACCTCCAATTTCAAAGACCCCTTGCCTGCGGCATTGCATCGACGGAACGGTATTTCCTATATTTGTTTTTATCCACTTTTTTTTCACGCAGATCGATTTCATATCACCGACAGAGACGTCGGTTACGAGCGAGTCAAGCGGCACAAAATATCGTATGGAAAAATTTCTGATCGAAATTCGTTTTGATTGTGGAGTATTCGTGGCTCGTTTTTTTGGTCAGTTTTTATAATCATAAATCACAGTTCTACCAAAGGAAACAAATTAAATTTTTTTTTCGTAATTTATGCAAAATTCAAAATTTCAATTTTTCAATTTTTCATTATTATTTCAATATCAATAAAAAAAAAATTTGAAAATTGATGAATTTGGAGAATTTTTTAAAATCTTGAAAATCCACGATCAACATTAAATTTTTTGTTCAATTTTTTGAATACAATAACTTGTACCAGTGATCGGCAGTATCGATTTTTTCGTCAACGATATTGATTATATTAGGCATTTTTTTCGAAAAATTAATAAGTAGTCAAAAAATAGTACTAATTTTTTTAAAAAAATTCGTAATTAGTGACAAAATATTTCTAATTTTTCCAAAAAAATTAGTAGTTAGTGACAAAATATTTTTAATTTTTCTAAAAAATTAGTATTTAGCGACAAAATAATTCTAATTAAAAAAAAAAAAAAAATGAGTAATTAACGAAAAGATATTACAAAGATTTTTTCTAAATATAGTAATTGATAAGGAAGATATTACTAATTAATTTTTTTTTAAACAGTGATTTGTAGAAAAGTATTGTGTATATTTACGTACTTGTCTACAGTACGGATTAAGTCATGGTTATAAACTCAAACAACTCTATTAAAAAGTTGTTTTATTTTTTATAATAACTAGATCTATTCAATATATCACACATTATTACATATTATTAATACGAATATTTAATCAGTACTTATTAAAAAATGCATTAGTAATTTTTATTTATTTGTTACGTTGTCCAAAATTAACAACATTTCTCCACAAATTAGTGATTTTTTTGGTTATTTAGCAATATCTTTCTCGCTAATTACGAATTCTTGGCAAAAATTAGTAAAGTTTTTTTGCTAATTACTAATTTTCCTAAAAAAGTTGGCATTTTTCGGTTGTTAATTACTAATTTTTTAGAAAAATGAGTAATATGTTCTCGCTAATTACTAAATTTTTGAAAGAAATTAGTAACATTTTTTTGCTAATTATTAATTTTTCAAAAAAATTGGATAATAAAAATATAGATTTTTTTTCGCCGATCACCGCCTTGTACTGATCTTAAAAGATCCTGAAATTTTCAGAAAAGTATTTTTTGTTTTTTCAAAAATATAAATTTTTAAATTTTGGTTACGAGAAAGAAATTTTTTTTTTGTACGTAAAATTTTTGTATCTAATGTTATAATATATCAGAATAATCTCGTGGGTAAAATAGTGGCGAGTTCATCCGGGAGTTCCTTGCATAGAGAGAGAGAAGCCAGCTTTGACGTTCGCTAACGGTATTTTCCATACAACGAGAGAGCGGAGCATTTTCTAATACCACGCTTCGAAACGCGACGGAGAGAACCTCGCCATACGGCTAACTGGTCTTCTCGATCGTCGTACAACCGACAAAAACACGTTCTCACCGTTTGTCCTCCGTCCGTTCTCTTCGGCACGTTAAAATGCGCATCGACGCGCGCGCCATAAGCTCAAATCTCGATTTTCGACAACAGGGACCGAAAAACACATCTCTCGCCCTCTTTGACCTCTACGCTGGACCAAGCGCCATATTCCCAACTTTAGAACCCCACCGAAGTAATCATTGATTTTTTTTTGTTTTAAGGTCATTTTTTCTATTAGTTAATATTATTTATGCGCGCATGAATAAATGCATGCATATTCAGAGTCTCGTGATACGCTCGATGGCATTCCCACGTGAACGCCTTTAAACCCCTCATAAGATATTCCCAGCGCGTTTTTCTTCGCGCACATAAACTCGCATACACAATCGGGATGCTCCTCGCCCATAAATACGCAGTCTTTTCTATCTTTTTCTTTTTTTTCCTCTTTTTTTTTACTGTATGCCTCTACGAGCTCCGAGAGAGATTCGTATACCGTTATACCGATTGCCTTTTCGTAAGCTGGCATCCAAATGTGATTTTAAATTCCAGATTCTGACGATACGACGGAACGACGCGAGCCACGGTGAATTAAAAAAATGGCGGTAGCAACGGGGTGAAATTGATCGAAGGGACTTTGACGGGAAAAAACTATGCTGAGAGGTCCTCGATCGAATATCTTGACCTTGGTTATGTACGCGGTCAAATTACCTTTGTAAAGTTGGCAGAGACAAGTCCCCGATATAAATTTGAATTGTACCCAGGTCATTCCATGTCAAATCGACCAAGAGTTGGAATCGATCCCTTTGAATTTCGATGAAATTTTATCAGAAGTTTTCGTTTTTAACAAAACAAAGTTCTACCAAAGGAAACAAATAATTTTTTTTTTAATTTATCCAAAATTCAAAATTTCACAATCTTTCAAATCTTCAAATTTCAGGATCTTTTTGAATCAGTCCAAGATATTAAATTAAAAAAAATTAACCAAAAATTTAATGTTGATCGTGGATTTACACGATTTTTAAAAATTCATATTTTCGAAAAAACAAAAAACACCTTTCTGAAAATTCCAGGATCTTCCGAGATCAGTACAAGGTATTATATAAAAAAAATCGAACCCAAAATTCTATGTGCAAATTGGATTTTCACGATTTTTGAAAATTCAAAATTCTCCGAATTCATCATTTTTCAAAAATTTTGTTCGGAATATATTTTTTTTCATAGTTTCAAGTATACTCTTTAAGACGAATTCAGAACGATTTTTCGTAACTACGATAGTTTCCGAGATATTTAAAAAATAAGATTGAAAGATTTGAAAAATTGTGAAATATTGAATTCTGGATAACTTCGAAAAAAAAAATTTATTCGAACTCTTGGTCGATGTCACATGGAATGACCCACCCGGATTAGGTCATTTTTAAATAAACAAATAAAAATATTTTTGCTCCAATTTCGAGGTTCAATTTGATGATTCACACAAAACACTCAATTCCGGTACAATTTAAATTCATTTTGGAGACTTGTCCTTGCTGACTCTACAGAGGTCGTTAAATTCAAATTGGAAACCGGATATTTGTCTTTTTTGTTGTTTTTTTTTTTCGAGAAAACTTACCGACGGAGCGGCGCTACGGGGATTTGTATTACTGCGGGAACGTGGAAGGGAATTGCTCTTCGTCGAATTGGCCGAGCTCGGCGGCTGCTGATAACTCAATCTTTGAGACCCTTCGCGACCGGAAGTCGTCGAAGAAGGTGGCGGTGGCGGCGGATGCGACAGCGGTCTTCCACGTCTTTGTTGTTGTTGTTGCTGCTGCTGCTGCTGCTGCTGTTGTTGTTGTTGTTGCTGTTGGGTCTGAAACTGACCCCAGGATTGACGCGGCACGTAGCCAACGTATCCGCCGGAAATGAACTGTGCCGAACCGTTGAGGTGTGGCGGTGCCATTACGGCGGTTTGTTGCGGCTGACCTCCGTTTCGCATTTTATCGCTCTTTTTTCTTCCCTCCGTTTCTTCTTTCCTTCGCCTTCCTCACTGATCGCTCACGATCTTCTTCTTCGATGAATCCTCCTCTCCCTCTTTTCTCACCTCGCGATTCACGTGTTTGTACGGACAAAATAATGGCGATAAGACCTCCCGTTGCTCGTAACGTCGACGCAACCGATCATCGTACATTCGACGCGAATTATTATTACGTCACCGAAACACTGTCGCAATTGTTATTCGATTGGGAAAAAAAATATTTATCAGAGCACCGGACACGTTGAGATTAAAATAATCGTCACTTCCGGTCAAGCAGTGATTATTTTACTCTTCAATTTTATTTTTTCAGGAACAAAGATTTAATATTAATTGAAAATTGAATTTTGTGAAAATTACAAGTTTGGTTGAAACATTTTTTTTCCTCACTTCGGTGAAGCTAATCTATTGGAAAACGATGAGGAACGATCGAGGACGTGTTTCGTGCGAATTTATTGTTCTTATCGCGGCGCAGATCGGGGGAATGCGTGAAATAAAAAAATATGTATCAAGAATGGAGGCGACGCCGAGTTACGTATCGATGGGAGAGAAGACTGAGACCGATGACTAATTGAAATTTCCGATAGCTCCATTACGCGGTAATGTTTCTTGCTTTTTTTTTTTTTTTAATCTATAGATCATTCGATCGCGGGGGTGCGATAAAGAAATTATTGGGAATTATCGAGGATGATTGAAATACGAGATTAAAAAAAAATCATGATATTGAACTCGGAACGATCTCACCTGTCAATATAATTAATTAATTGCCAATTGAATCGATCAATCGATAGGGGCAGAAAATTTTGAGGGCATATTTTTAGCGAGAGGACTAATGGAAAATGAGCAAAAATCAAAAGGATTATTCACGGTCTGCCAAACTTGAGATCATTCATCGATCCTGATGAAATTACAACTATAAATAATCAGGGCGAATTTGTCTCGGTTTTGCACGAATATAATGTTACGATGAACGGGAAGTGAGGAGGGGGAGAGGGGAGGAACGTCTAATTTATATAACGCTCCCTTTCTCGTGTGAGGAGGGGGGGGGGGATCGGCAGGAGAGGGGGCAGAGGAGAGGGCATCAGTGAAAGTGAACCAGTGTTTAATAAAGTTGCATTACAACCAAGCACGAATACCGGAAAAACGCGTGTGTTCGACTTTGGAAAATTTTGTTAGTAAATTTCGTGTCGTTTTGAAAAAAAGCCACGAGATTGGTCGACGAGTAATTAAATTAAACGAGTTCATAATAATTGAGAATGAATTATTCAATGATTATTAATTTTCATATAATATAATTATAATGAAATAAATTAATTGGTGATGGATAATTTTTTAAAATTAAAAAAATCACACTTCCCAATAATTACCAAATTAATTTATTCGAATAAAACGTAATTATTGGGAAGTGCGACTCATCGAAAACGCGCATCCCAACATTTTTTAAAAATTATATTCCATTATAATGATGATAAAAAAATAAATATTAGCTCGGGGGAGGCCAACTTTTTATAATTTAATTTTTAATTTTTAATTCAAAAATAAAATAAAGAAATATCGTTACTAGAATAGATATTCCTGTTGTAGAATTTCTGTTGTTTTTTTTGGGTTTGATAAAAAACGGTGGATAAACAAAAAGAATTATAACACCGACTTTTGATAATTTTTTTCTATCCAACGTTTTTTATCATCCCCTAAAACATGACAGAAACTCTGCAACGAGGTCTGTGCTAGTAGCTAAATTCCTTTTTTTCCTTAAAAAAATTACTAACCCTAAAAAAAAACTTTATTTTTTATTTTTTAAAGGATTTTTTTTTTCCTCTGAGCTAATATTCTTTTTTTATCATTATCTAATAGAATATGATTTTTTTTTAATGTTGGGATGTGCCATTCCGATGAATCGCACTTCCCAATAATAACCAAAAAAAGTTGTCGTTCACATTGTCCCATAAGGCTGATTTTTTTTGGACGCAGGGATATATGAGACTCGTTGTTTCTTCTATATTATTGTATAAACCAACGACTATGATAGACACACGGGGCGTGACGAAGAAACGCCTCTCCGAGACGAATAATTATTTCGAGCAGACCGAAGGCTACTCCTTGCACATCGTGCATACATATATATATATATATATTGCACATGGTACAGGCACCTCATATATATATATATATATATATATATATATAAAACCTCCCAAGACTATGATATATGTATATAAATATATACATATATAGTATTCCGCGGAGTTGAGAGCTCGCTGTGCAACGCCGTCGATTTTATGCTCTGAATAATTCTATCCACCGACATCAGTTGAATTATCGTAGCGTGCCCGAAATCACACTGCCTCACTTGTTTTCTATCCTCGTAATATTCGATGGAAAATCTGTAAATCAATTCCTCGATATTTTCCCATTAAATTCATTTCTCTATTGGGTCTTTTAAGGCACAACCCAAATTTTCAAATCTCTGGAATTAGAAAAATTGTAAAAAATGTTCGTTTACTATAAATCGTTAAATAAATGATTGGATCATGGAAAAAAATGATATAAAAGTAATTCGGAATTTTTTCAGATTTTTTTGACGTTTTTTTCTTAGAAAAACCGTTAGCAGGACTTTAACGACCCGGAATACAGACAGAGTCCCAAAATTAAGTAATTTTTTTCTTCCCATTATGAATTCTGAAATGTTCATCAACATTTTTTTCCCCATTATGAAATGTTCATGAAAAAATTTTCCCCCATTATGAATTGTTCATGAAATTTTTTGTTCCCATTATGAATTATGAAATGTTCATGCAATTCAGGAATTCTGCTCGCATTTCAAGTTTCGTGCCCGAAAATCGTTGATATTTCGGACCAAATGGCAAAGTAAAAATTTTCATGTGAAATATGAAACTTTGGGATATAAATTCATGCGTTACGAAATTTACGCTCTTTTCATACGAATTTTCAGTGCGATGAATATGGTTTTTGCTGAATTGATTCCTAGGCCATGATTTTAAATATAAAGTAAATAAATAAATATGTAAATATATCCTCAGTTGAAACACACAATCCTCAATCGATATCGAAACATCGAAAGAAGGCATCCGATATTTCGATTCCTCGTCGTTCGCCACTTTAAATCCAATTGAAATAGCATTGAGGAACTCTTGTATCCACCTGTGTGCTTTTTTTTGTTATAACGACGTAATACACAATCCCGTTCACTTTGAACAGCGATAACGGATATATAGGACACTTCTTATCACACTCTGAACCCACGAACACTGTTTTTTTTGGAGGCTTTGAAGATTGATCGCGATTCGATATCTCTCGCGTCGAATTCCGTATCCGTATGTGCGTAAAATGGGGGCCGAAGGTGGCGCCTTCGTTTGGATGCGGCAGCTGGCAGAAACCGTTGTCAGGTAAAGCCCGCGGTCGGATACCAACTGACAGGCCTAAGCTGGCCGCAACGAAGAAAGGCGCGGGAGTCTCTCTCTCTCTATTTATCACTATAATTTCTCTCTTTCCCACTCTCAGGAATTAAGAGACGCGATCGTCGGTTCTCCACGCGCGAACGTCGTCGTTGCGGATCCGGTCGTGACTGCCAGCAAACCAAAGACCGTTCGCTCGCTTCGTTTCTCGGAGTGGGGAACACACGGACACGCACACAAACATAAATTTTCTCGTATCTTTCACAAACGATCTGACTCGAGCGATCGTGGACCTAACCGCGGGGTAATGCGGGTCAGCGACTCGATTCTCGCACTTTAAGGCCAGTTTCTTTACCTCCGGATAACTTTATCAGGCAGATATCCTTTGCTTCGAGTATGGGATGTCTGGAGAACAGCTTTGTTCGCTGGATAAGCCCGTGTGGAGAAACCGGGCGTTAAAAACCATTTTTAATGCCCGGTTTTATGGTCCGGGGGTAATGCGGGTCAGCTAAGAGGAGTTCAATCCAGTGACTAAGTTTTTTATGGATAACGAATGAAATTGATATTTGACGATTGAATCTTCCCGCAATAATTTTCGTGTATTAATATTATTTCGACAATTAACTTTTTGGGTAATATAAAATCGATGGACTTGTAGTTCTGAACAGAAAATCGAATAACTTTTGAAGAACAGTTTTAAACCCCTTTAACACTTTGGAAATACACAAATCTTCAAACATCTTTCAATTTAAAACATGATTAGTAATAAATTCAATAAATTTAATAAATCCAATAAATTTAATAAATTCAATAAATTCCTGATTAATGATTATTTTCAAGATTGAGTGCCGGAAAAGGTTCTCAAACAACATCGACCAACGATGAGAATCAATGTGGTTTGCATAAAATTGTTTAATTCATAATTTCCAATGGATTATTCACTGACCCGCATTACCCCGTCTGAAAGTGTGAAAAGCTCTTTCGCGTTAACGAGCGATGTTAGAAAAGTAGAAAATCGTGATAATCGAGACACCCGGTAGTTTAATCGCGGCTGTATAAGGTAATGGCTCTGTTCCAGCGGAAGGAGGGGGATATACGTGTTATCTGGAACTTAGAAGAGGGAGGCAAGAAGAGAAATAGCGAAAAGAGAGATTGCGAGGGGCGAGGAAAGTCATCGAACGACGAATCTTGAGATATCCTGAGAATGAAAACAACGAGCGGACACTTTGCTAATTTGTCGCCCCTTTCCTAAATTTTAGCCTCAATCGACTTATATCTCGAGTGAATAAACATTATCTCGTAAATACGTGCTTGGAATTAGTTCGCTGACCCCTATCCGAAGAGGCAACGTTGTCAATCAATCGTCCGGCTTTCACGGGGCCTTTTAATTTTTTTTTAAATTAAAAAACGTCGTTCGTAGCTGAACGACGTAGTCGCGAAGCGCAGCTGAATGAAAAAAATAGACACGTGATTGGAATTGTTACAAACTGCGTAGGAGTCAACTATATATTAGTTTTCTCCGGTTAGTCATTTATCGGAGGCAGAATGAGTCAGTTTACTGACGATTCAATGCGGGATTCTTCACCTCCTCCTCTCTCTGCACGAATACACATAAATATGTGTGATATATATTTATAGGTATATTTACCGCGGCTCATGGAAACAGGAGATAATTTTTTTCTTTTTACCGTGATAAAATTTCCATCGACAATTCAAATCACTGCGGTGAATGTTACGATAAAAATATTCACGTTTAGTATTTGAAAAAATGATGTGTGAGGAATTTTTATAAGTTTGTTTGCTTTATTTATTTATTAAAATTTATTAATGAGAAAAAACAAGGAGAAACCTTAAAAACAAAGTTTTTGATTAAAATTCATTAAAAAATTTAATTTTCGAAGAAATTATTGATGAATTCGTGTTCAGGGGGGCCAAATACATCGATTCAAAGTTTGAAAAAAATTAATTAACCAATTTTTTTTTTTACATTTTGGCCAAAGTCGAATCTGTTTACTAAAAGAGATTTAATTTCTTTTCTAAATAAGATATCGACTTTAACTTGAGCTCATTCTCTTCGTAATCGTTCAAGCTTCAAAACCGCGCTTGGTTCATTCGATTCGGATAAGTTTTCGATTTTTGGCAGATTTTTAAAGTTCAACCATCGAGTTTTGCAAATTTTTTAAGGCATACCCCTTTCCATTTTTTTCGGCGATTTTCAAAGGTCTCTCATTTCTACAAAAATTAAGTCATCGGAATGAACCAAACGCCATTTTCTAAGTTTAGTGACAACCTTGAAGTACGAAAAAGAAATTTTAGAATCGGTCAAACCGATCGAAAGTTATGAGCCCTTGAAATTTCGCTATTTTGAGGTTTCTGAGAATGAGGCTAAAATTGAGCAAAAATGTTTTTGATGAAAATTCATGAAAATTTTGATTTTTTGAGAAAACTATTGGTAGATTCGTGTTCAGGGGGACAAAATACATCAATATAAGGTTTGAAAAAAATAAATAAAATTTTTTTTTTTTTTGCATCTCGGACAGAATTGAACTTGTTCATTAAAATAACCGTATCTTTTTTTCTAAATAAAATGTCGACTCCGCTCTGAGCTTATTCTTTTCAGGATCGTTCAAGCTTCAAAACCTCGCTTGGTCCATCCGATTTCATTCATTTTTCGATTTTTGGCAGATTTTTAAAGTTCGACCATCGATTTTTGCAAATTTTTTAAGGCATACCCCTTTCCATTTTTTTCGGCGATTTTCAAAGGTCTCTCATTTCTACAAAAATTAAGTTATCGGAATGAACCAAACGCCATTTTCTAAGTTTAGTGACAACCTTGAAGTACGAAAAAGAAATTTTAGAATCGGTCAAACCGATCGAAAGTTATGAGCCCTTGAAATTTCGCTATTTTGAGGTTTCTGAGAATGAGGCTAAAATTGAGCAAAAATGTTTTTGATGAAAATTCATGAAAATTTTGATTTTTTGAGAAAACTATTGGTAGATTCGTGTTCAGGGGGACAAAATACATCAATATAAGGTTTGAAAAAAATAAATAAAATTTTTTTTTTTTTGCATCTCGGACAGAATTGAACTTGTTCATTAAAATAACTGTATCTTTTTTTCTAAATAAAATGTCGACTCCGCTCTGAGCTTATTCTTTTCAGGATCGTTCAAGCTTCAAAACCTCGCTTGGTCCATCCGATTTCATTCATTTTTCGATTTTTGGCAGATTTTTAAAGTTCGACCATCGATTTTTGCGAATTTTTTAAGGCATACCCCTTTCCATTTTTTTCGGCGATTTTCAACGGTCTCTCATTTCTTCAAAAATTAAGTTATCGGAATGAAACAAACGCCATTCTCTAAGTTTAGTGACAACCTTGAAGTACGAAAAAGAAATTTTAGAATCGGTCAAACCGATCGAAAGTTATGAGCCCTTGAAATTTCGCTATTTTGAGGTTTCTAAAAAATCGCGCAAAAATGAGTCGAATTTTATATTTATTTTTATAACGTCTTAGAGGCATATTTTGATGGGAAATTTACCGCTGATTACGAATTTCGGAGAATTCTCGTCGGAAAAAAATTTATTCATGCGAAAAAGTGAAAAAAAAAAAATTTGTTCTAGATTATATATTTTCTATATATTTCCATGATGTAAAAATCTGGCGGTTATTTGTAAAGTTTGAAAATATTTTCTCACATTCTAACCGCGATGTGCCCGACGAAATTTATCCAAGGTGAGAATTCTGCAATTTTAAAATACTGTTATTACTTATGGTGTGTCTTGGGACAATTTAATGGGTATGTTCGAATGGGGCTAAGTCTCGTAAACGCCGAATGCCCGCGCAAGAACATAACTCGCCATGTTCTCATTTGAAGAAAGAAAAAAAAATGGTTTAATGTACCCAGTTAATGGTAAGATTAATGGTCGTTTAAATACGTGCATTTTAACGTAGCCATTTTGCTTTTCCCTTTAAACGTCTCTGGTGGGATAATCATCGATAATGGGAGATAAAATTTTTTCGAAAATGTTGAGAATATAGCTTCGGCGATTTTTCTCGCGTTTCATGATTTTTCCTTGATTCGAGGACAAAATAATGTTCGCCCATAATTCGCACCGAAAAAGTGCAAAGAGGCTCGGCACTGAATAATAAGCAACGTCGCAACGAGAACTCGAGAGTCTCGAGAGAATGGAAGTACGATAGAGGGGAAAGGAGAAAAGAGGATTAAAAAAAAAGCAACCAGGACGCGAGGCTGAAAATTGCAATGGCATGACAGATCGAGGAAGAAGAAGCGTGGACCACCTTTGTGGTATCCCACACACGTGCATGTACACACTCTTTTCCAAACAATGATCATTCTCTTCGTATCCCTCTTGTGTGTCGTTTTTTTTCATCCACTCATACGTTATATATATGGGGTATTCCATGTTGACGAATGTCTCCTCGATTTTGTCCAATTCATTAATTGTAATTATAATTATTTTCCCATTTATTGTTTATCGTTAGAGACTTCTTACAAAGACTTTTCTTAAAAATAATGAAAAGTCGAAAAATTGTGCAAAATTATAAATTTATTTTTATTTTTCTGAAATCAATCAAGATTGTTTTTTTCCTTCTCAATTATTAATTGAATGATAACATGAATTGAATTAATAAACTAACATGAATTTAATATTAATCAAGCTAATTAACCCTTAAATGGTAAGGGGGGGTCAATCGAGCCTCGCCCGAACCGTCTCCCCTTGCTAACTTATTAAAGTGGGGGGTAGATCCAAACTATACCGTAAATAATTGTACACGAAAAGTTCCCCAAGTGCCGATGGTTTAGTCCGTAAACAGCTGTGTGAGAGCCAGATGAAAACACACTTGGGTCACCAGAGACCCCCCTCCCCCACCATTCCCGGTGACTGAAATTGCATGATAAGTAAAACTGTTTAATGAGATTTCATGAATTTTGCGGAATTTTTTAGAATACTTTAGAGTACTTTTTAAAGCGTCAGGCGCGAGTGACCCCCCGTTACCATTCAAAGCTGCCGAAAAACACGGTTTAAGGATTAATCAAGTTAATTAATTTCACCTTTCATTCGAGAAAAGGAAACTGAAAACTGATTGTCATTAAAAATGATGAAAAATCGGGGAATCCTGTTAGAATCAAAAGTAGGTTTACTTTACATGGAATGCCCCGTATATACGTATATATATTAAATGACACGTGTGTTGACGCAATGTGCCGTCTCATTTTTACGCGTTTCCTCGGGCAGAGTATATGCGCGTAAAAAAGCGCTGATATACCAGCGATTAGCCGGTGATCCGTAAGAATATCTACTGCGCAATTTCACGGAGCTACATAGTTGAACGAAAAAAAAAAAAAGGAAAATTCACGAGGGAATAAACGGAAACCTTGAGCTATCGGAGTTTCCGGGAAATCGGGGCATGGATCATTTTAATGATCTTTTAAAATTCCCGAGTTTACGACATGAAAATCACCATTATCATCTAAATTTCATCGTTGTTGGAATTGTGCAAATTGCCATAAAAATATCAGTTAAATTATCCAACCATTCTCTCAAATAAAATATATTTCCCTTGAATCGTTGTGCGAGAATTTTTTTGAATTTCAGATTAAAATAAAAATAAAAAATAAAAAGATTATTTAGACTTGTTACTTGGAAATTAATATTTAATAATATAATTTAAAATTAATAATTAATAATAAATAAAAAAATTAATAATTTTAAATATCAAGTGTGGACAATATTTTTTCTCCACTTTGTCCCAGCACAAAAAAATCTCTCGAGTTCCGGTTGTGAAGATCACGTAGGAACGTCTAAAAAATATATGTATATATAGATATATATTTAGGTGTGTACTTTGCGCGTCGAATC
Source organism: Alloplasta piceator (assembly GCA_946863875.1). Taxonomy (NCBI): domain Eukaryota; kingdom Metazoa; phylum Arthropoda; class Insecta; order Hymenoptera; family Ichneumonidae; genus Alloplasta; species Alloplasta piceator. The sequence continues at coordinate 7,486,629 of OX333081.1, read as the reverse complement.
GTCCGAATCGCCGTGAGAGACTTCGCTCGCTCGATTTCCGTCACGGTTATGCTGCAACCGGACGAAAAACAAGAGTAGAGAAACGAAAAAAAAGAATGGAGCACCGATATGGAGTTTCCTACGATGTAGAGAGCGTCAAGGAACAAAACATGGCGCGAGGTAAAATATAAGACGAGTGAGAGAGGAGCGAGAGTAGAGGCTAGATCAACAAAGACAAGAGACTCGTGGAGTTGAAGCGCGTCTTGCGGACGGTCAAGGGCCCGAAAACAAAAATAAATAAAATACTTCCATATACCGGGTGGCGAAATACGAACGATGAATCCTTCGAGCAGCTTCACCGCGAGGATTCTCGTTTCGTGCGAATTCTTCTACTTTTTGAAAAAAATCTTCCACGACAAAAATTCATCGAAATGAAAGTAAAAAAAGTGAATTTAGATTTTTTTTTCAAATATTAAGGAAACACAAAAACTGAAGGATAAAATTAAATTCGTTTTCTGCAGTTTTATTTTTTTTAATAATTTTTTTATTTTTGTGAGGTCTCGAAACTCTCCAGTTACGCCCTTTTGTCCTCAAACGGTAAATATAAACCGTAAAGTAAGTCGAGAACCGACCCTCTAACACTTTCGCAATAACCAGGACTTGAAATATCGTTGCTCAAGCGTGCAGCAGCGATTCTATAGGCTGCGACGAAGTGAAAGGCGACGAGATATCGTGATAGAAGACTGGTATGTGCATATATATGCATATCTGTAATATTTTTTCATGGCGGCTAGTTATTGAACTTTTTACAAAATTCATCAACGTACCCTTTGGGGGACAGTTGCACCCGTTGCATAATTATGAATTTGGAAATAATCGCAAAATTATTTGGACAGAACTTGAAAAATTATTAGATTTGTTTTCGTCCAAATAATTTAACAATTGTTATTTCTATCTTCATAATTATGACTCAATACGTATGTAAAAATACACTGCCGGCCAAAAAGTTTCACTGCTCTTTCAAAAATGAAGATATTTCGATTCTCCAAGTGGCGTTTTGAAGGGGACATATTCAGCTTCATTTCGCTTTTTCCAAAACATTTTTGCGATTTTTTTTTTGAACCCTTTAAAAGATAGTCTTTTTTCCGCTTTTTTTTGCATTGTAATTTTGGCGCACGATCCATGGAAATTTTTCTTGACTGCTTTTCCCATGAGAACTTGTGGCGGGGAGTATTAACTTCAATTTCGTTTTTTAAAAAATTTCGTACGATTTTTTTTCGCAAAAATATTCAATTTTTCGCAAAAAACGACCATGTTTAGAAAATGTAGAATAACTCTAAAACTACTGGGTTTTCGTAAAATCACTAAGAAGGTAAAAAGTTGCATACAATAATTCTGGATTCAATGAAATTTTTTCCGGATTTTTTCCAAAATTTAAAAATTAAAAAAAAAAAGAAAAAAATTTAATAAATTTCAAAAAACGTAAAAAAATAGATGCAGAAATTGATCTACCGTGAAAAGTGGCTTGAATATTTTTATCGTTAACCAACAATTTCCAAAAATAGTTGGTTAATTTCTGCATCTATTTTTTTTTTTATGTTTTCTTCATAAAAACCTAAAATCGAGGTGGAAGCGAGAGCCTGGACATCATGAATTTTGGGTCAAAAATTTTCATTTTTGACACCGCGTTTTTGAGAATTTTTTCAGATTTTTTAATTACGGCGCACGAGGTTTTCGAAAAAAATGTTAAAAAAATCATAACGTGCTCAAATTTGGTTTTAAAAATCTGAAAAAAATTCCGAATGCTATTTTGAGTTAGAAGAATCATATAAAAAATCGTAAACGAAATCAGCGAGGTCGAGGGTCACACTCAGGTCGACTTGGTATGGAATGCCCCACATATCTTCGGGAATCTTCATTGAAATATCTAGGTTTGGATTTGGGCGTCCACAAACAACTTTCAAATGCATACAAAGTGCTTTGAGGAGTTTCACCATCCAGCGCGCACGGTTACAAACTCGATTAGCGCGTTCTCGTTATAAATAATAAATCGGTCATGAATACTATATGCACCCGATTTATTATTTATATAATATGGCGTCTTCCCACGGTCGTTAGCGAAGAGTTTTGCTATGACATCGGCGGCCATTGCCGAGGAAATAGAGACAGAACGAGAGAGAGAGAGAGAGAGTGGGTTGGCCACGAAAGAATACCAATGCGGGTCTAAAACGACCGAAGGAACTTTGCCAAAATTCAGGATCGGGAATGCTCCTCTCTATCTCGCTTTCCCACGTCCATTTGTCTTCGAGTTTTACCGCTGTACAAGGCGAGCTTTGCAGCCACAGCATCGGCCACGAAGAAGAGCGGAAGGAAGAAGAGAGGAGGAGAAAAAAAACGCAGCCCGAAGAAATCGATGAGAAATGGAGGGAAAAAAAAAACAAGGAGCTCCGCCAAAAGTCGACGTGAGAGAATCGACAGGCGCATTCTTCAACTTTCTTCCCTTTTCTTTTCCTACGATTTTTTACAGCTCCGTGATTGTGAACAGAAATTTTCGACAGAGATTCCAAAAAAAGAAGTGGACTGGAGAAGTGAATAACGAGAGATCTGGATGAGATTGAAAAAAAAAAACAAATTCAGGAATGAGAATCAGACTCTTTCTTTGGCGAGCTCTCTCGAGGATGACCGCGCGTTTGAATCGCTGATGCCAGACGGAAGTTGATGGCGGACATCCGGTGAGAAATTAACGAGAAACGCGAAGGCCTCGGTCGGAGCCTCGAGGAAAAAAAAAACGAAAAGGGACTCTGTGAAAAATTGTGATATTCAATTTGTTCTCGCTTTCTATCGATCGAGGCTCTCCTTATCGGTTTTTGTTGTTCGAGAGGCTGTTTTTCAAAATGTAGAGCGCGAAACGCGCGTTTTAAAAACGTCGTCGTTCGTCCCTTTATTTTTCCTTCGTACGAGGAACGACGAGTGTGGGTTTAGAATCTCGATGCATCGACCTATCACGACCCGCAGTGGAGAGGGTCGTTCAACCACAACCTCATCGCACGGGACGACTCGCCAGTTTTTTTTCTCTTCTTTTTTCATGTATTTTTATTTTTTTCTCGCGCTATACAACCGCTTTTTCATACATGTATGGGACGTTCCGCGTCGAATGAGTCTTTCAGCCTTTTTCATATTTTCAATAATCCTTCGAGAGGACAATTTTTTTTGCATCAATGCTCTCGGACTAATGTTATTAATTCGGAATATTTCTGTGTTGTTTAATTATTATAAAAAATATGTGGCCCTGAATTTTCATTCTGAAGAAGTTACGAAAAATACGCTGAATTTAATATCCCTTGATCGTGACTATTATAAATACCCTGAGTTTTTTTCGAATTTTAAATAAAAATTAAATACACTGTAAAGTTGACTAAAAAATAAACTTAATTTTTTTCAATTTCAACCAATAAAATAACTAAACGGTGAAATTTATTAAAACATTTAAAAAAACCTCCGTCCGTAAACAAGAAAATATATGGCACTGAATTTTCGTGAACAAAAATCTGCGAAAAATACGCCAAATATTATTAACCCTCCGTGACCTTGATTTGACCTTGTCCATTTTTGAACAAGTATCGTGACCAATCTATCGATAGGAAAAATGTCAAAAAATTACAGAACATGCTTCAAACATTCCAGTTGATGTATTAAAAATTAATAACAAATCAAATGACTATTTATTCCAAAAAATTTATAAAGAAGAGAGAAGAAAAGTAGTCGTGGGGTCGTTTTAAAAAATCATCATATTAAAAAATTGGAAAAAAATATACGCGAAAGATTAACAAGAATAATAATAATATTATTAATAATAATATTAATAATAATAATAATAATATTGTGATTTCTCGAGTTTTTCATAATCCACTCACCGCTCGCGTGTCGAAGCTTTCCTGCTGATTGATATTCCCAACGTTGTTGTTAAGACGATTGTTGTCGTTTATATTCGAGCTATTACGATGATTGCTCCGCGTCGAATTTTGTCTGCTACTACCCCCACTCCCACTACCCCGATTACCATTGTTCTGCTTGCCGTGTTTGTGAAGCACCATCGCGGCGAACATTATGCGCGTTTTTTTAATTTTATTATTATCAATTTTATCGAAATTCCGTTCGTGCTTTATTTGGACTTTCGGGCGAAGTCTCGCGCGTTTCGATTCAACGAAATTCCTCACATCGGAGGCAACCTGTTGACGAGTCGATGAGATTCGTTAAAAAAAAAAAATTAAAACTGTAAAAATATTTTTAAAAATCTCACAAAGAATTCAACAAATATTTTCAATGTCTGAGCAATACTTGAAGTTTGGGACACCGTCTGTACTCTGAGTCGTTAAAGTCCTGCTAATGTTTTTTTTTTAAGAAAAAAAACGTCAAAAAAATCTGAATTATACTTTTATAACATTTTGCTTCCATGATTCAATTATTTATTTAACCATTTATACTAAACACACATTTTTTCCAATTTTTCTAATTCCAGAGATATTCGATTTGAAAATTTGGCTTGTGCCTTGAAAGACCCAGTGTACAGACGGAGGGTTGAGTACTTTTGTGCAATTCTGAAAATGCATTCTGAGACTTGAAACTCAAAATATCATCCCTGACGCTGCAGAGATCCTGAGGCAAAAATAGATTGGAAAGGCCCGAAAGTATGTTTCCGCATATTCTCCTGATTCAAGCTGAAATGCCCCATACGAATGTATCTCCCGATTTATCTGGCTCGAGTTGACGAACGTGCCTGCTGATGGCGGTAAACTGCGCTCGAGAAACTCCGAGCGTTACGTGTCCATTTACATAACTCGCAAATATATATGGGGCATTCCACGTCAATCCGGGAACTGGAGCAAAATGAGGTGCCGGGGGCAAAATGGCTCACCTAAATTTTAATTTATAAAATTTATTAATGGCCAACTTAAAAATTTAAATGCAAGAATAGGCCAAGCAGCTTGGTCCAAGTATTTTGGATTTTAAGTTGACGTGAGAAGCGTAGGAAATTGTTTTTTCAACGTTTTTCCTCGTTCACTTAAATTTTCGAAAAAAACGAATTTCCAAGGTGGTGAGAATTCTCTAATGGTGTCCATTTTGCCCCTACCAATAGTTTACATGTGTGTGTGTGTGTGTATAGTTTTGCAAGCGGACAGTTTGCTGATACGGATGTACGTAGGTGAGTATTGTCGCGATTGGGAGGCGAGGGGTGGACTTCCCCGATGTTGGCCGTTATATGCCCGTATATCGTGGCCTCGGACCATTTCCTGTTCGGGTTTGCAAGCGGCGTACAAACACCACAAAAACTTTGCGCAATCTCTCACGCTGTGCATTCGTATGCAACGTTTTTTTCGTTTAATTTTCATCGTCGTTCATTATATTCCGTGGTAAAAAATTACATAAAATTTCCTTACGATCTACCGTGTCTTATTTTTGCCCTAAACTTCTCAACCGGAAGTCGATGGTTCTGTTAACAAATCGTGCACTTAAAGGACGAAAAAAAATCATTGAGGTTAACAAAAAGCGCAAAGTTACGTTATCGCAATATATTTTACAATTTATTATTATTTATTTATTATATTTATTATACTGTTATAAATTATTACTATTATTTATATTATTATTTAATGTTATTGAAAATTGTCTCTGATTCGATATTGAAATAAATTTAAGGCAGTTGTAGAGAAAGTTATTGTCCCAGAAGTGATATTGATATTTAATTAATAGTAATATTAATTAAATATTTAAAAAAAAGTAGTCGGCGGTGTAGTGGTGAGCGTCCCAGTCTTAGGTCGTTAGTTAGGCTCGATAAATAGGTAGGTTTCAAATCGCAGTCTGGTCTCGTAAATATTCTAGGGTCCGCGAATATGCAAGAAAACTAAATCAGTCGGAAAAATCCATGAACTATTAATTAAATTAAATTTGTACTGGATTTTAATCAATTTCAATCGATCAAGGAGTAATTTTCCAAATGATTGTAATCGATGACATTTCAATTTGTAATTTTGAATATTGAGTTTCGTTTAATTTCCTGATTTCTCCGATTTCCCGTCAATCCTGTATTGTAACAGCCAGTTGCTGTGCAATCCTCGACGACAGAGCGAAGGACTGGTTTTTCCCACAGGACACTATAGAATACAATTCTATATGCATTTTTATGTAACATCGTCAAATGTGGGGCAAAATGGACAGCCTGAGGCAAAATAGGAACCTTCCAAAATTATTGAAAAAGATAAAAAATTTAAAAAACGCGAGAATTATTATATAATAAGGGGCGTAAATGTTCCAAAATAGAGTCCCCGCGCTAAATTGGATCTGAACTAGACATTTTCATCGCATTAAAAAAAAATAACCCACAATACTCTAATAATATTATGTATTAATATTATATTATATTATTAATATTATAATATAACCCACTTTTATCAAGATATCTTCAATGATCCAAGAATTAAGGCAAAATGAAGTATCCGGGCAAAATGGACCACCTCCATAATCGTAAAAAAAAAAAGCATTAAATAACGCGACTGCGAGTGCAATCGAATTAGCAATATATATATTCGATATTAAGGTATGGTGAAAGGCCTAGAAACGAAGGAAATCGTTCTTCAAAGTTTGTTTTCTCGTTTAGTTGATTAAAAAAAAATTCAGGGGATGCCCATTTTGCCCCACATTTCCCTGTATATTTTCATGCCTATATATATGTGCAATTCTGAGCAGGGAAATTCAACTGAGAGGAAAAACTATGCTCAGGAGATGCCCCGCACAAAGAAAACGCGCCGTTCGTCAACGTTTTTATTTTTTTATTTTTTGTTTCATTCAAACATCCTATGTGAAAATTCACGAGAGACGTGCGGACAACGAGTATCTTTTCTACTGGCAAAACTGTCGATATAATTCAACATCGCTTACTTTTCCATGCAAAAAGTTCCCCATATATATATATATATATATAATTTGTTGCTCAACATTGTTGCTTTGTCAGCAAGTTCTTGTATCCCTCCCTCTTCCTTTTTGTCTCGAGAGGATGCGAGATGAATGGTTACGCGCTTTGTGCGGGTCTCAACAATGCACAGATCCCGACAGTACCGACAAGCAAAATGACGCAACTCACAGATTTGATTCTGGAGCTATGGTTCGTTTTTTTTTTACCATCGAAAAAAAAATCCTGGTAAATGAAATCAGTGCTCAGACAATTTTTACATATTATTTTGGATTTAATTTTGTTTTTGGGAGATATTTGATGTAGATTAATCCACGTCAATCATCTTATTCGACGGCACAATTCCACCGAGGATATTTATTTTCCGATCTAAATATAGTTTTTGGCAAAATGGTCCATGAAATCGATAACTAGTACGGATGTTACCCGTTTTATTCTATATATATATAATATTGGAGGAGTAGGTACTCAGCCACTCGAAATGGTTGCCTCAAATATCTCTCTCACTGCAATGCTCGATGGTTGCATATTATATATATATATATGTATATCTATATATGAAAGATACGATAATGGAATTTCGATCCCAGAGTCAACGACTCCATGTAGCCTGACGAGAACCACCACGAAAGTGAGATATTCAATATAAGCAGAATTATGTACACTGTCGGCCAAAAGTTTGGAAACACTCGCCCCGATTCCACGCCGCACAAAAAGTTTCGCCGCTCTTTTAAAAATGAAGATATTTTGATTCGCAAAGCGGCGTTTTAAAGGGGACATATTGAGTTTCATTTGGCTTTTTCCAAAAAAAAATTTGCGATTTTTTTTCAACTCGGTACGCCCTTTGAAACATGATCGTTTTTCGGCTTTTTTTTTTGGCATTGTAATTTTGGCGCACGACCCATGAAATTTTTTTTCGACTGTTTTTCGCATGAAAAACTTATGGCGGGGAGTTAGCTTCAATTTTTTTTTTTCTAAGTTTCGTACGATTTTTCTTTTGCAAAAATATTCAATTTTTTTTGCAAAAAACAACCATATTTATAAAATGTAGTGTAACTTTAAATACTGGGTTCCCGTGAAATCTCTAAGAGAGTAAAAAGTTGCATATAATCATTCTGGATTCAATGACATTGTTTCAGATTTTTTTTCAAATTTTTCTGTTTTCCAAGTTTTCCTGTAAACGAGATATTTTTTTATTTTAAACAAACGAGTCTCTTACCTTATCTACACGGGGTTTTCGATGAAAATGCCATGTACATGAAGTTTTTCGATGAAAAAGCCGCATAGATAAGATAAGAGACCTGATTGTTTAAGATAAAAAAATATCTCGTTTACAGGTAAAATGAGAAAAAAAAATTATTGAAAAAAAATCTGTAAAAATTTCATTGAATCAGAATGATTGTATGCAACTTTTTGCCTTCTTAGTGATTTCACGAAAAGCCAGTAGTTTTAGAGTTACGCTGCATTTTATAAATATCGTCGTTTTTTGCAAATAATTGAATATTTTTGAAAAAAAAAATCGTACGCCAATTTTTAAAAAACGAAATTGAAGATAATACTCCCCGCCACAATTTTTTCATGCGAAAAATAATCGAAAAAAATTTGCATGGGTCGTGCGCCAAAATTACAATGCCAAAAAAAAGCTGAAAAAACGACCATATTTCAAAAGGCGTACCGAGTTTTAAAAAAATCGCAAAATTTTTTTGGAAAAAGCGAAACGAAGCTGAATATGTCCCCTTTAAAACGCGGCTTGGCGAATCAAAATACCTTCATTTTTGAAAGAGCAGTGAAACTTTTTGTGCGGCGTGGAATCGGGGCGAGTGTTTACAAATTTTTGACCTGCAGTGTACATATAAATACTTTTTCATACGAGACCTTTCACGATGATTCGAGAATTCAATAATTTCCTTAAATTTCGTAATTCGGTGAGATTAAGGATTTAGGGATAATTTTTGGATTTTTTTTCCCAACAATATCTGAACAATCATTAATAATAATAAAAATAAGAGATTAATAAAAAGCTAACAATTAATTAATTAATTACTTATTATGTAATATTACTTATTCAAATTACTTATTATATAATATTTTAATGATATTTTCAGGGAATGTAGCTAAGAGGTAAAAGTATAAATGAAAAATATGGGAAAATTATTAATTTTTTCCCTAGCGATATCTGATCAATCATTAATAATAATAAAAATAAGAGGTTAATGAAGCTAACAATTATTTAACCTCTTATTTTTATTATTATTAATGATTGATCAGATATCGTTGGGGAAAAAATTATTAATTAATTAATTAATTAATTAATTAATTCATAATTTTGCCATATTTTTCATTTCTACTTTTACCTCTTAGTTACATTCCCTGAAAATTTCATTAAAATATTCCTTAAATTGAAGGAGCTGTATTTTTTAACAACTCATGTTGATCCGATTTAATTATATTTCACACGATTATGAGGAAAATTAAATTTTGTTGAACGTCTCGTATGCATCATCGAGATGGGAAACGTTCGAGCTTCGTAATAGCATACACAGTGCTAAAAGTGATCGTTCCACTGTGTCTCTCTTTATCTCTGTTCGTCTGTCTCTCTCTTTCTCTCTCCTTCTTTCTGCTCACAGTCACGAGATATTTACGTAGCTGTTGCTCTACCGATTTCGAATCTCTCTCTATATGTATACCGCAGCCGTAAACACAACATCGACGTTATCATTACGCAATGTAACCAATTATTCGCAGCTGCATTCGCGCACATCCTCATACGAGTTATTCCCTCTCAAATTGACGCTTTATTTTCATAGTTTATTCACTTATTCGTCTAAAATAAAATTAACAGAGGCGATCGTTGTGATTTAATATTAATTCTATCGTTTTTTATTTATTTTTTTTTTTTCAAAGAAAATCTGTGCTAATAAAATAAGAGGATAATCCGGCATTAAATTTGCAATTAATCGCGAGCAGAGATTAAAACATTAAGATATCAGATAAAAATATATAAAAAATAATATAGGTTGCTAAATATCAATTTTGTCGTTTTTAATCGTTATTTTAAAGAAAATCTCTGGGAATGAAAAAAGAGGATCGGTCAGTATTAAATTTGCAATTAATCGCGAGCAAAAATTAAAAAATTAAGATATAATTAGATAAAAATATTTAAAAAATTAACAGTGGCGACCGTTGTTATTTAATATTAATTTTTTTTTTTCGTCATTTCTCGTCATCTCTGGTAATGAAATAAGACAATGATTCGGTATTGAATTTGCAAACTAATTGTGAACAGCGATTCGAAAATTAAGATGAAATAAACAAGTTGAAAGTATAAAAAATTAATCAGTTGTTGTTTAATATCAATTTGATCGTTTTTTATTCGTTATTTCAAAGAAAATCTCTGGTAATAAAATAAAAAAATGATTCGGCATTAAATTTGCAACTAATCGTTCAAAGATCCACGAAAATGGTTGAATTTGAAAAGAGTGCAAAAGTATCTGAATTATTCGGTCTAGGAATTATTTTATAACGCTGTTCAAACGAAAAAAAAAAAAAAACAAAAATCAAAAAAGTTACGTAAACTTTCGAATGCGCAACGAAGGACGACGATTGAACTTTATCGAATCGGCGAGTTCAACGTACGATTGTATTTTTATTAATTTCTTTTTCCTCCGCAATGTAAACGCGAGTGTTATTTCAACGAGTTTCATGTTTGCAGTGTGAAAAACGTGTCTCCGCGAAAGAGAACGTTGCCCGAGTGACTTTTACCGAGAGAAAATATAATCCAAAATAGAGAACAAAATGGCGGAACGAGATTATATTGGTTTTTTTTTAAGGATTTGATATCCAGTGTCTTTATTTTTGTCAGAGTTTCTGGAGCAGCGTCGCATCCGCATCGTTGAATTTCGAGAGAACGATACGTGGGAACGAACGGAAAAAAATGAAAAATAAAGGATTAATATTATATACTCGACTCGAGTAACAGCAGGATCAACCGGTTTCGAGTTTATCTCTCTCGCCACGAGACTGCCGACGGAATCGAATATCCTGGCGAAGAGAGAGAGAGAGAGAGAGAGTCTCGAAAAAGAGTCTTCAGGAGGGATTTTTGAGCGTCGACGATGACCTCTGAAAGGTCTTCGCGACCTTCAGAGGGGCTTCATCGAGATTTTGCTGATTTTTTGTCCTTCCCTCAGAGATCAAAGTGACCAAGGGTGGGACAAGATGGAGGAAGGGGCGAGACAAGAATCATGTCCAAGAAGTTTACAGAGCCACCCTCGAATGAACAAGTCATTTCGCGAATGGCCTCACTATTTCTCGTGCCCAAATCCCCATATTGGATATTCCGTGTCAAATCGATTCTTTTGTATTTAATTATTCAATCATTAATTTGATTCAATTATTATCTCATTTTAATTATTTTGACTTGGCAGAATTTTTGAGCCCAAAACTTTGACCTTGAGCGCCAGCGGAAAAACCATGACGCAAAAATGTCCAAGCGGAAAGGTTTTTGCATCGAGAGCCTCGTGCGAGAGTCGAGAAAGTTTCGTTTCTGAGACACTCGACGCCGCATAAATCTTGGATTTTTTTTCTCTCCTTTATCTCCCCCAATGGAACGACGATGGAGTCGAGCGAGGGTGTAGTTTTTCCCCTCTTTCCATTCGGCACGTGAAAATCTCGAGACAAAGAAAAACTTTGTCGCCGAAAATCTCGCGAGAGAAAAACCGGCGAAGGGGGTTGAATCAAACGAATGTTTTTGCTCTTCCCACAAAGGTCACACGTGGCACCGATCGAGAAGAATCTTGACAGAAATTCGAATTATCATGAATTTTTAACTTTTTTTCAAATTCCTCATTTTTCGCCAAATTCGAGTGAAGATATTCCTGTAAATGCGATCTCCGCTGTGGAATTCCGATGAACAATTTTATTTTGAAAACAATCAATGATTAAAAAATAAATGAAAATATATTTTGTTGAAAATTCAAAAAAATATTTCTCACGTTTTTTAAACCGTCTGTCAGACGTTTTCGTTTTTCGTTTTTTTTAAAGATTTATTTTTCAACGCGCGAGCGACGTTTTTTTTTTTACTTAAGATTTAATCGTTGTTATTCGGTTTTTTTTGCTCCCTTCGCGAATCGTCAACGATCCGCACAAAGTGGCGAACGAACGCGGGTCGACTGAAGACTCTTGCGCGTCGCCGAGGATGAAACACGGTGTGGAGAACACCGAGAGGGTTGGCGCAACCCCTAACGTCGTTTTCAACCCCTCTCCGTGCTTCGACCCAACGCTCAGACTGAATTGAGCTTCTCGGTGCCATCGCCACCACCGCACAATCAACCCCACCCCCCCCCCCCCCACCTCGAAATTGTATTTTTCATCCCCCTTCCCCCAACTCGGAAAAATTAAAAGTCTCCGCCAATACGTGGCCAATAATTTTCCGAGTTTTTCCAATCTTCGATTTCTCGCCGATTTTCAAGTCTCCTGAGGACTATAAAAATCAAGCTGAATGGAAGGAAAATTCTCCAGACGGATTCACGTTTTCAATCAAGAAAAAAAGAATCTGTTGACTCGAGAGGAATTTTTTTTTGCTGATGGAGTTTTGTATCAAAAATGAAAGAAAAATATTTTGAAGATAAAGCAAAAATATTTTAAATTACGAAAAATGGATGAAATTTTTTTAAATTAAATCTATTCTTTCATTCATCATTTCAAGTACTGAATGCAAGCCCCAAATTTTTTTTTTTAACGATATTAAGATTTGAAAATTCTCAGGAAGTGAATTTTATTAAAAAATGAACCATATTCGTTCCATTTAAACGATAAAAACGCGACATCATAACATGATAAAGATTCATTCCTCAACATATAAATTCCTATATATAACCGATGAATTTATGGGTGTCTGAGTGTATATATATATTAGGGTGGTCCTTATTTAGGGCTCGGACGAATTTTTCATCAGACGCCCCCCAAATCGACTCTAAATAATTCAAAAACAATACCCTAATTTTTTCAGGTTTTTAAAATTCTAATACGGGACGATTTAGACGAATTGCAATTCGTCTAGATTGACCCGTATAATAATGTAATTTTTTCTTCAAATAGTAGCACCAATGAACGCTTAAATCTTGCAGTTACAGATTTAAAAAAAATTATCACACCTACAAAAAATATCTCCTGAAAATATGGCCGAAACACGTGTTCTTCAAATGGGGAAATCTATCCCTTTTCGGGAGGGATCAGAGTCTAGATAAAAATCTGAAAAAATTAAGGTATTGTTTTAGAATGATTTGGAGTCGATTTGAGGGGCGTCTGATAAAAAATTCGTCCGAGCGCTAAATAAGGTTCACCCTGATATATATATATATATGATATATCGTCTCACTTCGATCCCTCCCTCGTGGAATGGTAGGGCTGAACATTTATATGTATATACATGAGTATGTGCGTGTGTATGCAAGTCGAGGGGTGTCTGCTCGCGAAATTACTTCAGCGAGCTCGGTACGAACGGGAAGAGAACGATCCATGAGGAAAGTAGTAAAAGTTGGTGCGTGCAAGAGGCTACTATATCTGGCATTTCATAGGAACATATATATGGGTTGTTTCATGTCAGCTCAACCAACTTTTGACCTCAAGTACCAGGATCTGGAATTTTTCGCGATTTTTTTGACCGATTTTGTGATAAAACTTTAAAATTTCAATAACTGGGGACGATTTTCACGGTCTCCGGTCTAAATAATCATTTAGGATATGTTCAATCAAGAAGAATTTTTTTTTTCCTGTTCTTAAAGAGGTCAATAAAAATCGAGTTTTTTAAATAATTGCATTTGTGGCCCTAAAAACTCTATTTTAGTGTAGACTATATTTACAAAAAGACATGTTTAGTAGAATTGATTCTGAATCCATAGTTTTTTTGATTTATCAAAATAAAGCGTTTTTTGAGTCATTTTTTATGGTTTCGGGGGTGAAACTTGAAAATCTCGATAAGCAAGGACGATTTTCTTGTTCCAGGGTGAATTTCCGGTCATTCAAAATATGTTCAAAGGAGAATAACATTTTTCTTGATTTTTAAGGGTGTCAGCCAAAGTCGAGTTTAATCATTATTGCACTTGTCTTCCTCTAATTGAAAAAAAAATTCTGAAGCAAGCCGAGTTCCAAGTAGAATTTTAATCCAACTGTGATTTATAAATTCGTTTATAAAATCGTGGGTCTTTGAGAGTTTTTTTAGATTGTGATTTTTGTTGCGGCAACAATTGTTTTCAAATAAGGGTTGATGGATTAAATAAAAAAATATTTCAAAAATGCATCAGTCTCCGTATAAAGTTCAGAATCAGATCCCTCTCGGATCGAGTTTGAAACTCGCCGTGAGGAAATCCCATCCATATTTACAGAAACGTGGGTGGTCGAGATCGGACCATAGGGGTAGTTTTTTTGCTGCAGCAGTTATACGAGCAGCTCGGGATATCCCTTGATACGTTTTTCGAAAGCGAAGGAGAGAGAGAGAGAGACAAAGGGAGAAAAGTTGATGATGAGGACAGACCGCTTTCCAACCAGTTTCTCATAATAAATTTTTCAAGGGGTTGAATCCCTTCAGCCCTTTGTCCACAACCCCCGACCGCTCGCATCCATTTCCAGTAACCATTTTGAATTCGAATTTCCACCAAAATTGAACACGAAACTCCTTCGAGGCTTCTTTATTTCCAAAATGGAAAATAGGGGTGAGAAAATGCCCTTATCGCGCGAGAAACATGTTTTTTTACCATTAATTTTTTACCCGCGTTCCGTTATTGTGTGGATATGGAATTTTAGCGTTGCTAACGAAAAAAATGGAAAAATAATAAAATATCGAATCTTTTCCGATCGTGCCCTCGCGACAAAAAATAAACTGGATGCTCGGGGGTGGAAAACGTGCTCGGGGGTGGAAAACCGGGAGGGGGTTGTAATAACGGCCGAGAGACATTGAAGAAGCTCGCGTGGTACGAAAAGAGAGAGAGAGGAAGAAGAAGAAAGGGAAAAATTCGCGGAGGTTCGAGAATGACGACGCTATTCGTGGAGGGTTGTTGCCGAGGGAAAGGGGTGGGCGGAAAACAACCCTGGGCATCGACCGTCTGGGCCGAAGACGGCGTTAAGCTCCTTTGGGGCAAGGACCTTGGTTATCTGCACAGACGCCAAAACCACCCTGCCCCAACCCCTTATTTCAACCCCTCTAGAAACGTCTTCTTTCCGCGTCTTCCATCAATTTATACAACAAGGCGCATTCTCCCCTCTAAGAGGGGCGAAAAGTTTCTCGCTTTCGTTTCGTTTACTCTCGGAGGAATTAATTTCCCAATGAAATTTCAATTATTCCATTGAAATTCGATCTTTGTTACGATTACATTTCATTTTATAGTCGCGGGAGATGAAACGCCACAGTCTTAAAATCAAGATCAAGCTTCATCGATTGGGGGATGAAATGTGCAGAATTAATAAAATTAATAAAATTTAATTAATTAATTAATTAATTACTTCATTTAATTTTGATTAAAAATGAATTTTGAAAAAATCCATCAACAGAAATCATCAAGATTAAACTTCATCGATTGGGGGATGAAATGTGAATTAATAAAATGAATAACATTTAATTATTTAATCCATTCATTCATTTAATTTTGATTGAAAATGAATTTTGAAAAAATCCATCAACAGAAATCATCAAGATTAAGCTTCATCTATTGGGGGATGAAAGGTGAATTAATAAAATGAATAAAATTTCATTGATTATTTAGCTACTTCATTTAATTTTGATTGAAAATAAATTCTGAAAAAATCCAACAAATAATTTTAAAAAATGTCTCGAACGTCCTAATCCATTTAAATGTTCAAAAAAATAAATTTGAAATGGGTCGAAGCGCTAAATAAAATAAAATGTGAATATTTTTCTCTCATCGCCAAAAAAATGGAATCCTTAGAAATAATTTTCAACAAGGTCAAGGTCGTTACGAGTTAGAGAAAGAGAGAGAAAACGCAACGTAGAAATAAAGGAGTGAGCTGACAGAATTTAGCCAAAGGCGATGGGGGAGAAGGCCGAGCGCGTGTTTCCACAACAGTGATATTCAATATCGTAGAAATTTCTTAGCCGCGATAAAATATAAATTCCAGCTCGAGTGTCGGCGGTGGAATGATTCAGGGCCGTCGTGTGAAATAATAACGTTCCATCGCAACGATATTGAGCGAATTAAGCGGACAATAAAATGAATATTTAACAAAAATTGTCCGCTTGACCTCTAAATTTCGAATTTTTGTAAACCTCAAATATCTGTGCGTGTAATTTGTTTTCAATTTTACATTTTTAACCCTCAGTCTGTACACTGGGTCTCTTAAGGCACAAGCCATATTTTCAAATCGAATATCTCTGAAATTAGAAAAATTGTTAAAAAAATTTCTTTACTATAAATGGTTAAATAAATGATTGGATCATGGAAACAAATGTTATAAAAGTAATTCAGATTTTTTTCAGATTTTTTTGACGTCTTTTTCTCAGAAAAAAAATTAGCAGGACTTTAACGACCCAGAGTACAGACGGAGGGTTAATTATTTATGAATGGACGTTCAACTGATTGAAGAATAAAGAAAAAAAAATTGTAATTTTCATGACCAACATCTGTGCACTGAATTTATCAGCATCTCGACCACCTGTTTGCGACTTAATCTTCGACGGTTTGGTTGCGGCATTTCCGCATCACCAGATTCTCGTGGCACATTGCAAAAAAAAAATATATATATATATTTATGGCGCTATCGTAATCAAGTGTAATAGTCGGTTATAAGGCCGCCATTCGGATGCTCGGAGGTAGATAGAAAAAAAAGGAAAAAAAAAATTACACCGGATGCAAAAAAGTCCGCGGCTGATTATACATTTCTCTCTCTCTCCGTCGCTTGTATAATGAAAAAGAATGCGCGGGACTCCGTTTCACGGTTTTCCTGTACCGTTATCGCTGACGAGAGGGCGAAAAAAAAATTAATAAAAGCCCGTTTTATTAGCCTACTATTTATAATTATTATAATTTTTTGAAAATTCTTCTCTAACGACAGAGTCACTTGCTTTGGGAAATTTGAGTGGAAAAAAATATCGAAACAAATTGTGGAAATATTTCAATGTGCACGGTCTACGAATGTCAAAAAATGAATAATAAATAATAATAATAATAATAATAATAAATAAATTTAATAAATCATTCGCATTTATTAAATTGATTATTTATTTACTATTTATTGTTGTTATTATTATTATTATTATTATTATTATTATTATTATTAGAATTTCAAGGGAAACTATTTGGATATTCTAGGGCGGATCTCTTCACGGTTAAATGGACTTTGAGGCAAAAGAATTTGGGGATAATAACAATGTGCAAAAATTGTATTTTCAACGCTCTCGACTATACGCACGATAATTTATGCCGCGTAGTCGTCGTCGTCGAGGATAAGGCCTCGTTTCTCCTCGCAGCAAGGTGCGATAAGACGGTACAAACGTACGTTTCACGACGATACGAGAGACAACGGTACACTTGAACGCGTTTGAGTTTTACATGAGGTTTCATAGCGCTAGAACATGTATGGATCATTCCATGTCAAATCGACCAAGAGTTGGAATCGACCCCTTTAAATTTCAATGAAATTCGGTCAGAAGTTTGTGTTATTAACAAAACAAAGTTCTACCAAAAGAAAAAAATTTTAATTTTTTTCCGAAAATTATCCAAAATTTTACAATTATTCAAATCTTTCAAGTTTATTTTTTAAATATCTCGGAAACTATTATAGTTACGAAAAATCGTTCTGAATTCGTCTGGAAGAGTATACTTGGGGCTAGGAAAAAAAAATATTCTGAAAAAAAATTTTGAAAAATGGATGGATGAATTTGGAGAATTTTGAATTTTCAAAAATCGTGAAAGCGCAAGTTGCACATTAAATTTTTGGTTCAATTTTTTTATATGGTACATTGTACTGATCTTAAAAGATCCTGAAATTTTCAGAAAGGTGTTTTTGTGTTTTTTCAAAAATATGAATTTTTGAATTTTTAAAAATCGTGTAAATCCACGATCGACATTAAATTTTTGGTTCAATTTTTTTTATACAATACTTTGGACTGATCTTAAAAGGTCCTGAAATTTTCAGAATTTTTTAAAATCAGTCTAACTTTCAGGGAAAAAAAACATTCTTGCCCAGTAATAGTTGTACTATTTGGCAAATTAATATGTTCACTAATGCGTTTATTGGTTTTCACTATCACTTGGAATCAAATAGAGAAAGGGGAGGGGGAAAATGGACACTGGAGGCAAAATGGACACAATAAAAAAAAGTAAACAAAAATAAAAATTCGAAAAATTCGAAAATGAGGGAATTATTATAATTGGAAAAATAATACACTTGCAGAGGAAAAACTATTTTCGCTCAGTAATAGTTGAACTATCTTCTAAATGAATACATTCACTAATGTGATTGATTTTTACTATCGCTTGGAATCAAATAAAGGAGGGGGAGAGGGGGGGGGGGGCAAAATGGACCCTGAAAACTTAGGCCCCAAAAATATGTATTTTTCAATTGATTCTCAACGGTTACGACATTAATTATTTAAATAATTGTGCACAATAATTATGCAAGTATTGGCTAGGGAGAGTCTATTAATTTTTTTTTTTTAAAATTAGAGTTGTGCATTTTTTTCCATTCAGCCGAATGTTGGAAATTTCTGGTACATGATTAATTCATCTCTTTATTCACGATTCTGTGAGCGAATAAAGGATTCGGGAAATGCCGTTTGATGCTCAATTTTGAACGAGAGAGAATGTGAATTTTGCGCGAGGATAGAGATGAAACGAGAAAACGCGAGCGTGGAAAATAGGAAAAAAAAATCTCTCGCAAAGAAGAGCCGGATAAAAGACGAAAAGAGGCGAGCAAAAGGAATTCCATTATCAAGGCTCTCTCACGAGGCCAAGGATGTACGGTTTTTCTCTCGTTCAGGATATCCAGCATCGTCGAGAGCCATATATGGGTCATTCCATGTCAAATCGACCATAGTTGGAATCAATCCCTTTCAATTTCGATGAAATTTGGTCAGAAATTTTCGTTTATCACAAAACGAAGTTCTACCAAAGGAAAAAAATTAAAAAATTTTTTTCCAAAGTTATGCAAAATTCGAAATTTCACCATTTATAAATTTGTTATGATTATTTTTTAAATATCTCGAAAACTATTATAGTTACGAAAAAATCGTTCTGGTTTCGTCTTAAAGAGTATACTTGGGGTTAGGAAAAAAAAATGCCGAAAAAAATTTTGAAAAATGACGAATTTGGAGAATTTTGAATTTTTTTAAATCGTGAAAATCCATGATCGACATTCAATTTTTGGTTCAATTTTTGTTATATAATACCTCATACTTGGAATGACCCATTTATATATATATATATTCGCATTTTTCCCTTTCTTTATCCAAAAGGATTTCTTCCTCATCTGCAACCTTCCCTTGCCTCCCCCGATCATTTTCGACTACCATCATTTTCCTTTGTCTTCCTGATAATTTTCCCACTGAACGCCAGCTGCAACCTCTCCCTTTACCCTATCTCTCGTCTCAGAGTACCTTTTTCTCATCGCTGACACACATTTTCCCTATTCAGACACCCAAATACTCGTATTTGCCATTCAAATTTTTTTTTCAGTATCAACAAAAAAATTTCCCTTTTTTTCTTGGCCCTAAGCAACGGGAAAAACGGCTCGAGGAATGGCGAGCAACGGCGAATTGTGTGCACGCCCGCGCGATAACAGATCAATACCGTCAGCCTCGTCGTTGTGTGCACACATCAGTAATTTATATATATGTATATACATTTCTCGTACTGTCTTTTCTTTCTCCCACGTATATATATATATAGGTCATTCCTTGTCAAATCGACCCCTGTCGATTTCGATGAAATTTGGTCAGAAGATTTCGTTTTCAATAAAACGAAGTTCTACCAAAGGAAAAAAAATTGAAATTTTTTCTTCGAAAGTTATGCAAAATTCAAAATTTCACAATTTTTCAAATCGGTCAAGTTTATTTTTTAAATATCTTGAAAACTATTATAGTTACGAAAAATCGTTCTGAATTAGTTTTAAAGAGAAAAAAAATATTCCGAAAAAAAAATTTTGAAAAATGATGAATTTGGAGAATTTTGAATGTTCAAAAATCGTAAAAATCCAAGTTCCATATTTTATATTTGGTTTAATTTTTTTTATATGATACCTTGTACTGATCTTAAAAGATCCTGAAATTTTCAGAGAGGTGTTTTTTTGTTTCAAAAATATAAATTTTTGAATTTTTAAAAATCGTGCAAATCCACGATAAACGTTGAATTTTTGGTTAATATTTTTTTATATAATACCTTGTTCTAATCTTAAAAAAAATTAGAACCAAATATAAAATATGAAACTGGCGTTTTTTACGATTTTTGAACATTCAAAATTCTCCAAATTCATCATTTTTCAAAAAAAAATTTCGGGATATTTTTTTTTCGTAGCCCCAAGTATACTCTTTAAAAATAATTCAGAACGATTTTTCGTAACTATAATAGTTTTCAAGATATTTGAAAAATAAACTTGACAGATTTGAAAAAAATTTCATTTTTTTTCCTTTGGTAGAACTTTGTTTTATTGAAATCGAAAACTTCTGATCAAATTTCATCGAAATTGAAAGGAATCGATTCCAGCTCTTGGTCGATTTGACATGGAATGACCCATATATATAGGGCTATGTATAATATCGTATACATATAGATCGTAGGCAACACCTTTTGGCGAGGAGCCCTAGAAGGATCGATCGACCTCGATCGCGAAATGAGCTTTCTAGCACCGTTTTGTCCTAGGTCAATAAGAGTTATAAAAAAAACAAACTGCATTCTCATACCATACTTTTAGCACCATAAATTAGATTGTATTATATTTGCAATTTCAGGAATTGCATATTTTTTGGAGTTTCAAAAATTTACAAAATTCCAGACCGTTTGAGTGAATAATTGAATTTACATGAATTAGGACAAAAAAACCCAAAAAAACCACGAGTCGAAACAATATTTGTTGACCATGGATCATTTAACAAAAGGAATGAGAAATACGTGAGAATACAAAAAATCTGAAAAGTCTCAAAAATTACAAAATTCTAGTACGTTCAATTTAACCGAATTTATAATTGAATCCAAACAAATTTTTAAAAAAGTAAAAAATCATAAATTGGAATAGCACTTTTTGACAATAGATCATTAAACAAAAAAATAAAAAATACTGTATACGTGAAAATATAAAAAAATTTAAAAGTCTCAAAAATTACAAAATTCTAGTACGTTCAAATTAAACGAATTGATAATTAATGAACATAAACAAATGAAAAAAAGAAAACAAAAAACCATGAGAAAGAATACTTTTCGACCGTAGACACTGTTGACAACGTTTCAGAGGGTAAAAAATAGTCTTTCACAGAAATAGTGACTCAATAGTGATTTTTTGAGAAATCTATTGGTAGAGTCACGTTCAGGGGGACGAGGTTAAAAAAAAAAATTATTTTTTGCATTTTGGCAAAAATTGGATCCATCCACTAAGATGTGTGTAATTTTTTTTCTACTTAAAATTTTGGCTCTAGATTGCGCTCATTCTCTTCGTAATCGTTGAAGTTTTAAAACGCTTCTTTGTTCATCCGATTCGGATGATTTTTCGAAATTTGCCCCCTATTCTCTATTGTAACGACTTCTGAGCTCTGAAATAGTGACAATAATGACAAAATTTCGAAAATAGTGACCAATAGTGACAATAGTGACTCACTGGCAATCCTGACCGTGGATAATTGAACAAGGGGAATGAAAAATGTCGCAAAGACTTATAAAATAAAATATTCGCCAAGTTCGTGGACTCTGAGTCGTATAAAACGAGTTTTTCTGTCCTTCTCTGCGCCTCGAGTCAAGTTTCCCCGGATGGTACTTCTCGATCCGGTATTCGTCGTTCGCGTCGACCACGACAACGACTGGCACCTTGTACGATCCGCTTTCCCCCCACCCAATATCGAGCACTCGTCGCACACGGGCTGACGATTATTTCCCGTTGCTCGGGTGTGCTCGGGTGAGGCACATCAGGCCGATAGTCTCTCCTAATACAAAGCGCGCTCGCGACGGTGTCTTCGTGTCGGCATGTGTGTTCAAACTCAATGGCAAGGTCGTCGCACGAGAGAGCATGAAAACTTTGGTCGCCAACCTCACGGGAATTTCGAGAAGGAGATAAACATTGCAAAAAATAGTGGTCTAAAAACCTCTAAAAAATTAATTGGCCCAATAAATCGGATAATCGATTAAAAATCAATAGTCGGATGATCAATTAGAAATCAATAGTAGGATAATCAATTAGAAATCAATAGTCGGATGATCAATTAGAAATCAATAGTCGGATAATCAATTGGAAATCAATAGTCCGATAATCAATTAAAAATCAATAGTCGGATAATCAATTAGAAATCAATAGTTAGATAATCAATTAGAAATTTTCGCAGCCTTTTGGGGGATGTTCCATGATGGCAGAGCGAGAGAATAACGAGGAAAGGACTTTGATAACAAAAGCAATTACGTTGACCGACAACTTAGAATTTAAACACGACTGTATATGTGAGAACGTACACTACCGTCAAAAAGTTTGGAAACACTCGCCCCGATTCCGCACCGCACAAAAAGTTTCACTGCTCTTTGAAAAATGAAGATATTTTTATTCGCCAAGCGGCGTTTTCAAGGGGACATATTCAGCTTCATTTCGCTTTTTCCAAAAAAATTTTGCGATTTTTTTTGAACCCGTTATGTCCTTTGAAACGTGGTCGTTTTTCGGCTTCTTTTTGGCATTGTAATTTTCGCGCACGACCCATGACATTTTTTTTCATCTGTTTTTCGCATGAAAAACTTGTGGCGAGGAGTATTAGCTTCAATTTTTTTTTTTTTTAAGTTTCGTACGATTTTTGTTCACAAAAATATTCAATTTTTTGCAAAAAACAACCATATTTTTAAAATGTAGCGTAACTTTAAAGCTACTGGGTTTTTTTTTGGAAAGAGCGACATGAAGCTGAATATGTCCCCTTTGAAACGCCGCTTGGCGAATCAAAATATCTTCATTTTTTAAAGATCAGGGAAACTTTTTGTGCGGCGTGGAATCGGGGCGTGTTTCCAAACTTTTGGCTGTCAGTGTATATATAATGATTATTCGAATAATTCGAATTATTATTCGAATATCTTCCCAATGATTCGAATAATTCGAATTATCATTCGAACCTCGAGTATTTTTTAAGAATAATCGAATTGTCATTCGAATTCGACTATTTGATTTATTATTATTGTTGTCAATATTATTTATTATTTTTCAAGAATAATTTAAAAATAATTCAATTCAATTAAATGTTGTTTTAATCATTCGAAGAATTATGTAAATTCGAAGTTCAAATCGAATGCGCGTGAATTCATTTCGAATTAACCGCCATTCGCGCACGCCCTTCGAAAAAAAAAGCTATTGAACAAAATTGAGGTTACGAAAAAGAAAATAAGACGTTATGGGAGCATGCCTTCCAGATATGAGGTTTCTAGATCACATTTTTATCGAAAAGTCGTAAAGACGCGAGAAAAATAAATTGTAAAAAAAGAAAAAAGAACGCAAAATTAACATGAATAAATATGAGAAGTTCAACGCTCACTATCAGGAGCTACGACGATTTGCCGGAGGTCTTCGAGTCGTTCAACCTCGCGAAGAGGGAGGGGAGGGAAAAAAGTATTTATCGATGGAATCATAGAGTTGATTTTCTTGAAAAATCGGTTGTGCGCGGCATATGAAAAAAAAAATGAAAAGAAAAAAAAATGAAAAGGGTAGATGCGCGCCTTTCTCCTCGCGCATCCTTCTCCGCAGAGATTCTACAGCGCAATGGCGCAAAATATTTTGCCGCATTTTACATGTATTTCGATAAACCAAAGATCCATTGCAATTTCGACAAAAGGTCATTGGCACGATCGTCGAAAATGAATTTTGCGTAACAGCGAAAATATTTCATGATTTTTAACGATTTTTCAACTCATAGTTTCAATATTTACTCGATCAAGGAGGTTAGAATCGTTTCTTTGCTTTTTCATTGCATCAATATTGCGAATTTAGATGCAGAAACTCGATTGCTCGAGCTACCATTTCCCAACAAATCACGGAGTCATTTTTTTCAGCCAAGCATGCAATATTTTTGCACACACACGCACTTTGATGGGTTTTTTTTTATCGTAAATACATTACATAAAAGTTTCGGGACAAAACTTCAAAAAAGGTCTCGAACGTTTTTTTATACCATTTCAGCATAAAAAATGACTCAATCACTAAAAGTCATGATTCATTGAATAATATATGAGAAACAGTAAAAATCCTACGAGACAATGATACATTTGTATAACTATATGTGTATGTTTGACAGTTTGCCAGCTGTGCGCGCGGGATTCGATCGCGAAATGTCAGGTTAGGTTGGTCGGAATTCCCACGGAAGGAAAAATAAAACCTCCGATAGACGCAAAATGCACCGCAAATGATTCAAAATCCGCACATAAGTTCACAAAATGGCCGCTGCATCGCGCGAGCGTATTTTTTTTCGGCGAAAATAAGGTTACCCTTCACTCTTGGCTCGAAAGGAAAGAAAAAAAAGCAAACTCACCTCGTTGAAGGCCATCTTCTTGGTTATGCTTCCGGGCCGACGAGTTTTTCCGGCGCCTCCTTGTCCCACCTTTCGCTCGTACTTTCCTCGCGAGCGGCCAAAGATTTCGAACGACTTTCAATTATTCCCGCGTTTATCGCGGCGTCGTTTATTATTCTCGGGCGAGACCTCGTCTTCTTCTTCTTCGTTGCGTATGAAATCTCGATGCATCGATAAAACGATAACGGCGAGTTATTTAACAATGAACAAACGAACAACAACGAGAACGACGAGATTCTCCGCGAACGATTCCGTTGGCCCTTCGCGACACACATACGTCTTCACGGGAGAGCAACTTGACCCTTTGTTCCCCACTTACCGACCGAGGGCGAACGAAGAGGAACAAAAAAAAACCGTTAAAGATGAAAAATTTTATCACAAGAATGTTCTCGCTTCGATCTACGAAGCAAGAGGCGAAAAAAAAAAACCGGCTCTTCTCGCACTTTTCTCAGTTGGTTAAAAACGTATGAGCCGTGATCCAGGCTCGAAACACACGAGAATCAGCTCTTGAGCATTCCTCAGGTGGGAAGCCGCGCACCTCTTTGAACCCTTCCCCTTCCTCCTTCCCCTTCCTCCTGTCGTTGCTAAAACTTCGCGAGAAGCTCGATGCGCTGTTTTTCGCTCCGTGCGTGTTTTTTCCTCCCTGTTTTCTTTTTTTTCGCCACGATCGATCTTTATCCGCGCGGCGATGAAGAGCGACTTTTCCCCGCAAACACGGGCGCGCGCGCCCCCTCTCACCCTTCGTCACGATTATTCGTCGCGTTTTTATGTTTCACCGACGAGACGACACGCGCGATTAAACAATTTTTTTACCTTCGCTCGATTATCGTCGTGTGCACGCGTATATGTATGTTTCTTTTTTTCCCTTTCGCGTATTTATAACGCGCACCGCAGAGTCAGCCGCAAACAGTGAGGCGCCATCTTGGTTTTGCAGCAGCGCACGAACACACACGACCAACAGCTGTGAACGTGTACCTGCGCGCGCCGCCGTGACACAGCTGTGATGCGCGACGCCGCTGCCTCGAGCGCGTGGCGCCATCTTACGACGAAAGAACGAAACTTCTAGCGAAAATGTAAGTTATCGACGCAACTTTCGTGATTCTGTAACCGCGTCGATCTGAAATTTTTTTACAAAAATATACTAGGTGACAAAGATTACAATTTATAATCAATTTCATTTTAACATAACCTTACTCGCCACAAGGCCAGCGAATATGTTCGCAGGTAAGGCCCTTACCATTCGAACTAACTTATCGACCACCAGCCAGTTCCATATTTTTTCAATAAGTGGCGCGAGGCGCTAATTCTGGATTCAAAATGACGACACACTCGCTGCATTCGCTTCGGACGCTCACGCGCTCTCAGCACTTATGTATAGATATACAACATGCTATAATATAGAATGTGGCGCTCGCCGCTCACAAGCGCATAAGCTTCCAAAACGAATGCAGGGGCCGTGAACAAAGACGTTACATTCTCTGACAAAGATGGCCACCGTCGTTTATTAGCCTTCGTTCTCTTGCCCTGTGTTCGACCGAAAAATGCCCGAATCGTTGTTTTTTCTCGCGCATTGTAAGTATTTGCTATTTAGTTGAACGCGATAAACTCCTGATTATCCTTCAACGTCATTGTTTCTCTGTTTTCATCGCAAAATTCATCGTTCGCGTTTGTCGAAAATCGAACGAGGCTGAGTTGAGCGTGGCGCGCGTCCCTCGTCTCACTTTTTTCGTCTCGCGCGTCAATACCGTGTTTCGTGATTTATAATTGATAAACTATCAGGCGCGAAGTTAATTTTCGCTCCGCAGAACGGTCGACGAATTCGCGATTGAGTCGAGCAAGAGAACGGTCAAGTGCGGTAAAATGGGAAGATCGAGATCGCGGAGTAAATCACCGAGCAGGCGTCGTCACAAGAGCAAACATTCGCGCAAACGTTCGAAGTCGAGGGAGAAACGATCGAGCAGCAAGTATTCGGAAAAACCGAAAGAACGAAGCTCAAAATCGAGGTAATTTTTTTATTGTTGTTAGATGTACGCCTTCGTTTTTCGCTCATTAGACAATGGCCCAACTTTGTCGATTGAGAACGCAGCGGCCATTTTCTTTTTACATATTTTGGTCCTCTCATTCTCCGCCACGCATTATCTTTCTTTTCGTTTGAAAATAATCAATGCTTAGTTTTCTTTTCGCAGAATTTTCAGAATCTCACATTTCCGCTTTTTTTCGCTATTTTTTTAATAGCGCGACCGAACGTGAGATTCATCTCCACGCCGAATTATTCATGGGCGATGCAAATTGAGGTTATGTCTGCAATTTTTGGTCTTCCTGGCAATGTCAGGATGACGCCCGTTATTTTCTCTACTTTATTATTTTTATTTTCACAATATCATGAAATATTTTGGCCATGTCGTTCATTTTGCTTACCTGTTTAAATGTACTAAAATTTAGCAATTATGCCGCAAAACAATTTTTCTGTTGTACTTGAATTTTTCCAGATTCAATTAATTTTGGCAGTTAAAAGACTGGAAATATCAAAACAAATGAAATTTTTAATACATTTGTGCATTTCTATTTTTTTTCAAATAGAAAACGCTCTCACTCGGCTTCGACGAGCAGCGGCACGGATGTCTCCGACGACGTTCACATAGTCAGTCACAAAAAGCGTTCCTACCGAGACAGGGATCGTAAAATGGACGAGGTGGAGCGTCTTGCGGAGATGGAAAGACAGAGGTAATTTTCCATTATGTTTCCGTTCGATGCGTATTTCTGATAAAAAAATTTTGTCCATCCATAATTTTTGCCGAGTTTTGACTCATTGGTTGAAATTAATTTGCACATTTATTTGTTTATTCGCAATTCGTATTTCTGTATGTTGTTTTTTTTTTGTCCCTGTTTTGTCAGGAAAAAGAATGAATTAACAAACAAAATCCTGGCCACGAGCGCAATTCGGTAAGACATTGTTCTCAACGTTTACAAAGGTGGTGGGACTGTGTGGGGCACTTTTGCAAATTTTATTTTTATCAATTTTATTCGCATCTGAGATCGGTGAGAAAATTTTTCTCATCTTCCATCAATATTATTGAAATCATGCGGAGCACGAAAATGAATAAAAATAATCTATTCTCATGTTTCATTAATTTGAATGCATGCTTTTGTTTTTTTTTTACTAATATTAATTTTTCTGTAAACAGTAATTTTGTCATTTAATGCTGCAACATCTGAACTTACGATTACAAAATTAATTATAATACAGACATTATTCTGATCTGGAGGGCATATTTTTATATTATTTTGAGAGTTTGAAAAGGAGATTATTCCAAGGTATTTTAAATCAAGTTTATTTTCTACATATTTGTACACATTTTAAGTCCGTTCGGTAATTTTTCTCTTCATCCTATGACAGGAATTATTGGAGATTCAATTTAGAATGATTCTTCCGGCTATTCAAACGTGATTTTTGCAATTTTATGAATCGATCTTGACCTCCTAGACTAGAATGTTGTCTGAAAAGTCACCGAAAGATCGCAGAAAAACGAAACTAAACGTGACAAAAATATTTCCACCAGGCGACAGCGCGAGACGGAGCAAAAAATGGTGGAGGAAGAGGCGGCGAAGAGAATCGAGGAACTCGTGCAGAAGAGAGTCGAGGAGGAACTCGAGAAGAGAAAGGAGGAAATCGAGGCGGAGGTACAGAGACGCGTCGAGGAAGCGAAAAGGGCGATGGAGCGTCAAATGATGGAGGAAATGGAATGGCGCCAAGCAAAACTCCGCGAGGAGGAAAAACGAAGAGAGGTAAGACCAATCCAGAGAAACATTGGACGACATTGAGCACCGAGCGCTGCCCAACGGTCATGTTTCTAAAAAAATGAAAATTTTGAATGAGAAAATTCTTTCATAACTGGGGGGAAAAAAATGCTGACTAGCGAACTCGACGTTTTGGTGCGTAATGCGAATTCAAAAAAATGTAATGGAAGAGGCCGTTACGTCGATCTCGCTCATCAGCCGCGGCGCTCGGGCTTTGAAAATGTTGTGCTCTTTCACGATTACGAGAAGAAAAGAAAAGCAAAAATAAAATGAAATTAGGGAAAAACACCGACAACGGAGAATCAACGATTCGACATGCCCAGATTTTCCGACGAGCTGTTTAGACTCTGTCGTGGGAGGGGGGCAAAGTGTGAAGAAATTTTCTTTCAACTAAAACGAAAAGAAAAGCACTCGTATACTGTGAATAACGCGACAGGGATCAAAATATTGCAATTGCATGTGAGGGTTTCTTGGCTAATACGGTTTGTGGAAGAAATTTTCATTTGATTCAGAAGAATACCGAAACGTCCGGTCCGTTAATCAGTGATCGGCAGTATCGATTTTTTCGTCAACGATATTGATTTTATTAATCATTTTTTCGAAAAATTAATAATTAGTCAAAAAATATTACTAATTTTTTATAAAAATTCATAATTAGCGGAAAAATATTAGTAATTTTTCTAAAAAATTAGTAGTTAGTAAGAAATACTTCTAATTTTTCCGAAAAAAATTAGTAATTAGTGATGAAATATTACTAATTTTTCGAAAAAATTAGTAATTAGTGACAAAATATTTCTAATTTTTTCAACAAAATTGGTAATGAGTGAGAAAATATTTCTAATTTTTCTAAAAAATTAGTATTTAGCGAGAGAATATTTCTAATTTTTCAAAAAAAAATTAGTAATTAGCGAAAAAAAATTACTAATTAATTTTTTTTTTTAAACAGTAATTTGAAGAAAAGTATTGTGTATTATTACGTACTTGTGTGTACGGTTTGAGTCATGGTTATAAGCTCAGACAACTCTATTCAAAAAGTTGTTTTATTTTTTATAATAACTAGAACTTTTGAATATTTCACACATTAGTATTTATTGTATCGAATGTCATACGATACCACATAATTTATTATTAATACGAATATTTAATCAGTACCTATTAAAAAATACATTAGTAATTTTTATTTTATTTATTACTTTTTCCGAAATTAATACATTTCTTCACAAATTATTGATTTTTCTGGTTATTTAACAATATCTTTCTCGCTAATTACTAATTCTTGGAAAAAAATAGTAATATTTTGTTACTAATTACTAATTTTTTAGAAAAATTAGTAATATTTTTTTGCTAATTACTAATCTTTTAATAAAAATTAGAAATATTTTGTCACTAATTACTAATTTTTAGAACAAATAATAAAATGTTCTCGCTAATTACTAATGTTGCAAAAAAATTAGTAATATTTCTTTGCTAATTACTAATTTTTCGAAAAAATTGGATAATAAAAATAGATAGATTTTTGTTTGCCGATCACTGCCGTTAACATTGCAAAGTTGATTATCAACTTTTTTTTACAATTATCGAATTATCATCGAATGCAAGTTTTTCAAAAATTCCTGATCGTATGCGCCAAGTCTCTTCAAATCGAAAAAACGCACAATGCCATTTTCCCGCTTTCATTCGATCTCGCGAAAGCCGTTATCTAGAACTAATTTCACATCGATTTTGAATATAGAAAACGACAAAATTTTGCCACAACTCCGAACGTCTCGACGCTCGAGGGCAAATTTTTAAAATTTAAATTTCGCGTTGAAGCATCGTCGGACAAGTTTTTTATGGACTCTAAGGAACAATAGCTATACTTTTCAGTGAGTTGCGTAAACAGTGATCAAAAAATTGTAATTTATTCCGAGATCACAGCTTATCTCGACAAACGGAGAGTGAATAAAGAGTTATTTTTTCGTTCGGAAAATAAATTTCAGACAAGTCGTAGAATTTTTATCATCGGCAGACTCGCTGCCAATTGTATTTTTTTTTCTTTTCGCTACAGTCGAGACGAATCGTAATTAGTAATCATGATGTAAAAAATGGGGGGAGGGCACAGCTAAAACGATAAATTCAAAGTTATTGCAATTCTATTTTTTTTTTGAAAAAAAAAAACTAATTTTATCCTTAGCGGATGTCCGAAAACTTGCCAACGTTTTTACTGTTTTGTTTGGCGGAAATAAATGTTTCGTTAGGCATCGGAGAAAAGACTGAAAGCTTTAGATCTTAAGGTGCGTGCAGGCGCAAGAGAGAAAACAAAATACGCAAATAGAATCCCATATAGCGACGACCTAGAAAAAAAAAAAAGAAAACGATATATAGGTCGGCTTCCTAAACTGACTACCAACGGAAGATGCCGGTATTATTCACAATGCCGAGAGTGATTGTCGATGAAGAAGGCATCCCCTACGTGCTGGCGTGTGAGAGCTACATTCAGGTATTATCCAATTTATATATCTTCATAATTTTCATTTTTTTTTTTCAAATTTTCATTTCTCAATTTACCATTAAAAAAAAATTATCATAACGTTTCCTCATTATTTATCTTTTCCTTATTTCACGTCATCATCGTTCTTCGTGCTACTTCTCGATGACGAAGGCTCGTCGGGCAAGACATCTCTCGTAAGCCATCGATGCGAAATGAAAAGGAAATTTTTTTAATATTTCTTTTTTCCTCGAATACCAAAAATTTTAACAATTTGCCTTTTTCGCTAAATTCTATTTGCAGATGATTTAAAATATATTCCCCTGTAATTAGCAGATTTGTAATGAATAACATTTTTCTGTTGATTTTTTTGTACATCTAAAGATTACTCAAATTCAGGGTTGCGAAATTTTTAATGAAAAAGTAATGCATTACCATTACTTTTTCATTAACCATTAAAATTTAATGGTTAATGGTTAATGAAAATGCAATTGTATTAAAAAAAGTAATGCATTATTTGCACCCTGCCCATTACAATGTAGTGTGTAATAGAAAAAATTTCCATTACAAATTGTAATGTATTGTATAAACGACAAAACTTTTATTGCCATTTTGGGAATGGAAAAATATAGATGAATAAATTATTGCAATTTTGCATTACATTTTATTGACTTAAGACTTAGATTTTCACCTTAAATTCTAAAAAGCAACTGTATTATAATTCTAAAAATCTATGTTCTAAGTCAATAAAATGTAATGCAAAACTGCAATAATTTATTCATCTTAATTTTTCCATTTCCAAAATTGCAATCAGAGTTTTGTCCATTACACATTACATTGCAATGGGTAATGGAAATTTTTTCTATTACACACTACATTGTAATGGGCAGGGTTGCAAATAATGCATTACTTTTTTTTTAATGCAATTGCATTTTGATTAACCATTAACATTTAATAGTTAATGGAAATAATTTAAATGGTTAATGAAAATTATTTCCAGTAACCATTAAACGTTAATGGTTAATGAAAATGCAAATGCATTAAAAAAAGTAATACATTATTTGCAACCCTGCTCAAATTGAATGAATTATTTAAATAACATTATTTCTTTTTGGAATAAAATCGCAGTTGCAGCGTTTTTTGGGGATTAATTTTCAAAATCAGAGCCACAAAAAAAACAAGAACATGACGGAGCTGTCGAGAGAAGTTTTCGGAGATATTGAATGGAAAAACTTCCAGGAAACGTTTCCACCTGTTCGCGTCGAATCTACGTCCGTCTACCGCGACTTTCCTTGCGGGAGTGAGAGAGAGCGGGAGAGAAAGAGGAAGAATGGAAGAGAGAGAGAGAGTGAGAGAGACAGAAAAAGAGAGAGACGAGCCCGTCGCTTCGAGGGGGTAGGAAGACTTTGAGAGAAATAGAAAACATTCTTAAGTTTTCTTTTACACAAAAATTATCCCCCCGATTACTTTCCCCACCATAAAAAAAAGGTTTCTCCAGGATGTGTAAACCACGTCTTAAAGGCTGTTGAAGAAAAAAAATCAGCAGCGCCACTATGATTTCTTTGTTTGTTTGTTATTCGGACCTGATAAACGTCGTTGAAGAGAACGAAGAAGAAATTATGAGAGAAGAAAATATATATATTCATACACATATATATATAGATATATATATATATATATATATATGAAACTGCGTGGCAGTTCAGAACGGGCGAATCTGTCATTGCTTTGTATAAACGTGTGCGCGTTGTCGTTGTAGGAGGAAGAGCGGAAAAAACGCGAGGAACTTGAAAGGATCATGGAGGAGAACAACAGAAAAATCGAGGAGGCCCAGAAGAAACTGGTGAGTCATTTTTTTTCCACAGTCACTTCATTTCAAATTTTTCTCTATTATGTTTTTGAAATTCAAAATCTATCAGAGTAAAGCAAAAAAAAAATTTAGCAATTTTCTGTTAAAGTTTCCAACGAATTTTCAGTTTTGAAAGATCAATAATTTTTGCAACAATCGAGCAACTTTCAAGACAAATCAATTGGGCAATTAGCAAAATGATATTTGAACCCTTACTTGACTCACTGGAGTACAAAAGACCCCAGACCTAAATTTCCTTAATTTTAAGTACCTAAATTTAAAAAAATGGGACCTATACTCCTTCAAGCTTATAATATCACTCTAAGACAATAAGTTTTTATGTAGTAGCGAGTGCTAAAATAGTGCAAATTTTTTTTCTGTTATATTATTTTACTACTACTATTTCTTGTTTTGTAGTGCTATATATTAAGTAAGCTCAGTTAAATTTTCAACCATTTTTGTCGAAAAATAAAAAACTTATGATTTTTTCGTAAAAGTTGTCATTTTTGCAATTTTTTAGGTATTTAAATTTTTTTTATCATATTTAACTTTAATATTTTACGACAAAATCCTGTATAACTTTGGGAAGCAACCTCTCAAAAAGTTCTGAAAAAATTTGCAAGTTAAAATATTAAATGGTATAGTTTTTATAAGAATTTTTGTCACAAAACGGACAAAACTTCAAAAACAAGCGGCATTTTAAAAGGGAAGAATTCGGCTTCATTTCCTGTATTTTCAATTATTTTTACAACTTGTTTTTCGTTTTGGGCGCTATTTTGAAAACAACTGTTTTTTGCCTTTTTTTTTCCTCTCTTCAGGTGCACCCATCTTCCAGAGGACATTATTTTAAAACATTTTTATGATTGGATTCGTAAAGAGGAAAGTTTGAGCTTCAATTTCCTTTTTTTAAAAACTTGGAGCGATTTTTTTTTTTTAAGTTATTCTGTTTTTTGTGAAAAAAGAGGAAATTTGAAAAATCCCGTATAACACGAAAACAAAGAGGATTCACAAAAAACTTCGGGATAGCAAAAAGTTGCGTCTGTTTTCGTTGAGTTCAGAGGAATATTTTCAGATATTTTTTTCCAAATTTGTTTTTTTCTCATTTTTTGAGTCGGAGCTCAGATCATTCAATTACGATAACTCGAAAATTATGGGATTATTGATAAAATTTCAGGAGGGGAATATACTTCATTCTAGCATTTCTAACACATTGGAATTTTTTTTCAAATTTTTTCCAAATTTGTTACGTCAACATTTCCCGACCCAGAAAATGAGAAACAAAAATTTTTGGAAAAAAAGATCTGAAAAAATTCCTCTGGACTCAACGAAAACAGACGCAACTTTTTGCTACCCTGAAGTTTTTCATCAATCCTCTTAGTTTTCAGTTATACGGGATTTTTCAAATTTCCTCTTTTTTCACAAAAAACAGAATAACTTTGGAAAAAAAAATCGCATCAAAGTTTTTAAAAAAAAGAAATTGAAGTTCAAACTTTCCCCTTTATGAATGCAACCGTGAAAATGTATTTAAAAAATTTCCTCTAGAAGATAGGTGCACCTGAAGAGAGGGGAAAAAGGCAAAAAACAGTTTCAAATTGTAAAAAGACTTAAAAATACAGGAAACGAAGGCGAATTTTTCCCCTTTAAAATGCCGCTTGTTAAATTAGTTTACGTTGACTTCCGGCGAAACGGCATAAAAAAACGTTCGAGACCTTTTCTGAAGTTTTGTCCGGAAACTTTTCGCCGGTACGTTATTCTGCAGAAGTATCTCAAGGGTTAAAAATGATAAATTCCCTTCCAACATTCCTCATCTCAGCTGTCGGCAAATTAGCATAATTTTTTTCTCGCTACAGGCCG
Organism: Alloplasta piceator; assembly: GCA_946863875.1. NCBI lineage: Eukaryota > Metazoa > Arthropoda > Insecta > Hymenoptera > Ichneumonidae > Alloplasta > Alloplasta piceator. The sequence goes on along the minus strand of OX333081.1, from coordinate 7,451,975 downwards.
AGGAGAGACTCGCGATGGTCGAGGAGCAACGTTTGATGGAGGAGGAGAGACAGAAGATGAGGAAGGAACAGGAGAAGCGAATCAAGGAGGAGCAGAAGAAAATTCTCGGCAAGAACAACTCGAGGCCGAAACTATCGTTCACGCTAAAGCCAGTTACGTGAGGCTGTACGGAGAGTGTGCAGTCTTGAATGTGATAAATCGACGCAGTGTCGCGTCTAGACGAGATGTTTCCAATCCTGCCTCTCCCCCCCCCCCCCCACCGGAAAATCGCTGAAAATACGCAAAGTTTCGCGGATCTCGGGATTTTTAGCGCAGATGCGCAAATGAGCAAAAGAAGGGGCAGTTACATCGATCGCTAGATCCAGATCGATCAGTCGATTCAGATCATTCGATCGATGTACGTAGATGTTTCTTTTTCTTATTTATGTATCATTTTATCGGTGAGTTTTTCTCTTCAAAAAATCGACGCATCGATCGTCGATGAATTCGATTGATCGACATAGCGATATCGATTAATCGTTATACATCGCCGATTGATTCGTCGATTTTACTAAATTTTTAATAAATCCTATAAACAATAATGCCAACTAATTAGAATTTTCGCCAGTTCGTCGAGTAGAAAAATAAAACGAAACGTTAAATAATGACACTCGCGGAATCGTTGATCAATTGGTGAAAGTGTCGAATCGTTTATACATGCATATTATATATATGTATACGTACAATTCGTTTATGATTATTCGGACATTGAATGCCGCGACTTGGAGTGATAATTAGTGCTCGCGATGAGAATTTTCATCGCTTCGTCAATTGTAATAATCGACATCCGCTGTTATTTGTAAGATATTAAAAATGATTTTTAATAACGTCCTTGATGTTTCGATCAATTTCAGCGTTGGCGTGAAATTTGTGGTTTCGTTTGTTAGAGAGAGAAAGAAGAAAAACGAAATGTCCCAAAAGGCGTATTGCGATTTAAAAATGATCTTGAGAAGCTTTTTCAGTGTTCCAGGAACCGGAAGTGCGTGATCTCGTTCTTTTAGCCGGTGGTTCGTGATCCGGGATTCGAATTTCATCGTCGAAACCGTCAGATTCGAAAGCGCTTCTCTTGTATCGACCTATCGCTCGTGACATCGAATCATCGAAGGCTCGAGCGACTTCCGGTTTACGAAATATCGGCCTGTCCATCGGGCAATCATTTTTCCCATCTTCAGAATGAATTATATCGTGTATATTTTCATTCTTGTATCCTTTGACCGTTCCCACGAGACGTGGAGATTTTTTTTTACTCGATTTTTCACTCGTCGACTCTCGAACCGTGCCCGGACGATTTTTTCGCCCTCTCTTCGAATCTTTCTTCGTCGGGCGACGAACGATCTTCGGGATTTCCGGTGAAACGAGATTTTTCATCGTCATCGGACCATCCGTGTCGCCGATTCTGTCGAATCCATTCGGCAATGTCGCGTCTTCCGCGATCGAACCGATCTGCTCCTCGGCCTCGCACCAATGCTGATCGATCGGCAACGATTCCAACCATCTCGCGACGTTTCGAGATGTTTCATCGCGCTCACTTCCGGAATCACTGTGAGAGTCCACGATCTCCGAGCCAGCGCGATTCTCGTCCATCAGGAGAAAATTTTCGTGAGACTGATTTTTTTTTTCGATTGAGCCAAAGAAATTGAGTTTACATTTAAATTTTATTTCTTTCTTTGATATCAATTAATATGAACAGAACCTAAAAATTTCGTACCCAGATCGAAGAGAATGGCTGTCTTAGCCAGGTTAACGTGTGAAATTTTGAATGTCCTTCACCAGCGGCCATTTTTTGTTTTCTTCGAATATCGACAAAATCCGACAATTTTGCAATTTGCGCCAAACCAAAATTTCCGTAATTTTATATTTTTCCGTCTGTTTTTACATACTGTTGCTAAGTGGCACTGCAAAGGGAAAAACTCGGTGTTACATCGTCGTGAATCTAATCGCGTTCATTTGTTTGAACCGTTTTGAAAAGTTTAAGATTGATCTGAGCTACATTCGCCGTTTTAAGTATTTATTTCCGGTGCGCATTCGTTGGCGATTGACGGTGAAACGCGCAAAGCGTCGTGGTTCATCGAAAATTCGGAATATGGAGGATTAGAAGATGCAAAAACCAAAAGAAAAAGCAGGAGAGAGAAAAAGAGCGCAGATGGATGCAAACGGTGAATCAACAAGAACGTATTTCCTTTGGATACTTTGTTTCCTTCCGGCTCAGTGAATTAATTATATCGAATAAAAATACACTACCGGCAAGGAAAGTTTGAGCTTCTATTTCCTTTTTTTAAAAATTTTGAGCGATTTTTTTTCCAAAGTTATTCTTTTTTTTTTTGCGAAACAGGAAATTTGCAAAATCCCATATAACATAAAAACAAAGAGGATTCATGAAAAACTTCAAGAAAGCGTCTGTTTTTGTTGAATGCAGATGAATTTTTTCAGTTTTTTTTTCTCAAAATTTTGTTGTTCTCATTTTTTGGGTCGGAGCTCAGATCATTTCATAACTCGAGAACTGGGATTATTGATAAAATTTCAAGAGGGGGACATACTTTATTCTACCATTTTCAACACATTGGAATTTGTTTCAAATTTTTTTTCCAGCCTCGACATGAAGAAACAAAATTTTTGAAAAAAAAATCGGAAAAAATGCCTCCGAACTCAACAAAAACGGACGCAACTTTTTGCTGTCTCGAAGTTTTTCATGAATCCTCTGTGTTTTCGTGTAATACGGGATTTTTCAAATTTTCTCGTTTTTTCACAAAATAAAGAGTAACTTGGGGGGAAAAAAACCGCTCAAAGTTTTTAAAAAAAGGCAGTTGAAGCTCAGACTTCCCCTTTTATGAATCCAATCGTAAAAATGTATTAAAAAAATTTCTCTAGAAGAACGAAAAACAGCTGTTTTCAAAATAGAGTCCAAATTCCGGCGAAATGGTATAAAAAAACGTTCTAGACCTTTTTTGAAGTTTTGTCCGGAAACTTTTCGCCGGTAGTGTATATAAATCAGTTTGCATCAATTGCTTTTCAATTATTTGCAATAAAAAAATTACACAATGAATATAAGTTTGATTAAAATATTTTCGTGTTTATTTTTTAATGTATATTTTATATTTATATTTTACACGCGCTGAAGAAGTCTGAGAATTCGGAAAAATCGAAAAATCGCCGCCATGAGGATTTTCACCTTTTCATCGGCTGAAGGACACGAGGAACGTCGTCGAGATTCTCGAAAAAAAATTTGAGAACGATTCTTCAATGCGGTGGGGGATATTCTGCGGAGCAGACGGGACCCGGGTCAATTAGACTCGAAAAATCCCATATATTTCTATCTGTTGCGTGATGCGCGCTATCGCGCGTCGCTGAAGCTCCGCGACCTTGACCTACGGGGTTCTCGACGCGCCGGCGTCGCGCCCTGTATACGTTCTCCCGCTTCCATCACCTGCAACCCCATCCCCCATCCCTTTTTACCTCCTTTATTCGCTACCGAACGACTCGACACTTTCAACCTTCTATTTTTCACCTACATGCTGCCACTTCTCCATCGACTGGCAAAACGACGCGAGTCACACGTTTCGAACATGGAAAAAATTGTCTCATCAGTGCCCTTTTTATGAGAGCACTTCACCCTATCACGATATACAGAGTTATTCATTGATATTCTCTGTAAAATTTGTTAAAAAAAATCTCACTTGACCTTGGAGCTACCAAAATTCAATTCTAGTTCAATTTTCATGCAATTTTGGATTTAAGGCGGTATTCTGGTCTAGAATTTTGAAATTTGTTTTTCTCTGCATATTCTTAAAGTTTAGACCTTTGAGAATGTATTCTCGAAAGAAAATTTTTGATTAGGGAATTGTAGCTATTTTAGTGACCCAGTAACTACAAAACGCAGCAACTAATTAAGAATCTTTTTTTTTAATTTTGTATCGGATGACTAAAAACGTTTTTAGCCCCAACCAGTTTATAACTTATTTAATTTTCATTCTTTCTCGATTTTTTTTTATTATCAAAATATTAATAAATATGTTGTAAAGAGAAGAATGGTAAAAATATTTTTTAAATTTTTTATCGAGCTCGACAAAACGCTCAAAATTTAGGTCCCTAGACCAGAATACCGCCTTAATCTTCATGGCAATATTGATATCAAGTGACCTTCGCGCAGTTCCAATTTTTTGAATAACTCTGTATGTCCTGTACATCAGGCATTCCATGTCAAATCGACCACTTTTAAACCCGACCCCTTTCGATTTGGCTGAAATTTTGTTTTCCTTTCCTACCCAATTAAAAACATTTTTCAGGAAATTTTCAAACTTTGTTATCCAACCCAAAAGAAAAAGCTTTTTTTTAAAATAACGTCTTCAAAAATTGACTAATTGGGACGTTTTTTTTTGTAAATTTTCGTTTTTGAATGTACTTTCCCAAAAAAAAATTGAAAAAAATGTAAGATATTAAAATCTATGAAATTTTTCACTTTTTCGAGAAAAATCATCTTTTTATCGAAGTTTGCCATTTTTTATTTATTTTTTCACTCAAAAAATACTTTGATCAATTCCAGAAAAAATGCCGCCCAACCTGGAGTGGCTCGACTTTTCCTTTTATTTTTTTTTTTCACTTTTTTGAAAATGAAATAAAAAAAATTCGGCGATCACCACTTTCAATTTTTTATTTCTTAATTTTTTAAATTCCGAGATCCTTTATAAATCCTCAAAAATTTCCAGAGCGGTACTTTGTGCCGCAATATGACAATAAGCAATTGAGAATTTTTCAATCGTAAAAAAAAAAGAAAAAGAAGGAAATGTCGAGCCACTCCAGGTTGGGCGGGATTTTTTCCGGAATTGATGAAAGTATTTTTTGAGTGAAAAAAAAATGGCGAACTTCGATAAAAAGATGATTTTTCTCAAAAAAGTGAAAAATTTCATAAATTTCAATATCTTAAAATTTTTTTGTATTTTTTTCGGAAAGTTCATTAAAAAACGAAAGTAAAAAGAACCTTCCAGTTAGTCAATTTTTGAAGAAGTTATAGTAATTTAAAAAGAAAAGCTTTTCCTTTTCGGTTGGATAAAAAAATTTGAAAATTTCCTGAAAAATGTTTTTAATTGGGTAGAAAAGGAAAACAAAATTTCAGCCAAATCGACAGGGGTCGGGTTTAAAAGTGGTCGATTTTACATGGAATGCCCCGCGTATATTGATAAATATATGTAGGTATATACAAATGTCCGAGCGAGGCTGTCCGAGGGTTGAATTCCTGCGAAAAGTGGGGATAAGGGGTTGTTTCGGTTGTAGGTTTGAGGGAGGTCTCCTGGATACGTTCCGGAGGCGTCTCTTCGCGAACCGCAGTTGACCCGCGATACTCTCGACGACCGCATCATGACGACGTAACGCGACGTACTCGATGAGAAACCATCAATTTCGTTCCCGACAAAACACAATTGAAATTCCCTCCCTTTCACCCCCCCTCCTGCCCTTGGCTAATTTTGATCGACACTTTTGTAGAGTAGAAACAGACTTTTTTTCTTTCTCTCCTCTATGTACACTTTTTTGGAATTTATTCAATTCCAAAGGAACGCGTTTGACAACGATCGTGCTTTTTTTTAACAATCGTATCTCGGTCTTACAAGTGTCTGCCATGAATCTTCCGTCGACGGAGAAATGCAGGTACAAAATAATTGAACGGTTCATCTCTGTTTTGATTGCTTTTTGGTTCAATTTATTTTAATCATACCATTGCAGGTCGAATTATTATTGATCACATATATGATTTTTGCAAATAATTATTTAATATTTTTTAATTCAGATTTATTAAATATTTTTTATTAAATATTAAATAATTTTTAATTCAGTTTTACTTTTTAAATTTATTTATTCAAATATTAGGTGCGATTCTGCCAGGATATTCAGATTTTCGTGGATTACGATACTAATTGTTAATCTACGTTTGGATCCTTGTTTTGGTTCTTCTTCAGAAATATTTATTCAAATTTCATAAAATATTACATTTTTGTTTTATCAAATAACGATTTGTTGTTTTTTTGAAATTGAAATTCAGTAACTTTTTCAGTATATTTTTTAAATTTTTCTTATTTTTTCCATTCGCAATTTAGTATCGAGAAAGCGCGGAGTTTATGCAGATTGGCGTCACGGATGTAGAAGGAACGAGTATGAGAGGGCTTTGAAAATTTCAAGACTCGCGGAAGGGGTCACGAGAGACCCGTGCTCGTTCGCAATTGTGCGTCCCTCGCTCGATCGGACTGAAAGGTGTTTTTTAATTTTTTATTATTTTAATTACTCCCGAAGGCCAAAGTTTCGTTGCCAAACTTTGGAATTGAGAAATATTTCGAAACTAAATTGCTCTCATATCGATTGAATGTCAATTAGCTCGATTGTTCAATTAATCAATATTGATTAACGAACAAGTTTCACCAATTAAAATTTCCATCGGTACAACGATCCAATTTTTTATCCATCTTTGGAGAATTGATTAAATTGATTCGGTTTCTTGCAAAAGAAGCGGGATTAACGAAAGACTCGAAAAATAATGATTATGGCAATAATAACGATTGATATTGAAATAAGTCATTTTTTCAAGCAGTCTGCCCGTGATTGTCGAGGATCGCGTGTCCAAGTATTATTCCTCGCTATATAAGTACAATTGTGTACAATAAAATATAGCAATCGCATATTTTAGTATACATGGGCGATTCCAGATGAATCGACCAAACTTTTCATCCTATTGAATTTCTTCGATTTTTTCTTTCACGATTGCACCGACGCTGAAAAGCTTTCCCAGTTTTTTGCGATTTTCTCTATCAGTCGTTTCGTTCGAATAATTATTTTTAATTGCCCGGGTCTATTTCCTCGATTTGCAGATTTTTCAAAAATAATTTTGTTACTCTTGAAACGAAAAAACACCAAAATTCGACTTGAAAATTGCTACCCGAATCATGGGGAAGTTTGATGTTTTTTTTTCTCTACATTCCAGTTCACGGCTCGTGAGATTGTAATTTATAGTTGCGAATCTCTCGGGACATTTTTCAGATTTTTTTATTCCTCCTGTTTCAAAAGATAATATTATTGAAAAATAAAACAGCCGATGGAAACTTTCGAAACAAAATTTGGGGCTGCGAGTGAGCTTCGGTAAGACCGTGGAAAAATGAGAATCAGGGATGAAACGTCGGTTGAGTTAACTCAGAATGTCCCATGCCCGAGTAGATCCGAGCATGGTCTATAAAAAACGACGATTGTATCCGATAGCTGGCACGAAAGATCCATCCATCGCGTTCCTCCGTTCACGAGTGAAAATCCAAAAAAAAGTTGAGTTATCGAATCGATGAGTGGAGCTCGTAGAATTCTGCAAAAAAATGTAACGAGGCATTAAAAGGGGGATCTTCAGGATGTAATGAAATCGATGAAAGGGTGACAAAGGGTTGTAAATTGCATTTTTTTTAGAGTTACCCTGAATTGAGGTTTGTTTTGAAAATTCAAAAGATTGGGAAATTTAAATATTGTCGGAAAATGATGATGTCGTGTTCGGTGGAATGTCCTTCCACCGAACCTAACATAACCTTCAATGATTACGAAGAGAATGAGCGCCGTCAAGAGCCAAAATTTTGAGAATGGTTTAAAAAAATTGCAAAAATAGATGGTTGAACTTTAAAACTCTGCCAAAAATCGAAAACATTCACGAAGAAAAGGCGCGAGACGCGTCATTCTGTTCCCACTGTGTGGGCAACAGTTTCGGAAAGACGCGACTCTTATTGTCGCGATATTCGATAACTGGTTTTTTCAATGGCACATAGTTGATTAGAGCACTGAAAAACAGGTAATATCGGAAAATAATTACTCGTAAAACATGTTTAAAATATGGGCCCGTGTGACTGTACGAGTGTACGACGCGGCCCGCGTGACCGCGTCAGCTGCGGTCAGCTGTTCAGTCAGAGCAACGCGTGCGCACGATCGTGGTTCGAGTCGGAGGGGGAGGGTCGTTTCGATGTGTATGTAGGCTCACAGTGTTTCGAGACGAGTCGACGGGTGTACAACAGACGGACCCTAGTCGATGGGTGCAGGATCAAGAAGCTGCATCGTGGCGCGCTCTGTCGGACTGAGGGCTAACTTGAGTATATAGGTCAGTGGGTCAGACTCAACAGCTGTTGTGACGCGAGACGTGCTCGAGACTAGGTCACGATTATTCTCGAAAATTCCTCCGTAAATTCCACGAAGCTACTTCCAAGAAATTCCCTGCTACGTCATGGAATTCCCTCAAAGGGTTGCGACAATTACGGTAAAAAAGACTGAGATAATGAAACAGCCATAACTCCTGTGTTTTTGATCGTACAGACTTCTTTCAGGCGTCATTCTCTTCGTTTTGGAATCCTCTAAGTGTTCTTTTTTTCAGTTTTATTTTTTTCGACATCCTTAAGGGGGTAGGCAGAAAATAATTTTTGAACAGCCATAACTCCCGTGTTTTTGATCGGACAGACTTCTTTCAGGCGTCATTTTTTTTGTTTTCGAATTCTCCGAGTGTTCTCTTTTTTAGTTTTATTTTTTTCGCAATGCTTAAGGGGGTACGCAGAAAATAATTTTTGAACAGCCATAACTCCCGTGTTTTTGATCGGAAAGACTTCTTTCAGGCGTCATTTTCTTTGTTTTTGAATTTTCTGGGTGTGCTTTTTGTTAGTTTTATTTTTTTTTGCAATCCTTAAGGGGGTACGGAGAAAATAATTTTTGAACAGCCATAACTTCCGTGTTTTTGATCGGCCAGACTCCTTTCAGGCAACATTTTCTTTGTTTTCAAAATCTCTAAGTGTGCTTTTTTTAGTTTTATTTTTTTCGAAATTCTTAAGGAGGTGGGCAGAAAATAAATTTCGAGCAGCCATAACTCCAGTGTTTTTTATCGGACAGATTTCTTTCAGGCGTCATTTTCTTTATTTTCAAATTCCCTAAGTGTTCGTTTTTTAGTTTGATTTTTTTTTGCAATCCTTAAGGGGGGCACGACGAAAATAATTTTTGAACAGCCATAACTCCCGTGTTTTTTATCGGACAGACTTCTTTCAGGCGTCATTTTCTTTGTTTTTGAATTCTCTGGGTAGATTTTTTTTTTAATTTTTTTTCGCAATCCTTAAGGGGGTACGCAGAAAATAATTTTTGAACAGCCATAACTCCTGTGTTTTTGATCGGACACACTCCTTTCAGGCGTCATTTTCTTGGTTTTCAATGGGTTCCAAAGGTGCTCCTTTTTTAAATCGAAAGGGGTACCTTAGGGGGAAAGGGGTGCCTTAGAAAATTAGCAAAAATCGGTGGTTGAACTTAAAAAATCTGCCAAAAATCGAAAACGATCAGAATTGAATGAACAAAGCGGCGTTTTGAAGCTTCAACGATTACGAAAAGAATGAGCGCAGTCTAGAGCCAAAGTTTTTAGTAGACACGAAATTACACCTGTTTTAGTGGACGCATTTAATTTGTGCCAAAATGCAAAAAAAGATTAAAACAAATTTGTTTTTTTTTAAACCTTATATCGATATATTTTTATTTATTTAATTTATATTTATTTATATTTCTGTGGAAGACAAGTCACTATTCTATTGTTTTTGACCCTCTGAAACGCTGGCAACTCTGGACACGGTTTTTTTCGTTGTTCCTCGCTAATGCACTCTGTATTATCGCCTCTCCCCAACACCCTCATTCATCCCTTTGGACTTGGACTCAACCCCCCTCGTTCCTTCCGTTATTTCTCCTCGCCACGAATTTCCATTATATCTTCCTCCGGCCGTTTGAGGTCACGGTCTGGCATTTAGCCGGACACGTTGAACGCACTTCGATTTTACCACCCCTTCGCCAACCCCTTTTTATTTTTTTTACGTATATATTTTTTTTTCTTCTATTTTCTTCGTCTTCGCGGCGTCGATCATCGGCTGGAAATGGGTCGGGGACAAGGGCAAGAGGCCACGGTTATCTAAATTTTTTTCACCCCCATTCTCACCAAGAAAGTCCTCCATCAAAGAAATATGGAGTATGGAGGAGGATATTGTTGAAAAAAAAAATAATGGCTCTTTTCTCTTCCTCGTCCACCGCATATTGGACGACCCCGTTTCTCATTGGGATTTTATTATTTATAGAATTTATCGTTTATATCGGTGCGCAGGAAACAAATTATTCGAGGGTCACTTGTTGCATCGTAACCTTTAGCTAGACCAAAGGATTTAATAACGCCCTCGTGCGCATAGATATTAATATTTTACACAATGGAGATCGTCAATGTTTTATGCATTAATATTGATAATAATATTGTGCGTTGGCGTTATTGCTTCTTCGATTCATCCCCAGCTGTTTAATGTCAAATTAATTATGTTAACTCTCAAAGTTTCGAGTCGATTCAACCCTATTTCTTTCAAATAATTTCAACTTTTGCCATCAGAATTTTTTTCAAGGTCAATTTTCTGGATTAATAAAAGTGTCTTTCAATAACAATTGAATTTTTTCTATTTTTTTCAATTTTCAAACCATTATAATTTTTGCACAATTATTTAAATTTTTTTCCAGTACTTCGAATCTTTTAGATTACCCAGAAATGTTTTTTTAATAACAATAAAAATATTCGAATTTTTCACCGCGTTTTTCTTTCAATTTTCAAACAATTCCAATTTTTGCCAACTATCAAAAATTTTCTCAACCAATTTTCCCGAATTACTTTCAAATAACAATGAAATTTGTTGTATTTCTTTATTCTCCCTTTTTTTAAGAACATTTTTGAGAATGCTTCGTCGCAAAAAAGTTACGCACTGTTGAATTCTACAATTTTTTCGAAATTTTTTTTTCAGATTTTTTTTTACGTTGAAAATGTGTTTTTTTTTATCATCTGACTTGAACATGTGTCGTGCATTGTGATGTAAAAATTTTGATGGTAGACAAAGAAAACTGAACAATTAAAAGTGACCTTTGAAATGACACACGTTGCGGATTTGTAGAGAAAATGAAAAAAAAATATAAAATCCGCCCTGTGTGGGTTGTAATCCATTTTATAGATTTCAAGCTCGACAGAAATTTAGTAGATCGCAAAATGTTGAGTGATCGTTAAAATTTGAATCACCTCACGGCCGATGGCAATTCACTACCTCATTCTATATATATATGTATATGAGGCATTCCATACGAAACCGACCGATCTGTAACCCCGATCGTTTCTATTTTTGTGAGTATTTTCTATTTTTTTTTTTCGTACTGAAAGCAGTCTTTCAGAATTTTTCTAGATTTTTGTCTCGACCCTTTCAGCCACAATACATTTTTCAAAATTTCACACAATTTTCTTTCAAATGCGCATAACTTTAAAAAAAACCAAGATATCAAAATAAAAGAGCAGATAATTTTTTTCCGTCTTGAGTTGTGGTTTTATAAAAAAAATACAAAAAAAAATATTGAAATTAACTTTCATGTTTTTTTTTTCAGTTTTAAACCGAATTTTTTTTTTTAATTAGGACCATTTTGATTTTTTTGAAAAAAATTCACCACTTTTTGAGAGACATTTTTACAAGTACTAAAAAGTTCGCAGCTTGTGATATTCATAACTTATATTTTTTGTCTATTTTTGAAGTCATACGTAACACTAAAAAAATAATGTGTAACGTATAACTTCAGAAAATAAAAAAAAAATACAAGTTATGAATATCACTAGCTGCGAATTTTTCAGTACTTGTAAAATATCTCTCGAAAAGTGGTAAATTTTTTGAGAAAAATCAAAATGGTTCAGGTTAAAAAAAAATAGTGTTTAAAATATAAAAAAAACACAAGAAAATGTTATATTTTTTAGAAAACTACAAATCAAGATGAAAAAAGTGATTTTATGTTTTATTTTGATATCTCCGTTTTTTTTTAAGTTACGTGCATGTGAAAAAAAATTGTGTGAAATTTTGAAAAATTTATCGTGGTTCAAGCGGTTGGGACAAAAATCTAAAAAAATTCTGAAAGACTGCTTTCAGTGCGTACAAAACAATGGAAAATTTTCAACAAAATAAAAAATGTCGGTGCTACGGATTGGTCGGTTTCGTATGGAATGCCCCATATATATATATGACATCTACATTTCTAAGGCTGGTTGTAAAGTCTATCATATCTTTGCGTTTCCTTTCGGTTGTTTCCTCGAGAAATGCAGCCCCGTATATCTCTGAGCGTAACATGGAGAACCCCAAAGGATTCGTCATTGATATTTTAAGGTCAAGGTCGTTTCCTTTTCAATACACTATCGAGGAGATGCGATGGTAATCGTCGTCCTCGTATTCACCGGCATTATCGTCCGTTTATTAAAAATTTCTACCGATGAAAACTCAATTTAATTAATTAATAATGAATAATGGGAGTAACGAGTGACCTTGAATTTTTTAAATTGGACTGGAACAGAGTTTTTTATGTTTTCCGGTTGAATTCAATTACATTGAAAAGATTGGGCTAATCGTCGACTCGACGGTGCTTTAGAAGCAGAAAAAAAGAATCTGCCAACGAATAGAACAACCCACGATTTCGTGAAGTTGGTTAGGGATCGATACACTAACCGGGAAGGTTCAATGTCGCGATATAGTTAACCTTGCATCGAGGTCATGTCCGAGAGAAGCAGCGATAGTCTTTCAGAATATACATAAATCCATCAATATATATATAGATCAACATTGATTTTTCAAAGTTTTTTATGGTTGTTCTCCAATTTTACAACATAAGAAATAACGGAAGTAACTTGAAATAATAATTTCCGGTTGAGGGTCCCCTTTTCGACTTTTGAATCCTATGGGCGATTTTTCGCTGATCACAGCGTAGAAATTTGGTCAAAAAAATTTGTTGATGTTGTTAAAGAAGGTCAAACAAGCTACCTCCTTTACAAGGTCAACTTGCCATACAAAATATAAATAAAGATTTTCGTGATTTTGCTCAACTCGTGCTCGTTTCCTGCCTGATGCCCTGGTTTTCTCCCTCCTGTTTTTTTTCTTTTCAAGATTTCAATCGTCGGAGTGAAATTTTACGCTGTCGCGAACGCCCCTTAAATTCAAGGTCACTCGTACAAATTGCTCTCTCCAGAACTTGTTCCAAGAATCTTTGTTCAACGGCGCTAACCAAACACATTTAAATCACACGTTACCTCGCGTCGACTCCCACTTGGCTTTCGTGAAAAGAAAAAAAAAAGTTTCGATCATTACTCATTTGGTTAGTTCCCTCGTTGCTTGTTTTTTTTTTTTCAGCACTTTTTTCTCCCTCGTTGTTACACCAGCGAGCTTTCTACTTGTAAAGTGACCCCGGAGAAATTTTTTAACGAAAACAAAGCTACCTTTATGAGGAAGCCAAATTAAATAATTAAAATGAATAAAAATAAAAAAATTGTATGAATAAAAAAATGAATTTTAAAAAAATTGAATAAATCAATGAATGAAAATAAAAAAATTGAATGAATAAAAAAATGAATAAAAATAGAAAAATTAGTAATTAATAATTTTAATTGCAGAAGCCTTTGAGAGAGTTTAGCCGTCTGTGTCTCGGTACGACCACGACCAACAGCACCGTCAGCGCCAACAGCGTCAATGTCAATCAATCGAGCAACGTGATCGTCGTATCGGCGGACGTTGTCGCGAGTGAACCAGCGCACAGTGGTTTGCCATTGTTGCAGGTATGGCCGAGCGATTCACCGCGCGGAGAGGCCGATGGTCAAGCTTTTATATTCCCGGACAACCAAGACAGCGTCAACGACAGCGGTATCGAGTCTATCCAGGTAGGGAAAATAATCAATTAATAATAAAATAATAACAAGTATACGAGATCGAAATTAATATACATGGTATTGGAAAGTTAACAATTTCATCTCTAATATTCGTACGTTAAAATTAAAAGAGCAAACATTGAAAATTAATATTCCCGTATGTGAAAATGGTTGAAAATGTATATTAAATTTAATACACTGTGTATGTGTCTTTTTTTAATAATTTAAAAAATTTTTTTTTAGCACTTTTAAGCTAAATTAAGCTAAAAAATTGGATTTTCTTTCAATGGGACTCCTTCGATTTTTTTCAAAAAAAATTATAAAATCCTACGTAAAAAACACAATTTTTGAGATCTTACCGAAGAAGGGATTCAAATAACTTATGATTAAAAAAAAAATGTTGTCGATTTTTTTTTTCTTAATTTTGGTCTTTTTTTCTTTTATAACCACAATAGTTGATTTCAATGATGTTAAAATATATAATGAAACTTCTCTCACATATTTCCTTTGTAAATTATAATAATTAATATTAGGCATTACAATTCAAGTACGTTTTGTACTTTATTCAATTTTTTTTATATAAAAATTGTAATTCTTCAGCTTAATTATTATAATTTACTAAGGAAATATGTGCGAGAAGTTGATTTATTTATTTTAACATAATTGAAATCAACTATTGTGGTCATAGAAGCAAAAAAATCAAAAATTGCGGAAAAAAAAATCGAATTTTTTTTTTATATACGAATTTATTTGAATCCCTTCTTCAGTAAAATCTCAAAAAAAATTTTTAACGTAGAATTTTATAATTTTTTTTGAAAAAAATCGAAGAGGTCCAACTGAAAGAAAATCCAATTTTTAGCTTAATTTAGCTTAAAACTGCTAAAAAAAACATTAAAAATTTTTTTTCCTCAATTTTCAATATTTTTTTCAAAAAGTACATTGAGAAACAAAAAAAAATGTCCTAACAAATTATAATATTTTGATTATTGTAGAAGTTATGATTATTTTAAGAATTTTTTTTCAAAAATCAATAACTTCGGTACGGGTTAAGATAGAGAGCTAAAAACTTACATGGATGCTTCTTTTTGCATGTATAATAACATATTAAAAAACATAAAAAAATCGGAGGGGTCTCCGACAAAACGTCGTTGAATTGATATGGAATGACACATATGTATAAAAACTTGAAATTTTTTGTATTAAATTTAATACAAACATTTTTAACAGTGTGGAATTCTGCTTATTCAGGGTGGTCACTGTCAGGGAAATCCTGAAAAATCTGGAAATGTCAGGGAAATCAAATATTAGTCAGGGAAAATATGAAATATCAAACGGAGACAAAAAAAAGTGTACGAACGAACATTTTTGTTCTGCGCATCGCTGAAAAAAAAATTAAGGGTCAACATTTTTTTCTGTTTTTTTTTTCTATGGAAAAATGCAAAAAAAAAAAAAATAGGCTTCCCCATCGCCGTGCGGCGCGGCGTGCAGCATAAGTCCGGCAACGAGTCCGCAGCAATCGCGGCGTCCGAGTCTTCTTCATCCGGATCACGCGCGTCTTCATCTTCATCATCTTCATCACAATCATCATCACGGACACGTTGGTACGAGGACACCACCGTCGCCGGATCGTAATTCCATCGACGAGGAACAACCACCGGCTCCACCGAGTCCATCGAGCTCGACAACGAGCAGCCTTCGCTCAATGCCGAGCTCGACAATGGCGTCACTTCACTCGTCCCAAGACAGAAGACGAAGCAGCAGGTATCATTGTTTATTTTTCTTCGTTTTTTATTTTTATTTTTATAAAAAATTACACAATTTCCAGAGGCTCCTGAGATTTCATTCTAATTGACTTGAAACTTTGAGAAAATATTCCAGACGTACTCTAGTGTCGTATGAAAAAATTGAAATTAAAAAAATCATGTAACCCTTTAAATTCTTGCTTCTGGTAATCCATTTCTGAGCTCAAAATTTTCGAATCCATGACTCATCGGGAAAGATTGCAAAATTCTTCTCAAACGCACGGACAGTGTTGATGCAAGCAGAGTTGGGTGAATTTGTAATTACCTAATTACAAATTACCAATTACACATGTATTCAGTATCAAAATTTTCTTTAAATACAAATTGGATATGTAATTAGTATCGATTTTTTTCACTAGTTACAAATTACAAATGTAATTAGTATCGAATTTTTCACTAATTACAAATTACAAATGTAATTGGTATCGAATTTTTCACTAATCACAAATTACAAATGTAATTAGTATCGATTTTTTTCTAATTCTAAATTACAAATGTAATTGGTATAGATTTTTTCCCTCATTATCAATTACAAATGTAATTGGTATAGAATTTTTCACTAATTACAAATTACAAATGTAATATCGAATTTTTTACTAATTACAAATTAAAAATGTAATTAGTATCAAAATTTTCACTAATTATAAATTACAAATGTAGTTAGTGTCGACATTTCTGCTAATTACAAATTTCTAATGTAATCAGGATCGAAATTTTCACCAATTACGAATGTATTTAGTATTGAAATTTTCTGCAATTACAAATGTAATTAGTATCGTAAGTTTTTCTAATTACAACTTACAAATGTATTTAGTACCGAAGTGTTCTCTAATTACAATACACACATGTATTCAGATTCAGAAATTTTTCTTATTAAAGGTTGAAATCATATGCAAAATATTGAGAAAAAAAATCGAAAAATTCCAAAAAATCGTGAAAAAAATCACCCGATATATTAACACCGGCTTCTACAAGTTTCTAAACCCACAATTCTAGAATTATTTATTCAAGTATTGTTTTATCAAGTGCTTCGTTAATTTTTTTCATCATGTCTACTTTTCTTTTGTCTCATTTTTTCTAAGATTTTTTTGCAAATTTCCCCTGCTATTGATATTATTATTATTATTATTATTATTATTATTATTGACCAAAATCGATACTATTTACATTTGTAATTTGTAATTAGGGAAAATTTCGATACTGAATACATCTGTAATTTGTAATTTAAGCGTAATTACTTACACAAAGTAATTGGCAATGACTAACCCTGGATGAAAGTGGTGAAAAAATCCGATTGGAAAATTGATCAGCCTCTCGTTCGAAGGTACAGCGTGTTCGATGCTTTGGACCTCGAGTACGCTCTTCTGCGGGCTGCGGCACGTGGCTCCGTCGGGCCTTATTCTTTTTCCGAGTCTCTTCACAAATTAACCTTCACCCAGAGTCTGGCTTTTCCAGCGTTGGCGCGTGGTTTGGCGTCGAAACAGAGCGTACCAACGAGACGACCGCAGCAACATTCCGAAAGTGGTATAAACGCGTTCGCCAAAGTCGTCACCGCTCTTGTCTTGATGTTAGTCAGCGTTCTCGTTTTTGGCATTGTTTACAAATTCGTGCGCACGTGAGGTTGGCTGCTGGTACCCGGACGCCATCAGGACGAATCGTCGCAGAGGACTCAGAACGATTATCCTGTCGGCGCGGATACCAGTGATTTCTACGATTTGAGTGAGGGCTGATGAGATTCATCAAGTTACATTTTTTTTATTATCATTTAAGGGGGTCGTCTAGCGTGAAACCGGTTTTTTAAATGTTTTTTTTCGGGAATTTTTTTTTTTTACAAACCATTACAATAAAATAATTTATGAAATGTGTGTTATTTTTATTAACATTCCAACAAACTTTGTGAATTTTTTCAAGTGAATGTATTAGATATAATCGGAGATAGACCGCCCAACAGGAACACATGTAAAAAAAAAAAGGTGCTCCACTGCTGCCATGATTCCGGCCGTTCTGCTTGTGTGACATCAAAAAACCAAACGCCATTTCAATTGTGAGACTCGAGGCTCTACCGTGAACCAAAATAAAGTCAGAATTCCAAAAAAATGATTTTTTTGAAAATGATTTTTTTATGTGTTCCTGTTGGGCGGTGTATCTCCGATTATATTTAATACATTGACTTGAAAAAATTCACAAAGTTTGTTCAAATGTTAATAAAAATGGTACACGATTCATAAATTATTTTATTTCAATGGTTTGTCAAAAAAAATTCCCGAAAAATAACATTAAAAAAACAGGTTTCGCACTAGACGACCCCCTTAATCTCACAGAGAGAAATCCGAGTGATTATGAACATTTTTCCTTCAGATATTTTACTCATCGAAAGGAAAGAAACAATCTTGGACACGAATTATCGTGAAGATTGGATATAATTGGAGAAAATTACTGAGAAAAGGAAGAAATGGCATTCAATTTGAGGGAATGCATAAATTAGAACGTACAAATAATGGATGAATTTGCGGAGAGTGCCGATTAATCATCCCTCGACGAGAAAACAGTGATCGGCAGTATCGATTTTTTCGTCAACGATATTGATTATATTGATGATTTTTTCGAAAAATTAATAATTAGTCGAAAAATAGTACTAATTTTTAATAAAAATTCGAAATGGGCGGAAAAATATTAGGAATTTTTCTAAAAAATTAGTAATCACTGACGAAATATTTCAATTTTTTTTTTTAATTATTAATTAGTGACAAAATATTTCTAATTTTTCCAAAAAAAAATCGTAATTAGCGAACAAATATTACCAAGTTTTTGTCTAAATATAACAATTGGTAAAGAAAATATTACTAATTAATTTACAAAAACAGTAATTTGTAAAAAAATATTGTACATATTCACTAGGGTGGTCTTTATTTAGAGCTCGGACGAGTTTTTTATCAGATGCCCTCCAAATCGACTCCAAATAATTCAAAAACAATACTCTAATTTTTTCAGCTTTTTATCTAGACTCTAACCCCTTCCGAAAAGAGGGTAGATTTCCCCATTTGAAGTACACGTGTTTTGGCCATATTCTCAGGATATATTTTATTCCAAGTGTAATAATTTTTTAAAAAATCTGTAACTGCACAATTTTACAGTTTATTGGTGCTACTATGTGAGGAAAAATTCACATTATCATACGGGTCAATCTGGACGAATTTCAATTCGTCTAAGATTCCAATACGAGTCAATTTATACGAATTGCAATTCGTCAAGATTGACCCGTATGATAATGTGAATTTTTACTCAAATAGTAGCTTCAATGAACACTACAATCTTGCAGTTACAGATTTTTTAAAAAATTATTACTCTCAGAATAAAATATATCCTGAGAATATGGCCAAAACACGTGTATTTCAAATGAGGAAATCTACCCTCTTTTCGGGAGGGGTTAGAGTCAAGATAAATATCTGAAAAAATTAGGGTATTGAGTCATGGTTATAAGCTCAAACAACTCTGTTAAAAAAGTTGTTTTATTTTTTATCACAACTAGATCTTTTGAATATTTCCTGCATTATTATTTATTGTATCGAATTTCATACGATATCACACAAGTTATTATTAATACGAATATTTCATCAGTGCTTATTAAAAAATGCATTAGTCATTTTTTTTCAAAGTTATTACTTTTTCCAAAATTAATACAACATTTTTCCACAAATTATTGATTTTTTTGGTTATTTAGCAATATTTTTCTCGCCAATTACTGATTCTTGGGAAAAATTAGTAATATTTTATAATTTTTCTAAAAATTAGTTATTACTAAAAAAAAATTAAATTTAGAAAAATTAGTTATATATTCCGGTTAATTACCTATTTTTAGAAAAAATTGGATAATAAAAATAGATTGATTTTTTTGCCGATCACTGCGAGAAACTAACGTTTCTAAATTCCTCGGTTCCGAAATCTCTCTTATATGATAATACATATATTTATGATAATATCAAAAATAATGATAATAGAATTAATAATATAACCTGCTAACTTCGCTCCAAAACAAAACAAGAAAGGTTGAAAGGAAAAAAAACTATCAAGGTGCTTTATATTCTTACTTGTATATTCTTCTCGATGACAATCGCGAGGTGATCGTTCCAAACGATCGCCTCTGGAATTTTGAAAGGTTGAAACAAACAAAATACAATGCCGAGCGCGCTGACAAAGCGCGGGCACAAAAAAAAACGAGTCAGAGGGTCCGAAAGTCTTTTTCGTCTTTTCTCGAAATATATCTTTACTAACTCGCGCTCAATCATTTTATCTAATCTCTTTCTCTCTTTCCAACGAGATCGAAATTTCAAGAAAAAAACAAAACCATGAAAGTCTATGATCGACGAGATAATTTAGTGAAAAAATCTTCCAGCTTATCTTCCTCGACAGAAGGGTTTAAAAAAAAATGTGAAAAAGAAAAACAAAGATTCAAGGAAAAAAGTGTTCTTAATTTTTCTATTAATCGAATGATATAAATGTTTTCAATATTATTGAGTACAATCGTTACGATTTAACGAGGAACAACATGAATCGTGTAAATAAATTACAATCTGAGTATTATTAAAATTACAGATGAATGAACAAAAAAACAATGAATGTCGCTCGAGTCGCAAAATTTTTCTCTCCTCGTTACTCGAACTCGTGCTTTTTACGGGGCAACGAATTTACAAATAATGGAATTAAAAATAAAAAACAACAACAAAAAAGGAAAGTGTAAATCAACTAATGTGTGGCATTGTAAATAAATTCGGTGATAATGATATGTGAAAAATAATCGATTGAAATTGTTTTCCAATCGATGTAACATTGGTTTAACGATCCACCGAAAATCTGATCATTTTCTTTCGTTAATTTTGTTGTCATTTTCAATTATTATTCTTCAGCCTTTTTTTGATTTTATGAGGACACAAAAAATTAAGTCGGAAGAATCAAACATTTTCTTTCTCACGTATCATTTATTCGACATACGACGAGATCATTCGACCGGTCCATTTAATTACAATGTTTTTTTTCACCACCTTTCTGAAATTTTCGAAAATCTCGATATTCGCTCTCTTAAAATGAAGAGTTTCCCTCTGGAATTCAGTTTTCTTCACAGTGTTGTTTTATTTTTGTAATTTTTTTTCCCCACAACTAGTGCTAACATATCTACAGTGATATATTTTCTCTCTCGTAATACATATACAATTTCACGCCATTAGCACATTAGAAAGAGAAGAATCATTTTTTTTAAATTTCTTCCTTGACTCCGTTGCGAGATCATTTTGTTTTATACCCTTCGTTTCTTCACTTTTACGCTTCAATCCATCACCTACTACGTACATACATATTTTTAGGTGTCCGTTCAATTTTTCCCCCTCATTATTTAATACGTCGATTTAATTTATTTACACGGAGAAAATCCTTTTTATTGCTAATTTTACAAGTTAAATGACGCGTCTCGCGTCGTAAATGGCTCCTCTTCGTCTCTTTAACTCTGTTTCGATTAATATTTTTTTTTATTCATACTCGCTTCTCCGATCTTGTCCAATTGATATGCCGAAAATGCAAACGAGTCGATGAAGGGAAACCAAAATTTTTATAACGCCTCTTTGTCGTCATTTTTTGGATTTTTGCGTTTGGGGGGAAAACCAAATTATTATTATTATTTTTCAAACGATCGATGAGAAATGGGTAAATTAATCGAATGATGATTTTTTTTTCGACCTCGACGTTTCGTGAAATTGTACGTTATTTCGTGATGTCTGTGGATTTCCTTTTATTTTTGCTCTAACATGTATCGAATATATTTTTTTTTAATCCCTTCTTAATTTTTTCCCCGTCTTCTGACGCGTGAACAAAAGCGCCTTGACGTTGTTTCCACGACCAGCTTCTCTTTCCCTTCCCGTGTCGTTTATTATTATTTTTTTTTCCCCCTACTTATACGTTTTGTTTTCATTTCGATTGCTTCGACGCGAGAACCTCGGTACTTTCAGCCGAGAGCTCGCACTTAGGCCGTACACTTTCGATCTCAAAGTTAATTTTTTTATTTTTTATTTTTTATCTTCCCTTTTCTCATTTCATTATTCATCGTTTATCGTATTGTGCCTTCGACATCGGAAAAAAATTGTTTTTCGTCTACGTGTTACATTTTTCCATTTTTTTTTCTACCAGATAGAGAGAATCTCATTCATATAGAAAAATAAATAATATCAACGAGTAGAGGTCCCTGCCCCGCGAAAGCCCGGAGAGTATTTTATTCTCTGAGTACAATATTTTAATTGCGTGTCAATATATATATATATATAGTTTTTTTTTTTAAATGCATATGATACATTTTTTTTTGCCATGGCGGAAAGACACGAGGAAGCCCGGATTTGAACGCACCTGGGCTTCTTTTTTTTTTTTAATCATCAATTTTTCTTTCAATTCGCGAAATTAATTCACAAATCTTATCTGTGCGGATCAGGCTACGATATACACTTTTTCATCTCGCTTCAAGATTTTTCAAATCTTTGCCCGAGAGCTTTCGATTTTTTTAAAAATTTGTTTTTTTTTTTCATTATTCAGGGAAGGAGTATTCTGAGTGCCGCTTGGTTAAAAAACTCAAAAATAATAAGTCGCAATTTTGTAATTTGAAAAAAAGTCGGAGATTGTAATCAACATGCCAAAAGAGCATATTTTTTTTCCTGATCTCCTCAGTCAGAGTAAAATAAACGATTAGGAAAATCGTCGAATTTACTTTTTCGATGAAACGCTCGATTTTTTTTTGTTCTTTTTTCTTTCTTAATAAATAATTCCTCTCTCGATAGATTTCAATCAACAAAAAGTCGATGAAAAATATATAAATTACGCTACGTGTTCTTCGATGTATTTTCTTCGAATGAGTCGCACGAAAAATTAGATCGACACTTTGATAAGAGAGATTAGAAAAAAAATAATGAATTTCGGAGAATTCGGTATTTGTGCGTAGTTACTGTCGAGTCTACGATCTCCATTCTCGATGAACTTTGAAATAATGTTATTCGTTACATTTAATTCGCGTGTTCGTCGTTATTTCTTTCTGCTATGTCCCTATGAATAGGAGAGAGTGAGGTAAAACGGCCACAATCAGGAATTAGAGGTACTAAAATGCTGTCCATAGAGTAAACTCATTGTTTGTCAGCTGAGAACAAGAGTTCATCGGTCCTAATTGGCGTGGAATTGAAATAACTATAATTAATCAATGATAAATAATAATAAATATAATATAACAATAATAAATAAATAATATTAACTAATAAATATTATTAATTTTTTTTCTATAGATACATTTTTGGCTCCACTTTGAGCTCATTGTCTTTGTGATCGTTAAAGTTTCGAAACCTCGCTTTGTTCATCTCATTCTGATCATTTTCCATTTTTTGGCGGATTTTTAAAGTTAGACAACAAAAGGAAACACACAAGGGAAAACTTAAAAAATTGTTTTTCATGAAAATTCATAAAAAATTTCATTTTTCAAGTAGACTAACGGTAGATTTGTGTTCAGGGAGGTAAAATACATCGATACAAGGTCTAAACAAAATTAAACCAAATTTTTTTTGTTTACATTTTGGCCAAAATTAAGTATGTTCACTAAAATAGCGTTGATTTTTTTTTCTCGATAAGATATCGACTTGAACTTGAACTCATTCTCTTCGTAATCGTTTAAGCTTCAAAATCGCGCCTGGTTCATTCGATTCGGATAATTTTTCGATTTTTGGCAGATTTTTCAAGTTCGACCATCGATTTTTTCAAATTTTTTAAGGCCTACCCCTTTCCATTTTTTTCGGCGATTTTCAAAATGCTCTCATTTGTACAAAAATGAAGTTATCGAAATAAACCAAACGCCATTCTTTAAGTTTAGCCTTTAAGTACGAAAAAAAAAATTCGCAATCGATGAAACCGAAGTAAAATTATGAGCACTTGAAATTTCGCTATTTTGAAGTTTCTGAAAAGTTGCCCAAAAATGAAGCGAATTTTTATTTCTTTTCTTAACGTTTTAAAAACATATTTCGATGCCAAATTTATTTCTGACTTTAAAGCACACGGAGTTATTATAATAAAAAAATTGTTTGTGAGGAAAACCCAGAAAAAATTGAAAAAAAATTTTGTTTGATGAATAAAAAAGCATTGTTGCAACTGTTACTTGTAGTTTATGTATCCGAGGGCGCAATTTAATAGTAAATTTTTTTTATTCCGATCAGATTTAGCTACTGAGGCCTTAATTCCCTAGATTTATGACCATTATGTTTTCATTTTTCGAAAACATTTTTCAATCTTTGTTTAAATCATTCATGAGCGTGGCCGTTTTGCTCCACTTTTCCCATATACAAATATATGTGTAGAATTATGTATAGGGTAGGATAGTATACGTAGTTACCACCTATCTACGATTCCATGGGACACGCAAGAACATTGTCAAGTCGTCGGGAATCCGTATTTATGCGAATTTCGACGGATGGTCGACGAGTGGCGCCGCGAGCGGTGGCGTCGGTGAACCAAGCACCGAAACTCCGCCATTGCGACGAGTCAGGTCCACTTACGCGGTCGAACGAACGCGACCAAGTTCATTTTTTCGGCGATCAATCATCCGTGTCACCGACACAATAAATTCTTTCTCTCAAATGTCACAAGCTTTCTCAGCTTTGTTCATATATATCTTTTTCCACCTCGACACAATAATTATTACTTTTTTCATCTCCATCATCTCCGGACACTCAATTTCGATAGAATTCAATCGCGATAAATATTTCATTAGAAAATTCGTGAGACGCTTTTTCGTTGAATACGAAACTTTGAGGAGATGGATTATTTTTTTACGGGTCGCTCGTTAAAAAAAGATTAGTAATTTTTGTTCTCCTCTATAATAGAATCAGCGTAAAATCTTTGTGGCCTTCCTTGTGCGTGAGATTCATGTGACACGCGACGAAGCTTGCTCTTTATCATCGATCGTTTCACCCTCCTTCCTCCACCCTCGGCAATTTTTTTTTTTATTCTCAGCCATTCGCACACTTTCATCCCTCATTTCACTCTTTACCTCGATTTGACAAACGACATTCATTAGTTTTTGCGAGAACAAAATTATAATCTCCCGAAAATTTTCTTCCTCCTGGTCATGTTCTTTCAACCCTCTTTCCGGTGTCTTGGGGCGAAACTTTTTCCTTTTTTTTTGTTTTTATACTCCCGGAGGGAAGAAGGGTCGAGACACAATTGTTTAACTTCGTTCGTCGATTATATTTAGACTCGCAGACCTGACTTTTTTCCTTCCCATTTTTTTTTTTCAAACCCCTGATCGAAGGGACTTTTTCTATATTTTTTTCCCCTCCATTTTCACCTCTTCTACCTCGTCAGAGTCACTTGAGAACTTCATTCTGTTTTCTCGTTTCGAAGAAAAAAATATATCTAGGTGATTTCGAAAATTCCACTCAATTTCAAGTTGTTCAAAAGATTTTCAAGCCTTGTTCGTTTTTCTTTTTTTCCATTTCTTTTTTTCCTCTCTTACTGATAGATGATGGGATGGGTCGGTTCGATCGGAAGATCGCTGTCGAGATCCAATCCAACGCCGTCCTTCGCAACCAAATAGTGCGTCAATAATTGACCCTTTCCCTTGACGAAAACGAGACCTCGTTGCTCAAAACCAAAACCAAAAGGCTCCAGAATCTTTCGCGTCTCATCCGTGACCTGAAAAATTGTATTACAAAGGTATCATCATTAAATAACAATAACAACGACAATAAAACACAAAATTTGCTTCTCATTATTTTTGAATAATTTTTTCTAATTCATTTTGTGTTGCGATTTTTTTTTTTCAAACCTGGATGTGCGCGACTTTTCCTGTGCTTTCCATTCGCGATGCAACATTCACGGTGTTCCCCCAAATATCGTAATGAGGTTTTCTCGCGCCAATAACGCCGGCCGTGACCGGACCATGATTAATACCCATTTTGAGAACAAAATGATTGAAGCTCTGCTCGTTTATTCCGGACAAGGCTTTCTTCAATTCAAGCGCAAATTCAACCAGAACGGAAAGATGTCCCCATCGTGGACCGTCTTCCGGTTCGTTCGAAACCGTTATACCGGAAGCTGCCATGTAAGTCGAGCCTATCGTTTTTATCTTTATTATGTTCTTGAACTTTTCCTGATCGAGAATCTGCAAATCACGTTCAATGATAATTCTCGCCACTTGAAAGTATCGATTATAAAGTTTTGAATTTGAGATCAGTGATCGGCAAAATCGATATTTTCGTTAATTTAATTACCGCTCATAACTCTGTGTTGGAAAATTTTATAATTGTTCCAATAAATATAACTCATTATCAAGGCACTCGGTAATTAGGCAGTAAGGTATTTTTAATATTCGAAAAATCGATACATCATCATGGTCGATTATTATCCAATAAACCTATAACTTGTAATTTAGAACAAATAATTACTCAATAACCGAGTAATTAAAATTTTGCTCTTATGAATTACTGATTTTTTTAAAATTAGGTCATTGTTCCTTCTAATTATTAATTATCCAAGTAATTAAATACTTGAATACTCTAATTACCAATTTTTGATGAAATTAGTTGATTATTCTTTCCAATTATTAATTATTCGAATAATTAAATAATTAATTCTTCCAATTACTGATTTTTCAAAAAATTAGTTAATTATTCTTTGCAATTATTAATTATTTGATAATGCATATTTATGCTTGTAAATTTGTTCAGTGAAGTTAAGTAGGCAAACTTGTACACAAAATATACTCCACCTTTTGTACAAGTTCGGTCCAATAACATCTACAATTATTTGTAGATTTACTTAAATTGTGAAGGAATTTATAATTAATTAGTAATTTATATATCTAAATTATTAATTATTCAAATTATTTATAATTGAAATAGTTCAATTACTAATTACTCGAATAATTAGTAATTAAAATAATTCAATTACTAAATAATTTAATGATGAGTATTTTAAAGAATACACCATTACTAATTTTTCTAACAATGATTAATTCAAAGAATACACATATTCAATATCCAAATAATTCGTAGTACTGGTCTTTAAATCACTGATAATCGAAATACCTAAAAAAATAATGGATGATAATATTAATTTTGTAAATAGGGATTAATTGAAAATTTTTTTTTTGCCGAACACTGTTCGAGACCAAGAAAATTTTCCCTTACCGCGTCAAAGTCCGATATCACCTCGTTGAGAAATCTCAGACACTCGAGACCTTGATTGTTTATGCTGTCCTCGCTGTAAAAATCAGCGAAATTCGGCATACTCGCGAACAATACACCGACCTCGGCGTAACTCTGACTGTAAAGATCGTCGTGATGTCGCGCCGTCGAGAGAAAATATGCCGCAACGTGCGGAGGCAAAATATTGTAGATCAGGGCGGCGTTTCGTCTGGTCATGTCCGAGGCTCTCTCTCTCTGGGCAACGACTTCTCTGCCACGAAGATAGAGTATTCTTCTGGCTTTTTCCGCCTTTTAGGTAAAAAAAAAAAAAACATCAATCTACATCAACGCTCATTCTTCTCGGATATTTTATCGTTTCGATTTACCAAGATCCAAAAATCTCGAGCGATCATTTTCAAATTGAATATTGCAGAGCTGGGCAAAGTACCGGAAAGTACTTCAAGTACAAAGTACCGTAAGTTTACTCGAAGTATCAAGTATCGGCGGTACTCGAAGAATTTCAAATTTAAAGTACTTGAAAAATCAAGTATTAAGTACTTTTCAAGTTTTCAGCTATATCTCGTAAATTCTAGTACTTATATTTGATTTCTCATTCTCATACGATTTTCATTCGAGTACTTTTTGTATCGAAACATATTTTCATCTTGCGCAATACACTGATCCGGCACATTGAAGTACTTTTTAAGTACTTCAAGTATTTGACGTACTCTTTAAGTACTTCAAGCACTTCGAGTATTCGAAGTACTTTTTAAGTACTTCAAGTATTTGACGTACTTGAAGTACTTGTTGAGTATTTGACGTACTTGAAGTACTTGTTAAGAATTTGACGTACTTGAAATACTTTTTAAGTATTTGACGTACTTGAAGTAATTTTTAAGTATTTGCCGTACTTGAAGTAATTTTTAAGTACAAAAAGTACTTTTTTAAGTACTTCAAGTACATCACAAGTACCGGGTACTTCGAGTACTCCCCGGCTCTGGAATATTGCAGGGTGGCCACTGTCAGGGAAAACCTGGAAAACCTGGAAATGTCAGGGAATTTTTTCGGGGTCAGGAAAATCAGGAAAATGTCAGGGAATTAAATAGTTAGTCAGGGAAAATTATCAAATAGAGACAAAAAGTGTATGGGCGAATATTTTTTGTTCCGCGTATCGCTGAAAAAAAGTTATGGGTGGACATTTTCAACTTCAGCTTCTTCAGAAGAATCATTTCAACTTCTGCTTCTATATCTCGTCATCTCTATTCTATTCATCATTTATTATTATAATTTATTATTATGATTATTCATTCATTTATTATGATTTGTTCCTTCCAAATATATAGTGTAATAAACAATACCAAAGAATTAATACCGATAAACATAAACAAATTTCTTTTCACAAATCTGAATGGTTTGTCAGGGAAATTTTCGAAAATGTCAGGGAAAAGTCAGGGAAATGTCAGGGAATTTTTTTCGACCGATTTAGTGGCCACCCTGTATTGATTAAATTTGTGATATTACTCACGTATCTCGCGACAACGACGAGGGTCGCCGCGACGGTCAATAAAATGGCCGATAGCGAGTATTTAAGTGGAAACGGCACGGGTCCAGGTGGATAGGAAGCAACGTCCTCGCGATCGAGACTCGGTCCCAGCATAATGATATTCATGGCGCACTGTGCACCGGCGAGCATGAACATTAGCGTGGATTTGCCGAGGTAATTTATGTAAGCCGGCATTGATATTACGATAAGAGCCAAAACGCCGATGTAGGAATAGTACGACGGATAAGGACAGCGCGGTATCCACGTTATCGAGGCGTTCGTCGGTGGCTTGACCTCCTCGATAATGGCGCAATTTGCCTGCAAAAAATAGTGATGCATTGTTTTATCAGTGCAACGAGATTGCGAGGAATTTTGTGATAGGGGTGGGGGTCGAAGAGTCGACTAACCAATATTTCGAACGGCCGAAATCCTGAATTTCACGATTACGAGCGTTCGAATTACGAAGCGCCGAAATCCCGAACGCCAGAAAAGCGAAAGCGGAGGGAGCCGCCCCATGCGTAAGAGAGAGAGAGATGCGCCACCTCTCTCTCTTACGCATGGGGCGGCTCCCTCCGCTTTCGCTTTTCTGGCGTTCGGGATTTCGGCGCTTCGTTATTCTAACGCTCGTAATCGTAAAATTCGGGATTTCAGCCGTTCGAAATATTGGTTAGTCGACTCTTCGACCCCGACCCTCGTGATAGAGCCGAAAGAAAGGGATTTTCTGAGTTAACGAGCTGAAAATTAATTTTTCAATGGTTCTTCTCACCATGTCGAGCAGTAGAAATACACTTAGCGAGGATATCATGAGCAGTGCCAGGGTTCGCCTGAGCCATCTGGCCCTGACCGCGCTGCCGAGGCACGTTGCGCCGGCGAGGACGACCCCGAAGAGCGTGACGACGCCAGCGCCGCCCCACGTGAACGGTCCCCAAGGTTGGACCCTCCAGATCGGCGCGGCGCAAGCCACGACGAGGGGACCACCGAGGAGTGACAGGGGCGAGAAGGCCTCGCCCGAACTGTGAAACGCTGCCTCGACATTCGGATCCATGAAATGAAGGGTCAGCCAGGACGCGTGTCCTCGAAGTTCCGCGCCGCCATCTTTCAAAATCAGAGCGACGAAAAATCCAGTTATCGTTTTTTTCGTTACGTCAAATTTTCATAATTCACTGACATTCGCGTGGAAGGGGATATCCCAAAGAAAAAAAAAAGGTTCGTCAGTGGAAATCAGCTGACCTCGATTGTCCAGCTCCTTTCGCAGACGTAGTCTGAAATCCTCGGAGTCTTCCTTGTTTCGACCTTCCGTGTGATCCATCCCCATACGATTGTTCGTGGTCTCGGCGTCGGCCAACGATGCCAAACTTTTCGTAATTGCCGGTTTAAAGGGCTTCAACGCTCTGACTATGAAATAAGTCACGAGGCCAGCTTTAGCCAACGCCTCCTCCCGTCTCTCACCACCCGCAGGCTCAACCTCAAATTCACCATTCAAAAAGCTGAGGGTCGTATTCGAAATGTGAACTCTTCTGCAAGGTGAAAAATATTTTTTTCCAAACTCGTATTATATAATAATAAATGGATAGATAATGAAGAGGAAACGCCACTGTGACGGGAAAAAAATATAATTCCCCCCCTCCTCGATATTTTCTTAAAGTATATGGGGCGTTCCATGTCAAATCGACCACTTTTAAACTCGACCTCTCCGATTTGGCGGAAATTTTTTTTTCTCGGTGATTTCATCACTGAATTATTCATTGAAATTATTGATTGAAAAAAAACGTTTACCCGGCCATTCCGCTGCTCTCCATTTTATTAGCGAGCTCGACGTCCTTGCTGTAAACGTCAAATTGCCATTGTCTCTGTCCGAGTACACCGGCGAGAACCGCACCGGTGTGTATACCGACCCTCATGTCGACCGGGCTGTTCGTCGTTGCCTGCACGTATTTTATCGCATCGACCATTGAGAGACCCATGTGAACGCACAGAATTGCGTGATCCGGCCTCTCGACCGGCGCACCGCTTATGCAGTAATAACAATCGCCCAGGATCTTTATTCGCAGCTGTTCGTATCTGGCATTCGTGAGTCGTACAAAAAAGACAATTTGATTATTTCACGGTGTTTTTTGCAATATCCCAATCGTCTTTCGCTTCGATAAAAAAAAAAAATTAAGAAAGGAAGGAAAAACTCGAAAAAATGAAGGTTTTTGATGAAAATTCATTAAAAAATTGAGTTTTTCGGGAAATTAGTGGGAAATTCGTGTTCAGTGGAAGAAAATACATCGATATGAGGTTTAAAAAAAATTAATTAAAATTTTTTTTTCTCTCGCATTTTGGCCGAAATTCGATTTGTTCACCAAAATGGCTGTAACTTTTTTTTTAGATGAATCTTTCACTTCGCTCAGAGCTCATTCTCTTTGGGATCGTTGATGCTTCAAAATGTCGCTTGGTTCATTCGATTCGGACCGTATTTCAATTTTTGGCAGATTTTTAAAGTTCAACCGTCGATTTTTGCAAATTTTTGCATACATACCCCTTTCCATTTTTTTCGTCGATTTTCAAAGAGCTCCCATTTGTACAAAAATTAAGCTATCGGAACGAACCAAGCGCCATTCTCTAAGTTTAGTGACAACCTTGAAGTACGAAAAAGAAATTTTAGAATCGGTCAAACCGATCGAAAGTTATGAGCGCTTGAAATTTCGCGATTTTGAGGTTTTCAAGAATGGAGCTAAAATTGAGGAGAAATGTTTTTGATGAAAATGTATGAAAAATTTGATTGTTTGGAAAAACTATTGGTAGATTCGTGTTCAGGGGGACAAAATACATCGAAATAAGGTTTGGAAAAAATAAATTAAGTTTTTTTTTTTTTGGCACCTCCACAGAATTGAACTTGTTCATTAAAATAACTGTAACTTTATTTCTAATTAAAATTTTGACTCCGCTCTGAGCTTATTCTCTTCAGGATCGTTTAAGCTTCAAAACCTCGCTTGGTTCATCCGATTTTGATAATTTTTCGATTTTTGGCAGATTTTTAAACTTCGACCATCGATTTTTGCAAATTTTTTAAGGCATACCCCTTTCTATTTTTTTCGGCGATTTTCAAAGTGCTCTCATTTATACAAAAAACAAGTTATCGGAACGAACCAAGCGCCATTCTCTAAGTTTACTGACCGCCTTTAAGTACGAAAAAGAAATTTTGGAATAGGTCTAACCGATCGAAAGTTATGAGCGCTTGAAATTTCGCGATTTTGAGGTTTTCAAGAATGGAGCTAAAATTGAGGAGAAATGTTTTTGATGAAAATGTATGAAAAATTTGATTGTTTGGAAAAACTATTGGTAGATTCGTGTTCAGGGGGACAAAATACATCGAAATAAGGTTCGGAAAAAATAAATTAATTTTTTTTTTTTTTTGCATCTCCACCAGAATTGAACTTGTTCATTAAAATAACTGTAACTTTATTTCTAATTAAAATTTTGACTCCGCTCTGAGCTTATTCTCTTCAGGATCGTTCAAGCTTCAAAACCTCGCTTGGTTCATCCGATTTTGATAATTTTTCGATTTTTGGCAGATTTTTAAAGTTCGACCATCGATTTTTGCAAATTTTTTAAGGCATACCCCTTTCTATTTTTTTCGGCGATTTTCAAAGTGCTCTCATTTATACAAAAAACAAGTTATCGGAACGAACCAAGCGCCATTCTCTAAGTTTAGTGACAACCTTGAAGTACGAAAAAGAAATTTTAGAATCGGTCAAACCGATCGAAAGTTATGAGCGCTTGAAATTTCGCGATTTTGAGGTTTTCAAGAATGGAGCTAAAATTGAGGAGAAATGTTTTTGATGAAAATATATGAAAAATTTGATTGTTTGGAAAAACTATTGGTAGATTCGTGTTCAGGGGGACAAAATACATCGAAATAAGGTTTGGAAAAAATAAATTAAGTTTTTTTTTTTTTGGCACCTCCACAGAATTGAACTTGTTCATTAAAATAACTGTAACTTTATTTCTAATTAAAATTTTGACTCCGCTCTGAGCTTATTCTCTTCAGGATCGTTTAAGCTTCAAAACCTCGCTTGGTTCATCCGATTTTGATAATTTTTCGATTTTTGGCAGATTTTTAAACTTCGACCATCGATTTTTGCAAATTTTTTAAGGCATACCCCTTTCTATTTTTTTCGGCGATTTTCAAAGTGCTCTCATTTATACAAAAAACAAGTTATCGGAACGAACCAAGCGCCATTCTCTAAGTTTACTGACCGCCTTTAAGTACGAAAAAGAAATTTTGGAATAGGTCTAACCGATCGAAAGTTATGAGCGCTTGAAATTTCGCGATTTTGAGGTTTTCAAGAATGGAGCTAAAATTGAGGAGAAATGTTTTTGATGAAAATGTATGAAAAATTTGATTGTTTGGAAAAACTATTGGTAGATTCGTGTTCAGGGGGACAAAATACATCGAAATAAGGTTCGGAAAAAATAAATTAATTTTTTTTTTTTGCATCTCCACCAGAATTGAACTTGTTCATTAAAATAACTGTAACTTTATTTCTAATTAAAATTTTGACTCCGCTCTGAGCTTATTCTCTTCAGGATCGTTCAAGCTTCAAAACCTCGCTTGGTTCATCCGATTTTGATAATTTTTCGATTTTTGGCAGATTTTTAAAGTTCGACCATCGATTTTTGCAAATTTTTTAAGGCATACCCCTTTTCATTTTTTTCGGTGATTTTCAAAGCGCTCCCATTTGTACAAAAATTAAGCTATCGGGATGAACCAAACGCCATTCTCTAAGTTTGGTGACAGCCTTCAAGTACGAAAAAGGAATTTTAGAATCGGTCGGAGCGATCGAAAGTTATGAGCGCTTGAAATTTCGCGATTTTGAGGTTTCTGAAAAATCGCCTAAAAATGAGACGAAATTTTATTTTTATTTTTTAACGTTCTAAAGCATATTTCGATGGGAAATTCACCGCTGATAACGAATCTCATATAGTTTTAATCGAAAAAAAATTATTCACGAAGAAAAAATTGTTAATGTAATCATTATTGAGCTATCCTTTAAATATTTAAATATAACGTCTCTGCAATTTGTGCAAATTCATCGCGAAGTTGGGGTAGGAAATTGTGGATCATGAGGTGACAACTTGGGCTTGTATTTCGAAGAGTTGGTGCATAGAGAAGTTCGGAAAATCCCAAAGGAACGTACGAAACGGGCTTTCAGGGTGGGAGGGTGGTACAAAGTGTGGAAGAGCGAGAGCGAGACTGTTCCTGTTCGAGAAATCGATAGAGAGAGCGGAAAGGACGATGCGGGTGTGCGCTTGTGAAGGAAGGTAAAACCGGACGAATGAACGGCGAAGAGGGGAATGAGGAAGGGTGAAACTAGGGAAATTCCCAAAGCTTCCTGGCACAGGATATCAATTTTCATTTTGCAAAGGGTTTTCTCGATTCAAAGAAATTTTTCTAATTTATTTATTCCAAATTTCAAATTTCAGATTCAAATTTTCCAAACTAATATTTAATATATTTAAAAAAAACAGCCAAATGAAAACCTGGAAAAGGACATTTTTGCAATGATCAATTTAATGACCACGAATCGTTGGGTTTTTCTAAATTAAGAAATAAATTAATATAAATAAATAAAATAATAATTTATAAAATATTAATATTAAAATTAATATTAATAAAATATTAATATTAATAAAATAATAATTTATTGAAAATTATTAAAAAATAATAAATAAAAATTCATTAAAAAAAAACTCCTTTCGCTCACCGTTCGCTCAGCTGATCGAAACGCGCGAAGAGCTCATTGAGTATCTTGACGAGTTCGCTCGCGCTGTACGTCGAGGAGATCGCCGTAAAGCCGACGATATCGGCGTACAGTATCGAGACGTTTTCGTGCCTCGACATGTAGATCTTTTTGAATTGCGTGTCGAGGGACGCCCCGAGATCCTGTCGCATTTTGACCGCCACGTGCTCCGGCAAAACGCTCAGCAATAGACGCTCTTGTTCGGCGCTCTGTTCCTCGATGATGAGCTGAACCTCGAGACTCTGACGAGTCTCGAGGAAGGCTCGACGTTGCTGGAACTCCGCCAGTGAGTAACTCGAAGTGCCCAATGCGGCTGCACCGATCGACAGTGTCACCGTTATTATCTGTCCGGGAATCGTCAAACCAGTCACCGATAATTCATTATTTTTTTACTATTAATAAATAATAATAATTATTAAAGAATTAATTAATAAATAATAATAATTATTAAAGAATTAATTAATAAATAATTATTATAATTATAATTATAATTATATTTATTATTATATTAATAATTATTAATTTTTGTATTATTAATAATAATTATTTTTTCGCAAAATCGTATTAAAAAAAATTACGGATTTCGGGACTCGGCCTCAAATCAACTTTGATTCAGTGATCGGCGAAAAAAAATCTATCTATTTTTATTATCCAATTTTTTCGAAAAATTAGTAATTAGGAAAAAAATATTACTACAATGTAAAAAATTTATGTTGAAACTTCATTTAAAAATATGAAGTTTTTATGCATATACGGTATGTTAAATTTCATGTACAATTTTATGAATTTCATATACATGTGTGCAGTAATATTTCAATATAAATGTTAATTTTCGAAGTTTATTCTCTTAATTTTAACATACAACTATTGAATTTAAGTTAAAATTGTTAATTTTCCAATCCATGTCTATTAATTTCGATTTCGTATACTTGTTATTGAAATTTAATATACAAAAAAGTATGAAAATTCAATAACGAGTATATTAAACTGTATATTAAATGTTATTAAATTTAATAACATTTTTTACAGTGTAATTTTTCTAAAAAAATAGTAATTAGTGACAAGATATTACTAATTTTTTTCAAGAATTAGTAATTAGCGGGAAAGATATTGCTAAATGACCAAAAAAATCAATAATTTGTGGAGAAACGTTGTTTTTTGGAGAAATGTTATTTTTGGACAAAGTAATGAATAAATAAAAATTACTAATGCATTTTTTAATAAGTACTGATTAAATATTCGTATTAATAGTAACTTATGTGATATCGTACGACGTTCGATACGATAAATACTAATGTGTGATATATTGAAAAGATCTAGTTATTATAAAAAATAAAACAACTTTTTTAATAGAGTTGTTGGAGCTTATAACCATGATTCAATCCGTACACACAAGTACGTAAATATACACAATACTTTTCTACAAATTACTATTTTTTTTAAATTAATGAGTAATATCTTCCTTATCAATTACTATATTTAGAAAAAAACTTTGTAATATTTTTCGCCAATTACTAATTTTTTCGAAAAATTAGAATTAATTTGTCGCTGAATACTAATTTCTTAGAAAAATTATAAATATTTTGTAACTGATTACTAATTTTTTAGAAAATCTACTAATATTTTTCCGGTAATAACGAATTTTTATAAAAAATTCGTACTCTTTTTAGACTAATTATTAATTTTTTGAAAAAATGATTAATATAATCAATATATCTTTGACGAAAATATGGATACTGCCGATTTGACTAAAATAGTAATTGAAAAAATTCTCTCGCTTCTTCAAAACTCAAAATTAAAATCTTAACGTTGAAAGGAACTTTCTAAAGAAAAATTTCCATCTAATTCGATGCAAGTATCGTGGAAAAAGGGACTAAGTATAAATAAACGAATTATTATCAGCTCGATGAAGATTGTAATGATGGAGGTCTACCGCGTAGTAAGATACAATCGATAATCTAAAAATATAAAATTCAAACGAGGGGGAAAAAAATGGTTGGTGTAGGCGTAAAATCATCCCTCATAAAACGCCTTTCATTGCGGTTGTAAACGTCATCGGTGTTCAATGTTTTTTTTTCTACGCTATTTTACTCCTGTCTAACGCATTCTCCGCTCACACTACCGAGTCATGGCTGAGCTCTCTATTTAAAACTACCATTCACTGGAATCCACTCGAGTATAACTAACGAACGAGGAGTGCACGTGTCAAGGGATGAGAGTTTGCTCGGTGTTATTCGCCTCCCTCATTCTATCGTTCTCCCCAGTAAAATGCGCCTCCAACCCCCAACCCTTGTATCGTTACACCATACTTTTCCGGTTTCTGTCGTTTTCTACATTGTTCGGATTTTCATTAGGAAAAGGAAAATTAACGGCCATCGCGATAGCGTTGAAACAAAAATGCCATGAATTTTCCACGTGTACCTAAACTTTTGGATTCATTGATTCTGTTCCCCAAAAATGCACCCACAGAGCATCTAATAGTGTTCAGAAATTCCTATCCATCGGATGAATTTGGGCTGATTTACAGCTCCAATTATTTCTCTACCGGAACAAATCTCCATGAGTCTCCGGGTCTCAAAATCTGCGATCAAGAACTTCGTTTTATGATAAAAGAAAACTTCTGACCAAATTTCATCGAAAGTGAAAGAGGTCGATTCCAACTATTGGTCGATTTTACATGGAATGATCCAGTGATATTACGGCTTTATCGCTTGGGAGCTTTTCTGGCAGAGAAACATGGAGCTGATACCGAAATCATTTTTTTTTTAATTCCTAAGATTTTGGTGCCTTGTTCGACCTTACCAGAACTTCGATTGGTGTTTGGGTCGGTACTTTAGCGAGACCGACCACCGCAACGATGTAAGTAGTCGCAGTGCCAAGTGCCAACAGGGCACAGTGTAATAGTCTCAGCGGAAGTGTCGCGAATAGAAGATAGAGCAACAGAAGTAACCAACCAAGACCGTCGCGGGGAACAACGTCGGTGGACTTGAAGAACAGCTGAGCGAGAAGTTGACCGGTTGATATGTGCCACGCCACGTGTGGCATTGCCGACCACAGTGCATCCCTCGCGCGGGTGCCGCTCTCCGCGAGTGCCAAAAGTGCCAGATTCAAACCAAGAAAAACGGCCGTTATACCGCGCGCCACTAATTCAGGTTCCGGTGACGCCAGAGTGTAAATATCGAATAATATCGCCGACAGTAGAAAACAATGAAGTCCACCCCGTTTCTGTTGCAATGAACTTGCACGATAGAGTTTCTCCAGTTTCGAGCTGGAAAAGCTCGTCTTCAGCAGATTCGAGGGACGTCCCGATTTAAGGTACGACTCCTCGTTCGGAGGTACCGGACGCTGCGACATGATTGGTCCTTTTTTTTTATCTTCCTTTATTCTCCTGCAATTATCGTGGCTCTTCAGATTCCTTCGATATTCTCATCCTGAAAATAGCCTAATTTTTGGACTTGGGCTTTGTTTCTTTCACTTATTCTCATCGTTGTTTCACGTGTATCCATTCCATTTGAAATATTGATAACAGTTTCGATGCACCAATTTCACAAAAACACTCGCAGCATCAATTATCATAATTGAAAGCAGGACAACTTTACGATTTGCAGAGTGCTTGTCCCAGTTTCTGTTACGGTTTTCCTTTTTTGTTTTTTGTTTTTTTTTCGTTCATTTTGACCAGAGCCCACTGATATATTGACCTATTGCAACGGGAACCGAGGAAGAGTCTGTCGGGCGGAAAGAGGGGGGGGGGGGGGCTACGCAGGTCGTTTCATTTCCGCGTCGTTGGACATTGTCAGGCTCGTTCCCTGGAACCTCTAATTAGCCACGTACAACGGCAATCCCCGACACCTCATTGTCCACTAAGATCTCTTCTTGACCCACTGCGAATTTACACAAGGAACCTTCCCTCGGGGTAATTAAAAACTTTGGGGACACTACATTGTGGCTTTTCTCGCAAAATTAATCACCGTGAAACTGCATTCAAGATTCAGCCGATACCTTGCTGTCACGTTGACAAATCGAAGAGCCAATTCTGCGTCCATAGACTCATCCAAGTGTCCCTTCTCGCGACGTCAGGATTTCCCTTCTTCATTCAATGTTTTCCTCAGTGATTTCCCAAAATCAGCTCCAGGGACACCTCGACTTGGCCTTTTTGAGACCCGGGGACTTTATTATGCCTCTTCCGTCATTGGAATTGAATGACCCGATCCAATTCGAGATTACTGTTTGGTTTTCGGGTATTGAGTTGATGAGTCCCGTGATACTTGGCAAAAATTTGTGAATTGCAACGGGCAACCGACGATGTTGTACGTGCACCGCCCGCGCGCGGGGGACTGGCCGGGTTACTACCAGCACAAGTTTTCGTCCTCTTGGTGGCCTCCTCTCGCCTCTGTCCTCCCCGAGCTCGTCTCGCCCATCAGCTTTTCCCCGACCATCGAAAACCTTCCACAGGGTTTTCCCGTGTGTGTGTGTGTGTGTGTTCATTCCTCAAACTGTCCCCACCATCGTTTCCTACTTTCTCTGTAGTGATACGACACGCTTGCGCATACGGACACAGAGACTTCGTCCAGCTTCAATCCAGGCGTGCGCCATGGAAGTCAGGGTGACCCACCCCGCACGCCGGTCGATAACAAACCACCACGAATCCAACCCCCGTGGCTTCTCGCTCGCTATCTTTCCCTTTCCTTCCCTCACCCTCGGAACCTTCGTTTCCCTCTGGCTGTTCGGTACCTTCCGGCAATATCAGCCCAAGAGGGCTCGATGAAGGTGAAAGCTGTTCAGGGTTTCAATCGGATCCCAAAAATTTTACGACCCAGGACAAGTCCCATCCTCAGAATCGTCTCTCCTCGCTATTTCTGCAGCGCCGACTCCACGAATCAAAGCCCCCAACGCCGGAAATTGTAACCGTTGAATGAAAATTGATTCTGCATGATGAATCGACTCTCTTCATCAATGATATCGATACTCCAGAACCATTCGTCATCGTCGCGATGGAACTATATTTTGAGTGGTTTTTTCTATCTTCAGGGGGGTTTGTCCCTCTGTTCGAATCGATCCAGTGGAAATGCTACCAAAGAATCCCTCTCTTTCGCTGAATCTTTCTTCATGATCTCTGCTGCGCTCCGGAATATGTGCCAGGCCACTTCGTCCCTCGGCTCTTCCTTTTCCGTCGGAAATTGAAAGCAAGGGGCGAAAACTAAACGATACCCTCGAATGAGATTGCTTTCTTCGTCTCCTCTGCTACCTTTTTTCTCACCGACCTTTCCTTTTTTTTTATTCCTTACTCTCTTTGACTCTTCGTGATGAGGCTGAAGCTAGCCGCGGTCACATTAAAGCTATAAAAACATGAATTTTATAGAAATTCAAATTTTTGCATTGCAATCAGGAGAATTGATTTGTTTTTTTTTTGCCATTATTGAGGGAAGACGTTGGAAAGAAGGTTTTAAAGGAATTAACTATGAAATATTTATCTCACGGTATTAATCTTTATTGATTGATCAATTTTGTATTGATCAGGTTTTTAAGGTTGTACATTGAGCCATTTATATAACGCGTTCCACACAAATAATGGACGAGTGACGGATTTTTTGAAGATGCACTTTTGATGCATTCTACTGGTCATTTTGATATGTCTTGTAAATGATGAAGGGTATAAAAAAAAAAGCGGGATCTCGTCAGAGAAGGTGCTCTATCGTTTTGAACAGTTCGTCCTTAACGACGTAACCGAGTTGGTACATTTCCTTGACGATTTCTGGCTTTTTACTCAACGAATCGATCCACTTGTAATAGGGCAATTCTTCGCGAGTACCGCCGTATTTTTTCGGCAAACTACTCGGCGAAACGTGATTGTGAAGACTCGACATGTCGTCACCGTGAAAGAATATACGTCCCTGCATGTTGGCGTCCAACAATGGCCGAAACATTGCGAATATCACGTCGAATATCCACGATTGATGAAGTATGTGAATGGCGTGTGTCTTCATTGGAAATGCCGAAACCATAAGCGCCATTACCATACTTGCGATCTGTGAAATTAATAACGCAATTCATGGATCATCATTTTTTCAACAAATTTTCAACCATTTTTTTTTTAAATAGTCATTCTCATCGCATTATCAAAAATTATCCTACTATTCTCTAATAGTATTATGAAAACCTGCTTTTACCAAAATACTTGCATATAATCCGAGGCTTGGAGCAAAATAAGGTACCAGGGGCAAAATGGACCACCTCCATTCGTAAAAGAAATATTTGATGCCACTGCAGGGTCATTCCATGTCAAATCGACGAATAGTTGGAATCGGACCTTTTCAATTTCGATGAAATTTGGTCAGAAGTTTTATTTTATCATAAAACGAAGTTATACCGAAGGAAAAAATTAAAAAAAAAAAAATGTTCGACAGTTATGCAAAATTGAAAATTTCACAATTTCTTCAGTTTTTTAAGTTTATTCTTTAAATATCTCGAAAACTATTATAGTTACGAAAAAATCGTTCCGAGTTCGTCTTAAAGAGTATAGTTGAGGCTACAGAACAAAAAGTATTCCGAAAAAGAATTTTGAAAAATGATGAATTCGGAGAATTTTGAATTTTTCAAAATCGTAAAAATCTACGTTCAACATCAAATTTTTGGTTCCAATTTTTTTATAATACTTTGTACTGATCGTAAAACATCCTGAAATTTTCAGAAAGGTGTTCTTTTTTTTCAAAAATATAAGTTTTTGAATTTTGGTAAAAAAAATATTTTTTTACCTTTGCGTTCGGTAAAGTTGAGCAACCAACTTCACTGTAATTACAAAAGTTACATGATTGCTCAACTTTACTTAACTTGGAGGTGAAAAAAAAAATTGCTTTTCATCATCATCATTGTCGATAAGCATATTTTCAGAAAAGTGTTTTTTCAGAAATATGAATTTTTGAATTGTGGTAAATTTTTTTTTCACCTCTAACATAAGTTAAGTAAAGTTGAGCAATCATATAATTTTGTAATTTTGAGCAGTAAAAATTACATGATTGCTCAACTTTACTAAAATGAGCGGTACAAAAAAAATATTTTTTACCAAAATTGAAAAATTCATATTAAAAAAAAAAACAAAGAACAACTTTCTGAAAATTTCAGGATCATTCAAGATCACTACAAGGTATTATGTTAAAAAAATGGAATCAAAAATTCAAAATTCTCCAGAATTCATCATTAAAAAAAAATTTCGTTATATTTTTTTTCTTAGTCCCAAGTATACTCTTTAAGACGAACCCAGAATGATCTTTCCGTAA
Organism: Alloplasta piceator; assembly: GCA_946863875.1. Classification (NCBI taxonomy): domain Eukaryota; kingdom Metazoa; phylum Arthropoda; class Insecta; order Hymenoptera; family Ichneumonidae; genus Alloplasta; species Alloplasta piceator. Next base: position 7,410,622 of record OX333081.1, on the reverse strand, counting down.
CTATAATAGTTTTCGCGGTATTTAAAAAATGGACTTGAATAATTGAAGAAATGATGAAATTTTGCATAAATTTCGAAAAAAAAAATTTTTAATTTTTTTCCTTTGGTAGAACTTCGTTTCATGATAAAAGAAAACTCCCGACCAATTTTCTACTATTCTGCTATTGGCCGATTTCACATTAACTACAATTAAAATTGAATTTCGCTCGAATTTTGAAAAAACAAAATTTCGGGGGAACGTCCATTTTACGCCGACCTCCTATTTTTACAAATTGATACCTGAGGCGTTATCGTCCAAGCATGTGCCATCGTTATTCCTTCAAGATCAAACATAACAACGCCACCGAGTATCTGGGCTCTTGGCTCGAGTATTCCCAATTCCAGTATAATGACCGTCGCCTTGAACAGTTCCTCGATACCGTATTTCTTCGGATCCCAATTGCCCATTCGATATATCATCATGCGACGTCCGCACTGAGTCTTGTAACCGGGCACTGTCATGGTGTCGTCGTCACCGATGTGCCTCATCTTCAGAGGATCGACTCCCTGATGTATGTCCGGATTTTCCTCCTTGAAGTCGTAATACCTGACTACCTATCAAAATTGAGACATTTTTCGGTTCACCACGTTCCCTTATTTCTCAAAGTCATTCCTTATCGCTTCTTATCAACTTCACCAACGAATAATGCATTCTTATATTCCTTTTACTCAAATTACTTTTCCTATATTTTTCTTCCATGAGATATTCCCAGCTATTTTTCATTATAATCCCGAGTCGTAAAATTTTCTTGAGCTATCGTTTCGCCAATGTTACGCAATTTGGAAGGACGATGACGAGGAGATGACGCGTCCTGAACTGACAAACTGGGCTCTCGTATAAATACCATTCCCTGGTAATATCTCCTGTATTACGTGCAAATATATACAACCCCCGATGCGCCAGTTGCGCTTACACTGTCGTGATTGAATTTCCACGTCCACCGCTATTTTTCATTATTTTTATTATTATTACCACATCCATTCGCCAAATTAGAAAAGTGTTTGCTCGTCTTCGAAGGTTATTCTTTCATTGTCTATTCTTCTTTGCTTATTTCACCGTTTTTCAGTTCCTCGAAAAATTTTTAAGGTGCCCCTTTCCGTTTTTTTTTTGCGATTTTGAAACTACTCCCATTCCTACACAAATTTAGGTATTGGGATGAACTGAAAAAAAATTAATTGATGAGAAAAAAAAACTCACCAATCTGTGAGCGCGATTAACGTTGAAATTTCTGGCTCTGAGGAATCTCACGAGAAAGGCGTCGTCCACCCTGTGAGGGTTGCACTCGCCCCTTTCTGCATCAAAAGAGTAATAAATACGGGTCATTCCATGTCATATCGACCAATATGTTGGAATCCCTTTCGATTTCGATGAAAATTGGTAAGAAGCTTTCTTCTATCATAAAACCAAGTTATACCAATGGAAAAAATTAAAAAAAAATTTCTCGACAGTTATGCTAAATTCAAAATTTCACAATTTTTTTCAATTTTTCAAGTTTATTATTTAAATATCTTGAAAACTATTATAGTTTTTAATAAAACGTTCTAGATTCGTCTTGAAAAGTATGCTTGGGACTACGAAAAAAAAAATATTCCGAAAAAAAATTTTGAAAAATGATGAATTAGGAGAATTTTGAATTTTTAAAAATCGTGAAAATCTACGATTGACATGAAATTTTTGGTTCAATTTTTTAAATATAATATCTTATACTGATCTTAAAAGATCCTGAATGTTTTAGAAAGGTGTTCTTTTTTTTCTCAAAAATATGAATTTTTAAATGGTGGTAAAAAATTTTTTTCTTACCTCCGAGTTAAGTAAAGTTGACAAATCATGTAATTTTGTAATTCCGAGCAATAAAAATTACACGATTCCCCAGCTTTACTTAATTTAGAGATTTAAAAAATAATGTTTTTTTTACAAAAATTTAAAAATCCAGATTTTTGAAAAGAAAATAACACCTTTCTGAAAAATTCAGGATCTTTTAAGATCAGTGCAAGGTATTGTATAAAAAAAAATATACAAAAAATTTAATGTTGATAGTGGATTTTCACGACTTTTAAAAATTCAAAATTCTCCAAATTCATCATTTTTCCAAAAATTTTTTTCGGAATATATTTTTTTTTTCGTAACCCCAAGTGTACTCTTTAAGGCGAACGCAGAACGATTTTTTCGTTACTATAATAGTTTTCGAGATAATTAAAAAATAAACTTGTAAAATAGAAAGAATGGTGAAATTTTGAATTTTGCATGACTGTTAATAAAAATTTTAATTTTCTTCCTTTGGTAGAACTACGTTTTATTATAAAAGAAAACTTTTGATCAAATTTCATTGAAATTGAGAGGGGTCGATTCCAACTCTAGGTCGATTTGACATGTAATGCCCCATATATATTTACAAGCATTAATTATTCATTTACGATATTCAATGGGAAAGCAATCATTTGACTTATTTGATTAATTCTTTTGCCAAATCTTTTTTTTATCCTCCATTATTGGAAGAGGACTTTTTTGGCCAAGGCACTGCAATCATTAAAACTGAAAATTAAACTCTTCCTCGTTTGTTTATCGCGCGTCGGGACAAGATTTGTGGGGAAAAAAGAGAAAAAAAAACAACGGCAACCCGGGGATGATTAATAATTACCGTATATCATCTCTCGCAGCTCTTGGAGCGTCTGACACTTGACCTCGTCGGTTTCGCCGAGCTCGCGTCTCGCGTACTCCATCACCTCGACCGAGGGTTCATCAAGATCCAACGAGAGGTTTTCCTCGTCGTCCTCGTACAAGTTAGTTTCGTCGTTCTCGTCGTTTTTGATTTTCACGTCGTCGTTTTTCATTTTATCACAGACTCGAGCGAGTTTGTCGTTTGGATCGCCCAGCAAACTGCTCGCGACGCGATCACCGCGATCCTTGACTCGGGGTATCGGATCCGTCACGATCTCGTCGAGATCCCAATCCTTCTTCTTGTCATTGTCGATGAGCATATCGTCGAGATTGCTCGTGACGTTCTTGAGACTAAAAACAAAGAAAAATCCTTGTCAGCAACAAAAATACCGTGTTATTTACAATGTAAGCTATTAGGGGGCAAAATGGATACCATCTAAAATTTTTGTTTCGTTTCGAAGGTAACGAGGAAAAACGTTAAAAAACGATTTCCTTCGCTTGTCGCATCGCCTTGATATTCAAAATACTTGGATCAAGCTTGGCGTATTTTTTCAATTAAGTTCAAAATTCAATTTTAATCGCATTTGCATCGTCAAATACTTTTTTTTACAATTATGGAGGTTAGACTGATTCAAAACAAGCAACTATTTTTTGATTATCGAAATAACAATTAAATACTCTTGGTATAAATATTTAAATAACGCAGGACATTTTTTTCTCAAACTTTGAAATTTTATATTTCGGCTTCAAGTCAATGTACCAAAATGAACGGCACGTATTCTTGTAGAGAATTGAACGCTCTACAAAAAATACCTCCTATGATTTTTCGATAAACTCCTTCAAAAGTTATTCAAGGTTAAAGTTAAATTTAGAGTAAATTTCACTTTTTTTTCAAGTTTCCGGCAAAATGTTGAAACTTATTACTCAATATCGTAAAAACTTTCTTGAAACAAAAGTTTTAATTGCATTAACATAAATAAGCTAATTTTTAAATAAATGACCAACAGTAGTTCACCCATATTCACAGTGTACATATGGGGCATTCCAAGTGAAACCAGCGAGTGATCTCCCTCACCCCTTACAATTTTTGTCGCTTATTTTTTGTTTGTTTCTATGTCACCCCAAATAAGCCCTGATTTTTTTTCCAGATTTTTCCCTCCTCTCCTTGTCGTCCCGTCCTCTGTTTTTTTCTTGGTGATGCAAGAGAAAACATGAAAAACGACCTCTTTTAAATTAATGATTTTTTTGTACAAATTCCGCACTTAAAAACAGACATTTTTTCATGATTGGAAAGTGGGTCGAAACCGGCCTATATATTTTTTTATCAATTTTTGTTTTTCGAAAAATACAGAATCTGGAAATTTTTAAAATTTAATCATCACATCGAATAGTAAAAAAAAAAAAGAAAAAGAAACACGTCTTGCAAAAATATCATATCTCGCTTAGTTTCATATTAAATCCAAAAAATTGATTTTTCGAAAAATAAAAATTGATAAAAAAATATTGGCAGGCTTCGGCCCACTTTCCAATCATGAAAAAAGTTACGGTTTTTAAGTGCGGAATTTGTAAAGAAAAATTATTAATTTAAAAAGGTCGTTTTTCATGATTCCTCTCGTATCGACAACAAAAAATACATGGCGGGACGACAAGGAGGGGAAGGAAAAATCGGGAAAAAATCTGGGTTCATTTTGGGTGACATAGAAGCTAAAAAAAAATAAGCAACAGAAATTGTAGGGGATGAGGGAAGATCACTCGCTGGTTTCACTTGGAATGCCCCATATATATGAGACCGTGAATAACTTTTGAAGGAGTGAGTTTATCGAAAAATCATGAGAGATCTTTTTTGTAGCGCGTTAAATTCCCTACAAGAATACGTATCGTTCGATTCGGTACATTGACTTGAAGCCGGGATATAAAATTTCAAAGTTTGAAAATTTATATTTCTCACTGAGACAAGATTCAATGGAATTTCATCGATACTTGCCGATGCGGAAATTTGAATTTCTTATTTTGTTATTTGTTTATCTTAATTTACTTCTTATTCCATCACTCACCTATCCTTGATATTTTTTTTGTCGATTATATTTCCATCTTTGTTCTTAATCCGTGCAATTTCATGCTGTTCCTTGTTGACGAGAGATCCCTTTTTGTCGATTTCCGACATTTTGGGTGCTTGATCAAAAAAAAAAAAAGAAAAAAAAAACAGGAAAACGAGAATCGTCGATTTCCTTTGATCTGGACGAGCTTTCTTCTCGTTTGGAAGCTTCACAGTTTCGTTTTGACTGTTCGGAGAAAGATGAAAGGAGGGAAAATATCTGGATAATCAGTGGATTAAAAAATGATGAAAAAAATGAGGAAAATGAAATTAATCTCTGAAGTTACGCGATTAAGTGTTCACCTACATCGGCGAGGTGAACCGTTGGACTATTAGCGTTTGAACGCACGCGATATTTCAACAGCGTCGTATTTTTCCTAGATCTATACCTGTTTTTTTTTGTTTTTCTTTTTCTTTTTTCCCCGCTCTTTTTTCGTAGTTTCCCTCTCGATTTGCACGCACACAGAACCGCGCAATTAGAGACATTCGAATCTGTGGAGGCATAATTATTTCACCTGGCTCGGATAAAAATAAAAGTGTTCGCATCGATGGCGCTGTTGATATCGCCAGAGACAAGTTTTTTTTTTCTCGTCCGGTGAGATCCGCGCGATTCTAGGATCGAATTCTCTTCTCTTTCACGGAGAGTCTCTCGGGACAACCAATTCTGCACATTCAATGATTCCCCCGTGGCGAGATTTTTTCCAACACTTTGAAGCAATTCCACAATTTGCAATCAACGAAAATTAACAATTCCACAGGGAATGTCCAACCGTCTCGTGTTATCTCTGAGATTTGAAAAAAGGGCCAAAAAACTGAGGGACTAGTCGCTAATTTCGTGGCTCGTCGATTTCCAAAAGGAATCGATTTCTTGTGATTTTAATTATGATTTCCGTGCGATTTCTGAATCAATGAGATTACCTGCGATTTTATGTCATTTCCGTTGATTCCAACGATTACGAGTGATTTTTAAGGATATTGAGTCCCAAATTTTTGGATGAATTATTTAAGAGGTCGTGTAAAAATTTCACGCCGATTAGGAAGCTCGTTATCGAACAATTAACATTAACAAATTAAATTAAATGTAGTCTTATGGAAACTGCGATAGCTTTGCGATAAGTTTTTTCTTTGGACCTCTCAATTTTTTAATTTCTACACTATATTAACAGCAACGGAAACAAAACGAAGTTTATTGATAAATATTTTTTTTATTTGTTTAAAAAATTGTTCTTAACAAAATGTTAATATTTCATTGCTTCCTAATCGTCTTGAAATTTTTACACGACCTCTTAAATACTTCATACAAAAACATACCAAATTTTCCGAATTTTCTCATCATTTTTAATTTTTACCCTTAAGGGGGTTGAAGTAATGATAGAATTCTGAAAATTTAATATGTTTTTACATGAAGTATTCGGCTTGGGTAGATCGTGTAAAAATTTCACGACGATTAAGAAGTCATTTATTGAACAATTAACATTAAAAGATTTCATAGGGACTCAACATCCTTAACATCCTCAAAATTCTTCTAGACTGAAGACATGAAATGAAAATTGATTAATTATTATAAATAAACGATAAGACATTTATGGTTAGGGATACGGTGGATACTAGACTGATTAAAAAAAACGACAATTTTTTTTTTGAAATACTTTCGAGAAAGTGAAAAAAGATGCTTGTTGAAAGTAGAGCTCGTAATATTAATATTTAGAGGTCTCTCATCGTGAATTTCCATTTTCCATTCAAATGACAAAAAAAATCAAACTTTGCAATTTTATACCTCGGCTTCGAGTCAATGTACCAAAATGAACGACACATATTCTTGTAGAGAATTTAACGCTCTACAAAAAAGATCTCTTATGATTTTTCCATAAACTCACGCCTTCAAGAGTTATTCACGGTTTAATATATATGTATATGTTGGTCATTTCTTTAAAAATGAGGTAATTCATGTTGATGCAATTTAACCGTTTTTTTTTCAAGAAAGATTTTAGGGCATTTGGTAATAAATTTCAACACTTTGCCGGAAACTTGAAAAAAAAAGTGAAATTTACTCTAAATTTTACTTTAACCTTGAATAACTTTTGAAGGAGTGAGTTTTTCGAAAAATCATAAAAGATCTTTTTTGCAGAGCGTTCAATCTCTACAAGAATATGTGTTGTTCATTTCTGTACATTGACTTGAAGCCGAGATATAAAATTTCAAAGTTTGAAATTTTTTCAAACTTTGAAAATTTGTCATTAATGTGTTATTTAAATGGGAAATGGAAATTTGCGATGAGACATATCTAAATATTTATATCAAGAGCTCTGCTTTTAATTTTTTTTCCAGCGATTTTTAGCGATTGTCTCGCTGATTTCTCATAAAATGGATCAATGATTTCCCAAGTGAGCAGCCCCACGCAAAAAAAGCTTCAGATTTTCACGTTTTTTCTTTTCAATTTGGATCTCGCGTTCTTCATCGTGGGAATTAATTAATTAAGAATTAATGAGATAACGGGGAAAAAAAGAGTAATGAAAAAATTGCAATTACAGTGAGGAGGAAGAAAAGTAAAGGAATTTTAATGCGGATGTCTGATTCCGTTGATGCTGAAACTATTGGCGTGTCTGTTGCTCGTTCTCCGTTTTACAAGCGCTCGATAATTGCGTTTCCATTCGAGAGCCAATCACGCCTACGAAAATCGAAGAGCACCGTTTCTCTCCCTTTAATATCTTTTTCTTTCTTTCTTGCTCCTTTTCCGTGTCGTGCATTCGTTGAAATGTGACGGATAATTGATTCCCGGCAACTTTGCAGATCGAGGCGAAGAGAGAATGAAATTGACAGTAGAAAAAGGGAGGAGAAAAGGCAAGAAAGTGGAAAAGGACGGAATTGCTCGGACAATTATCCGAAGGCAACGGTTGAATAATTAGGAGGACAAATTCACGAGCATTTTAAAAGGATTCAATGAAAAATTTAATTAAAAACGCGAATTTGTGAAAGTCTACTTTTACTAGTTTTTCATAAATTGCAAGTATTTGCTGGTCGAACGATTTCTGGAAAAAGATTCAGCCTCATTCTCGTATTTCAAATCAACTGACATCAATTTTTTAATTTTCTAAATCCCGGTTTGGAACGGTCGAATAATTGGGAGGATAAATTCACGAGAAACATAAAAGAATTAATTCCAAAAGTGAATTTAAAACGCGAATTCGTGATAAGAGTCTACACAAATAAAATGCTCGAGGTAATTTTGACTTGTTTTTCTATCAATTCAAAATTTTTTTCTTTTTTTAAATCATGATTTCTAAATATTGAATACAAAATAAAATAAAATAAAAAAATAATATAAAATAAAATAATAATAAAATAAAATAAATAATTCTACATAAATTTTCTGTTTATATGCGAAAATGGCATAAAAATTCAGAACTGGAACTAAAAAATCCAAGTAGATACTAAAAAGCTGCACGAGACGATGAATCGGTCAAGAATAAATCAAATCTTTCATCGATTTACAATCAAGCGCAATTTTCCGATATTCCCGAGGGTGAGAGAGGAAATTTTGGGAAACGAGGTCGATTTGATTATTTCGCGTCGGACGGAAGAGAACACGATTGCGAGCGACGTTGGTATTTGACTTCGTTACGAGATGAGAAACGTCGAGCGGAAATTTATTCGCCGTTTGCTCGCTTTTATGCCGAATAACCGCGCGACCGAGAGATTTGTCCCCAAAAACGTGCGATGAATTAATTTACGCTGTAATTTCGTCGCGTGTAATCCGTGTAATTACAAAGATACAGCCGAAAGAATTAATATTCCTCGTACATTCTGATTTTAATTTTGGCGAGCAGGATTTTTTTTTTTAATTGCCGACAAAAATATTTCAGAATAATTAATAATATTAACAATAAATTTTGATTAAATTGCCGCGTCGGAAAAAAAGTTCTCGGGGGCGAAAAAGATACCCCAAAAATTTATTATTTTTTCGAAAATTTGAGTAAACCAGGGAAAACCTTGAAAAAACCATTTCCTTCGCTTTTCTCGTCACTTTAAAATCTAGGATACTTGGACCAAGTTGCTTGACATATTTTTCCTACTAAATTTTTGACGAAATTCAATTTTAATCGTCGCTGCATCGTCAAGAATTTTTTTTACAATTGCGGAGGTGCACTAAGAAAACAATGAACCAGGATTTGTTAACTGTTAATAAATGTAAAGTTGAATATGGTGAAATCAATTATTTATCAACAGTTGATAAATTAGATAAATATTTTTCAACAGTTAATCAATTATTTCGACACAAATAAAATATTTCTGAACGACTAACAAATTTTGTAACAGTTAAGGAATATTTAAGTAAAAGTGCCAACTAAATATATTTCTTTACTACAAATAAATAGTTTTCTCAGTGTGGGCCGTTTTGCCTTCGGATTGTCCAAGTATTTTAGTAAAAATTTTCTTTCTAAGGAGATGAGAATGGCAATTTTTTTAAATTTTCCACCACTTCGAAGGAAACAGTCATGAAAATATCGAATCTAGATTAGATTTTGCGTAGGGGAGTCTATTTAGATACATCAACACCGATTATAATGATAATTCCCCCAATTTCTAATTTTTTTAATTTTCCAATTTTCTATTTTTTAGAATTTCTCCCTCATATCCTAATTTTTTTAATTTTTATCTTTTTCCACAATTTTTTATAAGTGTTTCAACGCCAATTATAATGATAATTGCCTCATTTTCCAATTTTTTGAATTTTTCTTCTGTTTATATAATTTTTGGTGTCTGAATAGGCACGAAAAATTATCTAAAAAGAATAAAAATTCAAAAAATTCGAAAATGATGGAATTATCATTATAATTGGCGTTGATATACCGATAAAAAATTATGGAAGGAAATAAAAATTCAAAAAATTAGGAAATAAGGGAGAAATTCTAAAAATTCGAAAATTGGAAAATAAAAAAAATGAGAAATGACATTGGAAAATTGGAAATTGAAAAAAATTAAACTTGGAATTAAATAGGGGAGGGGGAGGCATTTTTCGTATTCTTTTTAAATCAGTTTTTAGACACCAAAAGCTATCTAAAAAATTAAAATTATCTAAAGAATCAAAATTATCTAAAAAGAATAAAAAGAATGCCTGCCCCGTCCCCTATTTAATTCCAAGTGATAGTAAAAACCGATAACCGCGTTAGTTTCAGAAATATATAAATTTGACAAAAAATGCAACTATTGATCCGTAAAGATGTTTCTTCTCTGCAAGGCTACTTCTTTCTAATGGCTGTAATTTTTTTTTTTTCAAGTCAGCACGGTTCACGAAAGTGAATAAAACGCTTTGACCACTTTCCTCGAGGATAAAAAACACGCAAGAGTTAAGGGAAACCATTTTATACACGGGAAGAGACATGGCGTGTATTACAGAACTGATCATTGCGAAACTTGGTCAGGGTCATCCTGTTGCATATCCGTGGGGGGATCTCGACGTATCGTTGCTTTCACTAACGATGGAGAAAGAGAGACTGTCCGTCGAGTTTTCAAATGAAAATGCACATCAGCCTACACGTTACGAACTTTTTCCTTGACAACGTTTGGCGAGGCCTCGATCATGCATTTAAAAAAAAAATGCAACACAAAGAAAACCTGATTTGCCGAATATAAATTGAACCTTCGTGTTTGTAATTCGGATAAAAAAACGAGTCATGAAAATATTTAAAAAAAATACCCCAAAATCTTTACCTTTTGTAAAATCAGGACAAACACGACAACAATGATATGAATCAACGAGCATTGTTTATTTATAAACTGAAAAACGTTCGTGCATAAACATTGATAGTTTATTTATAAACAAATTTTCTCGAGCCATGAACGGAATTGAAATTTTGCAAAAATTCAATTTATCCATTTCAACCTTTTTTTAACACTATTTTACGGTCCTATTTTTTTATATTTATTTACCAGGTTTCCTTCGCGCACCGAATTTCCGAAAATTCACCGACCTCTATCGTTTTTGAGGCTCTTGGCCCCAAAATCAAAAACGTCGAAATGACAAGCCCGTGTATACTTCAATTATTGTTTTTACTCGCGTTTTTGTAAGCCGGTGCAGCGATCGCGTCGCCGGTTGCACTGACGAACGTTGATCTCTCGAAAAGTCTAGTATAAAGTTCCCCTCCCTCGTGAGAAAAGTCCCTACTTCCCCTCGCATCTTGCGCTATCTCCTCGTTTCTATCTTTGACACACGCGTGGAGTGCAAATAACTCTCTGCGTTTGTTGATAATCACTCGATACCCCACCAAATGTATCTCGAGAAAGTTGCAACTACTTACATGAGAATCCCCCGCCCTGGGCCCCTTCTGCACGACCCCCCTCCACTCCCCCGCCGACCCCCGATTCGAACACGATTCACCTTTCGAGCGAGTCAAGAGTGAGAGTGAAACGACAAAGTTAGCGTGGGACTTCTCATTCAAACGTGCTTCGCACACGCCATTTTGTATAGAAATAAAAAAAACAACCAAGCGGAATTCCCTAGCAGAAAATCTTTTTAAAATAATATTTTTCTTCATTTTATTATTAATTAAAATTTGAAATTTAACCATTCTTAAAATTTTGAAAATTAACCTTCCGTCTGTACACTGGGTCTTTTAAGGCACGAGCAAAATTTCCAAATCAAATATCTCTGGAATTAGAAAAATTGTTTAAAAAATTTGTTTACCATAAATGCTTAAATAAATGTTTGGATCATGGAAACAAATGCCATAAACGTAATTCAGAATTTTTTCAGATATTTTTGACCTTTTTTTCTTAGAAAAAACATTAGCAAGACTTTAACGACCCAAAGTACAGACGGTGTCCCAAAATTTAAGTGTACAGACGGAGGGTTTAAAAAAATTATATTTCAATGTAATTTAATTTAATGCAATATTAACACAATATTCTTATAATAATAATATAATTTAATTTTTAACAATTTAAAACATAAATGTCATAATAAATATTGTCGTAATAAATTTGTTTCCCATTTTCAAATTTTTACAAATCCAAGTTTTTATGAAAAAAAGCCTAAAACATGGTTGGCGATCAAGTATAAATATTTTTTTGAAACATTTTTGTCATTTTTTATTGATTAATATTGAAAAGTAAAAATCTAAAGAATTGAAAAATACATTCAAATCTAATTTAATTAAAATAAATATAATAATAATAATAATAATAATAATAATAATAATAATATCGACATAATTTGATTTTTAATAATTACATATAATTAATAATTAATGATGCAGGGATTTTTTTCTTCCCTCGTTCGTTGGAATATGAATATAACAATTTATTATCCAGGAGAATTTCATTCCCCTTATTCTCAGGTACTATCTTCCTCTCCCTCGGCCACGATGTTAATTCCAGGTGATTTTGAAATCACGTCGAAAAGGCAGAGACCGTTGCGATAAATGCGGTTCGTGCGGTATTTTTTTCTCTCTCTTTTCCCCAACTATTGCCCCATCAAACAATTTTATTCATACGTAATTCGCGGGGTAATTTGCATGAAAATGAAAGAAAGACAAATTTACTTGTTACAAAGGCAATAGCGAGGATTTACATTCAAAAATTCTCGCTAGGATCTTATTGAGGGGTTAGAAAAATCGGTTTTCAACAATGACCCGCATTACCCCATTACCGGAAGTAAGAAGGCTAAACGCGATATTGTACAGGGAAAATATACAAAAGTATCGACTCAATGCGAATCGAGTAATTGACGAATCATTTTAGCTTCGCTCAATTCGTCGACGATCACCTCGATGACAATGACGGATCACATTTTCAAAGGAGGAAATGCTTGATGCTTTTTTTCGTCACTCACTTATCTCGAGTCTTCTCAAGTCGATAAATCGCTTTTGGACTCTCATCTCTCTGGGCAAGACGTCATTGAGAATTGTTTTTTGTGGATCGAGGCGAATGCTGCAAAAAAGTCATTTAATTCAAATACACTTGACGTTAAAAATGACGATTGATTCCACGTCTAATGGATCCGTTTACGGATATTCTCGAGAATCTTCAGTCAAGCTTTCACGTTCTCCTCTTTGGAAAGAATCATTCAAAAACCTCGTGTATAATTCTGGAATCAATTTTTCATCCCTTTCCAATTTTTTTCGGCGATTTTCAAAGTGCTCTCATTTCTACAAAAATTAAGTTATCGGAATGAGTCAAACGCCATTTTCTAATCTTAGTGACAGCCTGTAAGTACGAAAGAAATTTTGAAATCGGTGAAACCAATCGAAAGTTACGAGCACTTGAAATTTCGCGATTTTGAGGTTTCTGAGAATAGGGCTAAATTGGAGCAAAAATGTTTTTGATGAAAATTCATGAAAATTTTATTTTTTTGAAAAAAGTATTGGTAGATTCATGTTCAGGGGGACAAAATACATCGATATAAGGTTTGAAAAAAATAATTAAAAAAAATTATTTTTTTGCATCTCGGCCAGAATTGAACTTGTTAATTAAAATAACTGTAACTTTTTTTCTAAATTAAATTCCGACTCCGCTCTGAGCTTATTCTCTTTGGCATCGTTCAAGCTTCAAAACCTCGTCTGGTTCATCCGAATGCGATGATTTTTCGATTTTTGGCAGATTTTTAAAGTTCGACCATCGATTTTTGCAAATTTTTACATACATACCCCTTTCCATATTTTTCGGCGATTTTCAACGTTCTCTCATTTCTACAAAAATCAAGTTATCGGAATGAACCAAACGCCATTTTCTAAGTTTACTGACAGCCTTTAAGTACGAAAAAGAAATTTTTGAATCGGTTAAACCGAAGTAAAGTTATGAGCCCTTGAAATTTCGCGATTTTGAGGTTTCTGAAAATGGGGCTAAAATTGAGCCAAAATGTTTTTAATGAAAATTCATGAAAATTTTCATTTTTTGAGAAAACTATTGGTAGATTCGTGTTCAGGGGAACAATATACATCAATATAAGGTTTGAAAAAAATAAATAAATTTTTTTTTTTTTGCTTCTCGGACAGAATTGAACTTGTTGATTAAAATAACTGTATCTTTTTTTCTAAATAAAATGTCGACTCCGCTCTGAGCTTATTCTTTTCAGGATCGTTCAAGCTTCAAAACCTCGCTTGGTCCATTCGATTTAATTCATTTTTCGATTTTTGGCAGATTTTTAAAGTTCGACCATCGATTTTTGCAAATTTTTTAAGGCATACCCCTTTCTATTTTTTTCGGCGATTTTCAAAGTGCTCTCATTTATACAAAAAACAAGTTATCGGAACGAACTAAGCGCCATTCTCTAAGTTTACTGACCGCCTTTAAGTACGAAAAAGAAATTTTGGAATAGGTCTAACCGATCGAAAGTTATGAGCGCTTGAAATTTCGCGATTTTGAGGTTTTCAAGAATGGAGCTAAAATTGAGGGGAAAGGTTTTTGATGAAAATTTATGAAAAATTTGATTTTTTGAAAAAACTATTGGTAGATTCGTGTTCAGGGGGACAAAATACATCGAAATAAGATTTGGAAAAAATAAATTAAATTTTTTTTTTTTTTGCAGCTCGACCAGAATTGAACTTGTTCATTAAAATAACTGTAACTTTATTTCTAATTAAAATTTTGACTCCGCTCTGAGCTTATTCTTTTCAGGATCGTTCAAGCTTCAAAACCTCGCTTGGTTCATCCGATTTTGATAATTTTTCGATTTTTGGCAGATTTTTAAAGTTCGACCATCGATTTTTGCAAATTTTTTAAGGCATACCCCTTTCTATTATTTTCGGCGATTTTGAAAGTGCTCTCACTTCTACAAAAATTAAGTTATCGGAATGAACCAAACGGGATTTTCTAAGTTTCGTTACAACGTTTGGGTACGAAAAAGAAATTTTTGAATCGGTCAAATCGATCGAAAGTTATGAGCTCTTGAATTTTCGCGATTTTGAGGTTTCCGAGAATGAAGCTTAAATTGAGCAAAAATGTTTTTGATAAAAATTCACGAAAATTTTGATTTTTTGGGAAAACTATTGGTAGATTCATGTTCAGGGGGACAAAATACATCGATATATGGTTTGAAAAAATAAAATAAAATTTTTTTTTTTCGCATTTTGGCCAAAATTGAATCGGTTCACTAAAATGACTGTAATTTTTTTTTTATCTAGGTTTTCGAGCTGAACTTGAGCTTATTCTCTTTGCCATCGTTGAAGCTTCAAAATCCTTCTTGGTTCATCCGAATGCGATCATTTTTCGATTTTTGGCAGATTTTTAAAGTTCGACCATCGATTTTCGCAAATTTTTGCATACCCCTTTCCATTTTTTTCGGCGATTTTCAAACTGCTCTCATTTCTACAAAAATTAAGTTATCGAAATGAACCAAACGCCATTTTTCAAGTTCAGTGACAGCCTTTGAGTACGAAAAAGAAATTTCGAAATCGGCTAAACCGAAGTAAAGTTATGAGCACTTCAAATTTCGCTGTTCTGGGGTTTCTAAAAAATCGCTTAAAAATGGACCAAAGATTTTTTTTCGATCAATTTCGAAGCATACATCGATGCAAAATTTATCGCTGAATTCAAATCACGCAGTCTTTTAGTAAAAAAAAAATTGATCCGCGAGCGAATGCGGAAAAAACAATTTAAAAAATTATTTTTAACGAATAAAACCACGTTATCGCAAAATTCCCGGATATTATTTTGATTTATATATTCTCGATCATAAATTTAATTTAAAAAAAAAACTCATCCGGTTCAGATTTAACAACTGAGGCTTGAACAGCATAGGTCCACGCTTACATGGTAATCAAAAGCTCTGGATTTATCGAAAAAATTAACGTTTTTTTCAATTTATTTTTTTCATTAAAAAAAACGTGGATAGTTGAATCGAATAAAAACAAATGACAATCTCGGTGCGGAGCGTGGCTCGTCACGACCTGCGGACTTCGATTTGATCGTCCCCGCGGTTCGAGATGCTAAGATGACGGAAAGACGTGGAAAAAACTCGGTGTCCGTGGACCTCACGCTTGGGTTAATGCGGATTGTAACTTGCCACATGTAAGTGCAGATAAAAATTGCAATATTTGTCGAAGCAAAAATTTCTTTTGATCTTTTAGTCGACTATCAATTACATGTTGTTTACATAAAAAAAACTGTTTCCCCCTCTCTCTCTCTCTCTCTCTCTTTCTCCCGTTCTTTCTCTCTCTCCCTCCCTCCTTCTATCTCGCTCTCTCCCTCCCTCTCTCTCTCTCTCTCTCTCTCTCTCTCTCTCTCTCTCTCTCCCTTGCTGTTTCTCACTCTCTCTCTCTCTCTCTCTCTCTTTTGTTCTTTCTCTCCCACCACGTTCGAGGATCTATCGATCGGGAATCTCCGTGCGCGAATCAGGATCAAGGTGATGCAGGTATATTTTTCTCATGAATTATAATTTCTCGACATTAACCAATCCAAAAGCGTCTTCACTCACTGTGTCATATATGGGTAATTCCATGTCAAATCGACCAAGAGTTGGAATCGACTCCTCTCAATTTCGATGAAGTATGGTCAGAAGTTATCGTTTTTAATAAAACGAAGTTCTACCAAAGGAAAAAAAATAAAAATAAAAATTTTCGACAGTTATGCAAGATTCAAAATTTCACCATTTTTTTAAATCTTTCATAGAGTACACTTGTGGCTACGAAACAAAAAATATTCCGAATTTTTTTTTTTGAAAAATGATTAATTTGAAGAATTTTGAATTTTCGAAAATCGTGTAAATCCACGATCAACATTAAATTTTTGGTTAAATTTTTTTTATGTAATACCTTGTACTTTTCTTAAAAGATCCTGAAATTTTCAAGATGGTGTTTTTTTTATTTCAAGAATATAAATTTTTGAACTTATATTTTTACCAAAATACTGTTACTTTTACTTTTTTTTACTGCTCAAAACTACAAAACTACATGATTGCTCAATTTTACCTAACTGAGAGATAAAAAAAAATATTTCTTTCTACCGAAATTCAAAAATTTGTATTTTTGAAAGAAAAAAACACCATCCTGAAAATTTCAGGATTTGATAAGATCAGTACACGGTATTATATAATAAAAAAATTAATAAACAATTTAATGTTGATCGTGGATTTACACGATTTTAAAAAATTCAAATATTTATATTAAAAAAAAAACAATAACCACTTTTCTGAAAATTTCAGGATCTTTTAAGATCAGTACAAGGTACGATATAAAAAAAATTGAACCAAAAATTTAATACGGAACTTGGATTTTCACGATTATTAAAAATTCAAAATTCTCTAAATTCATCATTTTTCAACATTTTTTTATTATTATTTTTTTTTTCGTCACCACAAGTATACCCTGCAAGACGAACTCAGAACAATTTGTTCGTAACTATAATAGTTTTCGAGGTATTTAAAAAATAAACTTGAAAGATTTAAAAAATTGTGAAATTTTGAATCTTGCATAACTTTCGAAAAAAAAATTTTCAATTTTTTTTCTTTAGGTAGAACTTCGTATTGTTAAAAACGAAAACTTCTGACCAAATTTTATCGAAATTGAAAGGAGTCGATTCCAACTCTTGGTTGATTTGACATGAAATGACTCATATATATATGTGGACGCGTGCGTTTATGCGCAAACGAGAGCTCAATGCGAATTTGAGAATACTCGATGAGATCCCAGAAGAGAGGTGATGGCATGAGAGGGGATATGAGAGAATCTGAGGGTCAGAGCTCAAACTCAAACTCACACCAATGTCCCTCCTTTTTCTCGTTCATATAGAATCGAAAGAGCGAGCGAGACGAATAGAGACAATCAGACAGAGAAAGGGAGTCCAAGAGAGAGCAAGCGAGAGAGAGAGAGAGAGAGAGAGAGAGAGAGAGAGAGAGCGCCTTGGGACCTACTCTTATATATGTTGTTCGTCCAAACGCGTTTTTGTTCAGTTTCGACTCTCGTCGCGGCATTATCCCCGTGTCCGATAAACCGGATTTCAACGAAAAAAAAAAACATTCGCGATATTTACAATCCGCAAAAGTCCCGAAATTTTGCAGTATTTTAATTAATTTTATTTGTTTTTTTTTTCGTTCGAGATTTTGGTGGACCAAAAATCGAGGGGGAAAAATAAACAGAACCGAAACAACAATTAATATCGGTGAGTGTTCGATGTAGAGAAAAATTAATAATTCCCAAGCCACGATTTTATTTCTAGAATTTTGCCGAAACTTGTTTTTCCTCGTGAGGGGAAAATATCGTGGGCATGAAAACATTGGGAAAATTTTAGTTTCCCGTTGCGATTCGCAAGTCATTCGGTCGCTGGACGATTTACCAATCGCTGGTCAACATTTTCTCGGCTATTTAAATATAATTAAAGTGCGATAGTGTGTTTGCACGTTAACGAAGACCAGTTTGTAATTCGTGCGTCGTCGCGAGCTCACATTTGCTTCGTCGATTACGCGTAAAGTCATCACGCATTACGAATTTTATAAAAAAAACGATTATCAGGGTTGTCAATCGTTTAATAAGAAATCACTTATTTTTGTTGTATTTTTTTTGCGCGAGGGGAAAAGAAAAAAAAATTGTATAGGCCGAAGTAGAAGTTTTCATGGTTGCAATGCAAGGAAAACAATTTTTGGTAAATTTTTATTTATTGATAATTACGCTTTGATCGTGCAAATACTTTCGTCACCAAATTACATGTTTAATTACTCAATGCTTGGAGCATTTTAATTAAATTTAATTTAAATACCCATTACTACGAGCATTTTAATCAAATTTAATTTAATTACCCATTACTTTGAGCATTTCAATTAAATTTAATTTAATTTAATTATTAATATTAAGAAATAAATTTAATATACTATAAATATTAATAAGAAAATAATTAAATAAGTAACAAAATAAATTTTAATAATTTTGATAAATTATTAATATTAATAAAGTAATTTGAAAGAAACTACACTATTTTCGTTACATTCAAACGATGCAAACTTCATTGCATTAGCATCGTCTGATGAAAACGTGAAAGTTTTCACCACGTCACGTTCATTGTGGCATCGATGACTACATTGTCATAAGTCAATTACCACCATTCACTCGAACGCTCTCACACACCCGATCGTCTGTCAACAACCGGTAATTTATCATTCTCACCTTTTCGCCTCCTTTGTAAAATTGACAGAGTATAGATTTCAATTTTTCAATCGCACCCTGTCTCAAATTTTTTCCATTTGAAAAATTAATTGACCAAAACTGTCTTGTTCTCGTGCAGAAAAAAATGGCAACAACGCTCAATTTGTTTCACTGATTCGTGAATATATTCGTGATGCTCTTTTTTTCCCCTCGTCAATTCTCAGCGTGGAAAAAGTGTAATATTTTAGGATCATTGTTGTTTTTTTTTTTCGCATTACGACATTCTGCCTCTTATCATTCGAAGCTATGACATCGTTCAGGGCCACGATATGCGATAATTTCCATTTCCTGTCGCTCGCGGAAATGTCGAATAAAAGTTCAAGAGAGCTCGCATGATTGATTTTTTTAAACTTTTATTCCTAAAAATTTAATCAATTATCAACCATTATCCAATGACAAGATAATTAGCGATTGAACTATAATTATTGTTCGATAAAAATAATAGTGATATCATTTTTTTAAATGTTTTTTTTTTTCATTTTATTTTATTTTTATTTATTATTTTATCTCTCCCACAAGACTTGCATGATATAATTGTGGTCGATGGGGAAAATGCGAGCGGGAAAAAAAGATGGTTAACCGCATATTAACGATATCGAGTGTTTTCTTGTCGCTTATTTCGGATGCAACAATTTGTTGGCTTCCACATTTGCGATATCTGCAGCAGCAGAGAGACTCGGTATTTAGAGCCGGATTTACGAGGGGATCATGGATTTGAGTATGTTTGTTTTCTCGTTTTTTTTTTTCAATTTAATCGAATTTCTTTTCCTCGTCTCAGTCTCGATGATATAGGAAATATTTTGTTCCATCTAATCGTGACGCTCGAGATGCCTCGAGTGACAATAAAATTATTGGCCTCACGTCACGATCGAGCCACTGATCCACCTCTCGGGGCATCAAAAATTCCATCGTATATAAATGCTCATAAGTGCACACATATGCACATATATATATGTATATAGATTAGGGCGATTTTGTTTTGATTTTTTTTTCCACTCCCCACCCGAAATTTTGTTGCATATGTCTGAAAGAAAATTCCCTGAGAGTTACAGCCCTTAATATTAATATCAAGTACTTTCCCTTCGCGTGATAATTTTTTCCATCTAAAATACACGTAAGTGAAAAACTTTTTTCCTCAAAATTTCACCACTCTGCGGTTTTTTATGCTATCACATTGATTTTGGTCGCAATGTAAGTAGAATCGAATGATCTTTAAAAGTGTCCTGAACAGCGTAAGTGTAACTTACACTGGTGAGATGGTACGGGTCCCTAAAGTTGATTTTTAACAAAAATTCGCGATTTTTTGCCTTTATCTCCGAAATGATTAACTTAAACGAAATTTCGTAAAGAAAAATTTTGTTGAAAATTTAATTTCCTACAAAAAAGGTCCTTTAGACCTAACTGCTAAAATTAATATTTCTTGAGATATTGAACCTTAACTTATGTATGGTATAAAATTTGTATAGTTTATCGAACCAAAAGTTTCTAATTGTTGATATTCCATATCATATCACCATATCGCATCACCAGTGGTGATATGATATGGAATATCAACAATTTGAAACTTTTGGTTCGATAATCCATAACAATTTTCATATCACAAATGAGTCAAGGTTCAATATCTCAAGAAATATTAATTTTAGCAATTAGATCTAGAGGACCATTTTTGTAGGAAATTAAATTTTCAGAAAAATTGTCCTTCACATTTTTTCGGTAAAGTTAATCATTTCGGAGATAACAACGAAAAAATGAGAATTCTGGGTAAAAATCAACTTTAGTGATCTCGTACCATCTCACCAGTGTAAGTTACACTTACGCTGTTGAGGACACTTTCAAAGGTCGATTGATTCTGCCTAAATTGCGACCAAAATAAATGCGATAGCATAAAAAACCGCGGAGTGGTAAAATTTTGAAGAAAAATGAATTTGATTTACGTGTATTTTAGATGAAAAAACTTATCGTACAAAGGAAAAGTACTTAATATTAATGTTAAGCGCTGTAACTTTAAGGGAATTTTCTTTCAGACATACGCAACAAAATTTCGGGTAGGGAGCGAAAGAAATAAAAAAAGTCGAAAAACAATCGCCCTAATATATATATATGTATATACATGCGTTTAATAATCCATATATATCCATTGCTTAAAATAAAAAGGCCGTATGTCAAATCATTTGACATGTAAAAAGGCCGTGACACGCCCTCCTTTGACAATCAGAAATTGCAATGCAAAATAAAAAACGTATTACAGGACGTTTCAGTGAAAATCAGTCTGGAACTTTCAAAATCGCTCTATTGGAAGATTTTTTCGTATCACTTGCAGATTTGATTTTTTTAAATACATTTGGAGGTTCAGATTTTTTGAAACTTAAACTACTTTCAGCAGTCTTAATTTTTTAGATCTTATTGCAACTTTTGAAAAATAACATGGAATCGAGCATTATTTATTAGTCATATTAAAATTATATTTTTTGTAAAAATGCCGTAAATTTATCGGCGAATTATTGAAATCGAAAAAAATGGTAGGTTATTTGAAATTTAACTGTTTCAAGAAAATTATACATTTTTGGGCATTATTACAACTTTTACAAAATTGGCATGGAGCTTATGTTACATTATTATTATATTTCTCATAATACCCAAAATTTATCGACGAATAATTAAAATGAAAAAAATTATTTTATTGCACTCCGTGCGTAAAGTGACTACTTCTCGCACGCTTCGCTTCGCTGCGCGTGCGAGAAGCGGGCACTTTACGCACTCGTATCGTAATGTACTATTTTGGGGTATCAAGTGAGTTCTGAAAAAAAATCTAGACGTCTGCGAGTTGAGATTTTTAATGAAACGACTTGTACGTGTTTTTGTACATATTTTTTTGCCTGCATCTGCACGCAATTCTATTGTTTCGTGCAAAGGTACGGGAGATCGGTGGTATAACTTGATTAAAAAAAAAAAAAAAAAACAACCTCGATGTCTCGTGTTTGGCCACACTTCGGTCGTGTCTTGTGAGCCAAAGTAGCAGAGGGGAATAGACATATAAAGTAAAGAAACGTGCGACTGGCATCAGCATTTATTTGGTCGCTTTCGACCATCCTCGATCGGTCTTCGATATCGTTCTCTCTCGACACCGTATATATATGCTCATATATATGTATATATATCTATAGATACGCGAAAAAGTATATACAGTGTGACCCATTAACGCGCTTCTATCCCGATCTTCCGTAATTTCTAATTGCAACGCATTTTTTGCGACTCTGAGATTCGCGAAGAAATCTGTAGATCAATCGATAGATCGATAGATCCTTCGATCGTGAGGAAAAAACATGGCGAAGATACGAGTCGGTGAGTCAAAAAAACGAAGCCAAAAAACCATGAAATTAAATGTGTTAATTTTTCACGTTTTACCTTCTTGATTTCTCTATTTGACCGCGAGAAAGTGGTGATGGATTTTGTAATGTTAATTTCATAACGCGATTCGATGTGAAAAATTTGTCCATTTTCTACGGTTTTTCGTTCCAAAAGTTTTTGAAATTTTTTGAAAAATCCATTTCCAGTCTGTTTTGATCCGTTCCAATCGACCGTTTTATTTTTTAGACTCTGAATTAATTTGAAAAAACGCAACACAAGTTTTTCAATCAAATGGTCGAAAAACCTAATCAGATAAAAAATGAGGGAATAAATGTTCAATCATTTTGGAAAGTTTGACAATAATTATTTTTGTTTCGTCTATTCTATTTCCATTTCTACTACTACTACTACTATTATTTATTTCGAAAAATCTAATGAGAGCAAACGATAAAAAATTAGTAAAGAAAATCCGAGTTTATTTTAAAAAATTCAGCAATAAATAATTTTCAATAAATTATAATTGGAATCTATACTTTGTCCATGGAGAAAAAACTTCAGGGCCCTTATTTCGCCCTCCCCCTCCACCTTCTCGCGCATTTGTGCAGCCAAATGGAACCTCCATTATGGCAATTTCCATTGAGAGGTTTTTTTTTATACTCTCGGCGCTAGGTCGATCTTCCGGGAAGAGAGAAGTCGACCTTCGGAATTTCTTGCACGCTTTCAAGCTCGCGATTCCGACACGCGAGGACGACTGTTTTTTTTTCTGCATTTTTTTTTATTGCACTCGAAGATAATCGAGAATTTGTATTCGATCGCCCGAGAAACACATTGGAAACCGCATCCAATAAAAAAAAAATCTTGGATTAAAAAACTTTTCCTCACAGGAGTCCAAAAAAATTGCCAGGGAAAACGAACCAGCTGAAAAATAGCCAAATTGACACTCGAATTTATTCGATACTCGAATCGATGGAAAAACAAAACGATGCAATGTCCAGAGAATGAAAGATCGAATATTTTTTAAACCCTCGTCAAGAACAAAGAATTTTCGATGCAGAACGCGACTCGCGCATTGCGCAAATTCGTTCTCGATGCATGACCAGATTTTTAATCCTATTTTTTTTTCGAGACAGAAGTTTAACGACGACATTGATATGTATGATACACATTAATAGTCGAGAAATCGTTTATGCAGGAGAGCATTAAAAAAAAAAATTTATATGAGAAGTGGGGGCAAAATGGACCACCATTAAAAATGATTAAAAAAGAATAAAAATTTAAAAAATTCGAAAATATGGGAATCATCATTATAAATGGCGTTAATATAATAAATAGTCACCCAATTAGACTTACCCACGCAAAATCAGATCTAGAATCGATATTTTCATGATAATTTCCCATGAAGAGTTGGAAAGTTTTTTTTTTATTGTCTGCATTCTCATAGCATAAAAAAAATTCCAACTTTAATAATATTGTGGTTTTTGTTTTACTAAAATTCTTGAACAATCCCAGGGTCTGTGCAAAATAATGCACCAAGGGGCAAAATGGCCTACCTCCATAATCGTAAAAAAAATGTTTGACAATGGAACTACGATTAAAATTGAATTCCGCCAAATATGTAATTGCAAAAAAATGTCAAGCAGCTTGGTTCAAGTATCTTGGATATTAAGGTGAAGTAGGAAGCGAAAATTTTTTATTGAATGCTAAAATTTTCGAAAAAATACCAAATTTTTTGGGATTGTGTCCATTTTGCCCCCGAGATTATTTAACGCACATTCTAATCCATAAAAATAATATTTTTAGACAATGGGCAACGAGTTTAGAGTTATAGGGTCCATTTTGACCCCCTTCCCCTCTATAAAGTCCGCAGGTTGAATTGCATAACGAGAGATTTGAAATAGCGTTTGCCCAACGTTAATATTTATGTCGAGAGACCGGAGTCAATAATTTGTTTTCTACTTCATTCAAAATCCACATTTTTCATCGCTCCATTGTTTTTTTTTCCAATTTTCTTTTCATCCGAGACTCTTTTTCTCTCGCTTTTTCCTATTCTCCCAAGTTTTTTTTTCGTTTCCGTGTTCTTCGAAGTAAATTATTTTTTTTCCCTCCCAATCGGTTCTCTTCGTTGGTATTATCTCGTAATTACACGTCTCGCAGGGAGCAATCATTGATACGAAGCCACGCATTTTCAGCCTTGATCCCAGGTTCACCCGGTATATTATAAGACAAACTACAGGCAATGGGGAAGTAGTTTTTATTATTTTTTTTTCCTTTTTTTTCTTTTTTTTGTCTTCGCATAATCGCACGATGAGAGTGTGTCTCTATGAATTTTCATTTGCTGAAAAATTAATCAATCCCGCACAAGATATGAGAGAGGGAGAGGACATTCCTTACCGTATTATTCATAAAATACGAGATCAACTGAGACGCGTCTTTATAAAGAGACTGCAAACTTTGTATCCACTTATGTCACTCGATAGGACATTTTTTTTTCTCTTTACAAAAACTAGTATCTCGTCAAAGTTCTTGAGCGTGACGATCGTTTGATTTTTTTTTCATCGATCAATCACTTCGATCATCATGCGAGATATGGGAGAAGATGGGGCAAAATGGCCCTCTTCCAAAATTAGAAGAAACATTGAAAATTCAAAAATCTAGGAAATGAGGAAATTATTGCTGGATAATATATCATAATATATTATTATATTCCAAAATTGACTCCCCACGCTGAATCGGATCTGGATAATGACATTTTTATAAAAATCGCCTTTCGAGAGTCGGAAAAAATTTAAAAAAATGGAATAATTATAATTAACGTCGCACAATTAACGAATACACGCCATGTCGAGCCGATACGTAAAAGGTGGGTCTTAACTTAATAATATTTCGACAAATCGATTTAAACAATCACCTTCCGGCATCAATTAAATTTTTTCAGAATTTTTTTTCAACATTTGTTTCGAAATTTTTCCCGTCAACGAGATTTTTTAAAAATCTTAAATAATCGAGTCTCTTACCTCATCTACACGGGTTTTTCGATGAAAAAGCTACGTAGATGAGTTTTTTCGATGTAAAAGTCGTCTAGATGAGGTAAGACACCCGATTGTTTAAGATAAAAAAATATCTCGTTTGCAGGACAAATTTCGAAAAAAAAAATTCAAAAAAAAATCTGAAAAAATTTCATTGAATCAAGAATGATCGTATACAACTTTTTACCCTCTTAGTGATTTCTCGAAAACCCAGTAAGTTTTAGAGTTAGACTACATTTTATAAATATGGTAGTTTTTTGTAATTAAATATTTTAGCAAAAAAAAAAATCATACGAAACTTTTTAAAAAACAAAATTGAAGCTAATACTCCCCGCCACAAGTTTTTCATGCGAAAATCAGACGAACAAAAATTTCATGGGTCGTACGCAAAAATTACAATGCCAAAAAAAAGTCGAAAAACGACTATGTTTCAAATAAAGGCGTAGCGGGTTCAAAAAAAATCGCAAAAATTTTTTGGAAAAAGCGAAATGAAGCTGAATGGTGCCCCCTTCAAAACGCCGCTTGGCGAATTGAAATATTTTCATTTTTGAAAGAGCAGTGAAACTTTTTGTGCGGCGTGGAATCGGGGAGAGTGTTTCCAAACTTTTGGACGACAGTGTACATACTTACCTGCTCTTCCTTTGGGTATATCTCAGTCAATTTTCGAGATTTTGAGTTAAACATTTGTTTACATATTTTTGAATATATATACTTGAAGAAAATTGATAAAAAAAATTCAAAATTCAAAATTCTCTGAGACACGAATCGCCACGTTGATAAATTAATAATCAATAAGTTGGGGAATGTTTTCTGGTTGTTCAAAGTTCGATTCCACGAGGATAGAGAATGATTGAAACAGGAGGAAAGCGAGATGCGATTTCTGTGCAAGACTCGAGTCATTTGGAGATTCTCTCGAATTTGGCAACGTCAATTTTTCGCCTCGACATTGACACTCGTTGGAACAACAACCTCGTAAAGCGATTTTCAATATTGACCTACCCGATGCAAAGTTGTATTTTGAGAAAAAAAATTCATGGAAGAGAAGAGAAAAAAGTCTACGAACGTCCATTTGGACGCTAATAAAAGCTACTTTAGCACCTCGAAGCTCTTGTCTCTGAGAGATTTGCTTTGAGCACACACGCGACGAGTTCGTTATTGACAATCAGAGGGACGTAATTTAGACTGATTCTTTCACGCTGAAGCCTTTTTTCCGAATAACATTAAAATTCATCTCACCCGAAGAGGAGTGACTCACTTGGGCAAGATTCATTCGGAAATGATCCTTGTTGGGTTTTTTGGACCTTGGAATGAATATTAAAAAGTATTTTTAATATTCATTCCAAGGTCCATCATCATGGTCAAGGTCCACGATACGGGGGAGTTTTATTTCCGCATCGATTCGTCACGTTTGCTCCAATGCCTTCCAAATCCTCATCTTCCAATTTGGCGGAATGACAAAAAAAAATGTAGTCTTCAAAAGAGTGAACTGAAAATTAAGAATGATTCGTTCCTTTTGCAGAAACAATGCTGACCGAAGTAGATCAATTGCCTTCCATAAAACTCGGTGATTTCACCCTCGAATTCGAGCTCGGACCTCCGAGCGCCGAACTTCAGGAAGTCGCCAAGAAGGAACTTCGCGAGAGTCCTGAACTTCAAAAACAGGCGGTTCAACAATTACGTGAATTGCTCAAAGGTAAAGATTCGACTTTCCCCTTCTTCTTCTTCTTCTTTGTGTATTTTTTTTTAATCTGGAAATTTAACGGCACGGTTGCAAATAATGCATCACTTTTTTTAATGCATTTACATTTTCAGTAACCATTAATTATTATCGATTAATTGAAATAATTTGCATTAACCGTTAATTGCTAATGGCTTATGGATTTTTATTTATTAACCATCAACACGTAATGGTTAATGAAGATAATTTTCATTAACCATTAACTCTTATTGATAATTGAAAATAACATCCATTAACCATTAACATGTATTGATTAATGGAAATTATTTCCATTAATCATTCAAAGTTATTGGTTAGTGAAAATTATTTTCATTAACCATTAACATTTAATGGTTAATGGGAATGATTTTTATTAACCATCAACGTTTAATGATTGATGGAAATTATTTTTATTAACCATCAACACGTAATGGTTAATGGAGATAATTTTCATTAACCATTAACTCTTATTGATAATTGAAAATAACATCCATTAACCATTAGCATGTATTGATGAATGGCAATTATTTTCATTAACCATTAACATTTAATGGTTAATGGAAATCATTTCCATTAGCCACTAACGTTAAATGGTAAATGGAAATTATTTTCATTAACCATCAACACGTAATGGTTAATGAAGATAATTTTCATTAATCATGAACTCTTATTGATAATTGAAAATAACTTCCATTAACCATTAACATGTATTGATTAATGGAAATTATTTCCATTAATCATTGAATGTTATTGGTTAGTGGAAATTATTTTCATTAACCATTAACATTTAATGGTTAATGGAAATAATTTCCATTAGCCACTAACGTTAAATGATTAATGGAAATTATTTTCATTAACCATTAACACTTATTGATAATTGAAAATAACTTCCATTAATCATTAACATGTATTGATTAATGGAAATTATTTCCATTAATCATTTAATGTTATTGATTAGTGGAAATTATTTTCATTAACCATTTGCATTTAATGGTTAATGGAAATAATTTCCGTTAGCCATTAATTGTTAATGATTAATGAAAATAATTTCCATTAGCTATTTAAAAAAGTAATGATTAATGCATTACTTTTCCATTACAAATTTCGTAACCCTGTTTAACGGTCACACAGCTGAAAAGGACCTCCGCTGTCCGCTTGACAACGAAGCTTGGCTCATAAGATTTCTCAGGCCAACGAAATATTATCCGGAATCGGCGGTCAAACTCGTGAAGGAATATTACAGTTTCAAAGTGAAGCACGCAAATGTCTACGACAATCTGAAGCCAAGCAGGGAGAAAAATATATTCGAGCAGAATATCCTGACCGTATTGCCGAATCGCGATCAGCATGGTTGTCGTATATTGATAATTGAATTGGGCAAAAAGTGGAAGCACAACAAGTGCACCCTCGACGAGGTTTTCAAGGGCTGCGTTTTGTATCTCGAGGCGGCGATGCTCGAGCCAGCGTCACAAATTGCCGGTGCCGTTGTCATTTTCGACATGGACGGTCTCAGCATACAACAAACCTGGCAATTTACACCACCGTTCGCAAAGAGAATCGTCGATTGGCTTCAGGACGCTGTTCCATTGAGAATCAAAAATATTCACATTGTCAATCAGCCGTACGTCTTCAACGTCGTATTCTCACTCTTCAAACCATTCCTCAGGGCCAAACTAAAGGGACGAGTAAGTTTTGGACATTTGACATTCAATTCCTGCGTCACGCAAATCAAATCATATTTTGATTGGTTCAAATAAATAAATAATTTTAAAAACCCTGCAAATTTGACATTGCTTCCTCCTATTCCATATTTCACACAACTTCCTTTGTCACAAAGTATGGCGATGAAATTTGGCTATCGAAAAACATGAGTAATCCTTGTGCAAATTTCCCAAATTCTTTCAAATTTACTTCTTGCCAAATTTGATTTTTGCCGAATTCAATAGCGAACAACCTTGATCACTATCTTGAATGTGTACAAAATTTCAGTACAATATCTCGCAAATATAGCCAAAGTACGTTATTAAAAAAAAAAAAAAAAATTTGATCAAATTTTAATCACTCGATCGATTTTCGCCAAATTTAGTAACGAACAACTTTGATAGCTACATTAGCTCTGTACAAAGTTTCAGTGCAATATCTTGAAAATTGTGCAAGTTATAGCGTTTACGCTATTTTTTGAAAAATTCAAAATTTCATTAAAATTTAATCTTTCGACCGATTTTTGCCAAATTCAATACCAAACAACCTTATTAGCTATACTAATTTTGTACAAAGTTTGAGTGCTATATGTTGAAAATTGCGGAAGTTAGAGCGTTTACGCCATTTTTGCGAAAACGAAAAAAGTCGATAAAATCTGAACATCCGTTAGAATTGAAACAAAATTTTTTCAAAATGAAGAGCAATTCGTGCTCGACAAGTGTGCCAAATTTCAGCTCAATATTCCGAAGCGTTCTCGAGTTATTGATTATTTACATCTGAAACTCAGGATACATACATACATACATCCGGACATTTTTCCTAATAATAAATATGATTTCTCGATATTTTGGGACATTTTGAACACATTGGCATAAAAAAATCTCGAAAAAAATATTTTTCCATGAAAATTAAAAAATTGACAAATAAATAAAATTTAAAATAAAAAAAATTGAAATATTAAAATGTGACAAAATTGACAAATAAAACAAAAATAAAAATTGAAAAATTGAAATACTGGAATATAACAAAAATTAAAATATTGGAATATTAACGTATCGAAATGTCGAAAAATTGAAATATAAAAAAATTGAAAAATTAAAGGCATTTGAGGAGCGAGTCAATCCGTCGTAAAAGTTTGCTGTCAACATTGATCTTTCGATCGAAGCTTTGATTAAAAATCATGATTGTAAATTTAATTTTCTTCGCATAATTGATACTTGAATTACGTTTGATCCGTCAGATAATCTTCCACGGTACGGATCGCAAATCTCTTCACCAGTATATGTCACCGAAATGCCTTCCCGAGTGTTACGGCGGTACATTGCAAATTCCTCGTGTGACAGGACCCCAGTGGCTCGAATTGTTGCTTATGTGCGACGCGGAATACGATGGTGAGAAATAAACAAAAAAATGATGTTTAAGTTTTCATCGTCGGATTGCAACGAAAAAAATTTTTTAATTCATTTTTAGTGAGATTTACGTTTTTTTTGTGTATTTAAAATCTCAAATCCTTTATAAAGACCCTCAAATATATTTTAACGATTTTTCATTTCGAGAATTTGCCAGAATTAATGAATTTTTGGAAAAGCAAATGATTTTCGTTGCATTAACACCATGCAAACTTTGGCATAATAAAAAAAAAAGAAATCATCTCGAAAATTCACCTCAAGCCGAGACATATCAAATTTTCGTGAGAATTTTCGTTCAATCTCTAAAAAAAATCATCACATTAATACAATGCCTTTTGATCTGACCGTTTCTTTTTTTTTCCACAGCTATCAACTCGTATGGCTACAAGAAAAACTGAGCGTGAGAAAGAAAAAAAGAAAATCCACGTCAGTGAAAATTCGTATTCCAGTATGCACATAAATATAGTCAGAGGAACGATATTAACTATAGCTAAGATTGCGTGATGGTTTTTTTTTTGCTCAAATAATCGGCGTCGTTGAACGATCGCTGAGAATGTCGGTGAACGATTTAGACAATTTCCCTATTTTTTTTCTCCATCTCGATCGTCATTTTTAGCAAATTCTTTTTTCTCTCTTTTTTACACATTCGACTAAATTTATGATTCCCGGAAAAATCAGGACCGATGTTCAAATTTTTCCAATTCAAAATCGTGATTCTTTTTTTCCCCAACCTCAAATGGTGAATTTTTAGGTATTTCGTTGGATTCGACGATATCGTTAATCGATAATTTCGAACGGTTTAGCTCTTAGATCGGTTAGCATTATAATTCCGATAAAACTGGATAGCTGGTTTGTTTTATCGAATTGTTTTTTTGTTTTTTTTTTTATTACCCAGCGAGTGAAAGGTGCGTGTGATAGAAAACAACGGATAGCGTGTGATTGCGAAAATATGAGCGAAAGTGTCTGCGTTCAAAGTGCAATTGTGTCAAAAAAAAAAGATATAAAAACGACACAAAAATATAACGTGAAATATGAATATCGCTAAATCAATTATTCCACTCAAATTTTTCGCTGCAAATCCCTCATAACTCGGATTTAAAAAAAAAAGAAAATACAATTCTCTCTGCGAGATCTTTTTTGCCAGAATGCCATTTCGCATCGACGTGTGAATCGAGGCAAAGTTTTAAATTATTTTGGAACACTCGAAAAAAAATACGCTCAGAATTCAGCACACATTTGCCGGTAAATATATTTCTTTGTCTATTTATTAATGGAAATTCCTTAAATTACTCGCGCGTAAGAAAATATAGGAAACTCATTTCTTTACCTCGATAACAGCGATATCGATATCGTTCAATGAGAAAATCACTGTTGTTGCGGCGCTTGTTTTTTATTCTCAGGATGGAAAAAAAAAGTTCTCGCTCTGGTTTTTGCCTTTTTTCCTTTATGTTTTGGTGACGTAGCCGTAGCTATTTGCAGCTGAAATTTGAAAAATTAGCATTAAGATTCGCTGCAATTATCCGGATTAACCCTCAGTGGTCACACTTATCTGGGTCGATTTGACCTTGTCCATTTTTGGACAAGTATCGTGACCAAACTATCGGTCAGAAAAATCTCAAGAAATTACAGAACATCCCTCAAACATTCTAGATGATGTATTAACAGTTTATAAAAAATCAAATGACTATGTATTCAAAAAAAATCCACAAAGAAGAAAAAAGAAAAGTAGTCGTGGGGTCAATTTGACCTTGTCCATTTTTGAACAAGTATCGTGACTAATCTATCGGTCGGAAAAATCTCAAAAAATTACAGAACATCCTTCAAACATTCTAGTTGATGTATTAACAATTAGTTTATAAAAAATCAAATAACGATATATTCAAAAAAAATCATAAAGAAAAAAGAAAAGTAGTCGTGGGATCGATTTGACCTTGTTCATTTTTGAACAAGTATCGTGACCAAACTATCGGTCGGAAAAATCTCAAAAAATTACAGAACATCCTTCAAATATTCTAGTTGATGTATTAACAATTAGTTTATAAAAAATCAAATAACGATATATTCAAAAAAATTCATAAAGAAAAAAGAAAAGTAGCTGTGGGGTCGTTTTGACCCAGTGTGACCACGGAAGGTTAATTTCAGACGAAGTGAAGAATCAGTCTCGAAAAAAAGGTAATTAAATAATTGAAATAATAAATATTGAACGATAAGTTCGAACTTGTTCAAATTCTGGCAACTTTTTTTTACAGGATAATAATTTGATTGATCAAAATTAATACCGAATCAATACCGATTGATAATGATACGTGAATAATCGACGATAAAATTGTTCTTACTCTCGAATGCTGATTCAAAATTGCAGAAATATTGCCAAAGTGGTTCGCCGATTGGTTCAGCCTGTAAATCAAGTTGTCCACCGTAACGCGTCGGCAAAGCTTGAGCATCGATAAACGACAGCAACGAATTTCGATCGGTACCGTGAAAAATTACACGCTTGCGAAGTTTTTCCTGGGGAAAAAGTTTATTAAAATTTGTTTTTTAATTTAAATTTAAATTTAAATATTGTTAAATAGTTCATTGAATCGTGATTGGAGGATATCGCTCACCTGCAGAAAAGGCTTGAATATCGCGAATACCATGTTGAAAATGAACGGCTGATTAATTATGTGAACGCCTTTGAGACGCGTTGGAAGACACTTTTGAACCCATTCGAGAACGCCAGCGGCGAAACTCGGTGTAAAGTATGTAACGTGACTCAACGTGAGACCATCCATGTCCAGGATTACCCGAGCACCGGCAACCTGACAAAAAAAACAGCGTCAAATCCAGATTTTGAATATTTTTTTTTTCTTTAAAAAGGCAAAAAAAATGTGATCCTGTAATTAATCATTACATGACCTAGGAAGGATGCGTTACCTGTGTTTTTGGCTCAGCCAATGCGGCCTCGAGGGCCATCATGACACCCCGAAACATCTGATCGAGACTTATCTCCTTTGGTTTCCATGTTTTTCCACCCTCGACGAGCAACACCCTTACACCGTCTTTACAACGAATCGGCAACGGTGTTATTATACCTGACGATAAAATAGCACGCTCATTGCTTGGCACGAGGTTCTTGCAAAAGCGAGGATGAGTCACGCGATACCGATAAAAACGTTTCATCTGCACAGGTAAAAATGAATGAGACAAAAAACGTAATAATAATAATAATAATAATAATAATAATAACGAATTATTAATAAATTTTTATAATTACTAATATTATTATACGATAAATAGCGATTTTGCTCTTGTTAGAGCAAAATATAAGAGAATATTTATCATTGCGGCCACCTACTTAATAATAATAATATTAATATTGATAATAACGATGGATTTAAATTTTATAGTATTATTATTAATCTATGATAATATGTATAGATTAGGGCGATTTTTGTTTCGACTTTTTTTTATTTCTTTCACTCCCCACCCGAAATTTTGTTGCATATGTCTGAAAGAAAATTCCCTGAAAGTTACAGCCCTTAATATTAATATTAAGTACTTTCCCTTCGCGTGATAAGTTTTTCCATCTAAAATACACGTAAATCAAAAAATTTTTCTTCAAAATTTTACCACTCCGCGGTTTTTTATGCTATCGCATTGATTTTGGTCGCAATTTACGCAGAATCGAACGATCTTTGAAAGTGTCTTCAACAGCGTAAGTGTAACTTACACTGGTGAGATGGTACGAGGTCACTAATAGTACATTACATCACGAGGACGTAAAAACATTTTCCGACGAGCGTGAGTTTTCAGGACGAGCCGAAGGCGAGTCCTGCAATCACAAGAGTCAGAAAATGTTTTTACGCCGAGTGATGTACGGTATTTTATATCACGAGGTGCAATATGGACGTTTTCACGTCCGCTTGCGGACGTAAAAGCGTACATTATTGTACTGAGTGATATAAAGTTGATTTTTACCTACAATTATCGTTTTTTCGCTGTTATCTCCGAAATGGTAAACTTTACCGAAAAAATGTAAAGGAAAATTTTTCTGGAAATTTAATTTCCTACAAAGAAGGTCCTCCAGACCTAATTGCTAAAATCAATATTTCTTGAGATATGAACCTTAACTTATTTGTGGTATGAAATTTTTTATGGATTATCGAACCAAAAGTTTCAAATTGTTGATATTCCATATCATATCACCACTCGTGATATGATATGTGATATGGTGATATGATATGGAATATCGACAATTTAAAACTTTTGTTTCGAAAAACTATACAAATTTTATACCATAAATAAGTTAAGGTTCAATATCTCAAGAAATATTAATTTTACCAGTTAGGTCTAAATAGCGTTTTTGTAGGAAATTAAATTTCTAACAAAATTTCTTTTTACTATTTTTCGGTTAAGTTAAACATTTCAGAGATAACAGCAAAAAATTGATAATTATGGGTAAGAATCGACTTTAGGGACCTGTAATATCCCACCAGTGTAAGTTACACTTACGCTGTTCAGGACAATTTTAAAGATGGTTCGATCCTACGTAAATTGCGACCAAAATCAATGTGATAGCATAAAAAACCGCGGAGTGGTAAAATTTTGACGAAAAAAGTTTTTCATTTACGTGTATTTTAGATGGAAAGACAAAAAATTTTGGGAGGAGAGGGACAGAAATAAAAAAGTCGAAAAAAAATCGCTTTAGCATGGATGAATAATGTTTGAAAAATCTGCTGCAATTAGACCAAAGGATCGTGCGGTGAAGGATCATGTGAGGATAATTATACTGTAAAAAAATACGAAAAAAAAATTCTAAATTTCACTGAATCCAGAATGATCGTACGCAACTTTTTACCCTCTTAGTGACTTCACGAAAACTCAGCAGTTTTGGAGTTAGGCTACATTTTATAAATATAGACATTTTTTGCGAAAAACGAATATTTTTGTGCAAAAAAATCGTACCAAGTTTTAAAAAAAACGAAATTAAAGCTAATACTCCTCGAAATATTTTTTACGGTGTAAATTGGCCTCTTATTTTTTGCTGTCACAACAGCCAAACTTATTTATCATCGTTTGATCCTTCAGCGTTGAATCCCTTGGCCAAAATTGCAGCCAAAATTTCCAAAAATTTCTCGCAAATGTTGAAACCATTGTCTTTCTTATTTTTCGACTCACCAAATTGAATGCCGGAGTCGCGTACCACTTGCACGGCCTCAAGAACTTTGTATAAAAAAGATCGTCATCGGGAACCTTAAGATTTGGCTCACCTGCAAACGAAGATTTATCGAACCCGATAAACGTTGGAAGGAAGGTGAACAAAAAATGGAAAAAATCAATCGTATCCCGTGCAACGGGCTATTTTTTCTTAGCTTGTTTCGATCGTAAATGACCCAAGAGGTCAACGTATAATAATTTCTTTGGTCATGAATTTAAAAGTCATTCGCCTGTTCGGCGTTTGTGTTATCGGTCATGATATTAAATTGCAATGAGTCTCTCGAGCTTCTTTCCGTCATCATGTGTCGTAACAAATTTTATTATTGAAAAAAAAAAATGCTGGCTCAGCGCCCCTCGTTTGTGCCAAATTGAAAAATTTTTCGAACTCGATTACAATTGCGAAAGTCACATTAAACGCTGGAAAACAATGAATTTCGTCACGTTTTGTTTGTGATAAGATTGTTATCCAAATAAAAATATAGGGCAAGAGGACAAAATGAAAACTGGAGCCCAGGGTTGCAAATGATGCATTACTTTTTTTAGCGCATTTGCATTTTCATTAACCATTAATATTTAATGGTTATTGGAAATAATTTTCATTAACCATTAAAATTTAACGGTTAATGATTAATAGAAATTATTTTCATTGACCATTAGAATTTAATGGTTAATGGAAATTATTTTCATTAACCATTAAAATTTAATGGTTAATGGAAATTATTTTCATTAACCATGAACATTTAATGGTTAATGGAAATTATTTTCATTAACCATTAAAATTTAATGGTTCATGGAAATTATTTTTATTAACCTTTAAAATTTAATGGTTGATGGAAATTATTTTCATTGACCATTAACCATTAAATTTTAATGGTTAATGGTTAATGAAAATAATTTTAATGGTTAATGGAAATTAATTTCATTAGCCATTAAAAAAGTAATGGTTAATGCATTACTTTTTCATTAAAAATTTCGCAACCCTGCTCGAGCCAAAATGGACACCATCGATTGAAAATAAATGAAAACTCATTATTTTTATTTTTAGATCTAAAAAAACGAGTCTGTGCAGCATTCCAGCTTCATTATGTTCTTATTTTGTCTATTTTGCTCCCCCCTTTCCCTATTTCCAAACATAAATAATTGCCCAATACTAGACTCAATTATTGCCCAACCAATCGATTCATCTAACCATGAAGATGTCCAAATAGACTTCAAACTCTTCAAGGTTGATTATTTCATCGAGAGACAATAATTTCTCACTTATAATATTTGCATCGAAACCTATTTTTTAGAAAAATGCTGTTTAACGATATTGCATGGAAAAAATTACACGTGACCAACTTATTTGAGTAAACCTCTGAGGTTTTTCCACGTTCTCCGAGCGAACTTCTTTCGAAGGCTCGCTGTCAGCGAGCAGCGAGGTCAAAAGGGAAAGATGACTGGACACCGCGTACTGTCGTTTTTTTTTCTTCCATTATATCGTTTCAAACGTACAATACTGTACGGTGCTTTCCATGCTGAATGATTCGGAGTACTCTTAAATTAAATATTTGACGAAACAATGATTGTTGATAAATTGATTGATTTTTTTCCAGAAGTGCAATCGCTGAAATTCCGTGACTCGACACTTTTTCCATCAGCGATGTTTTGAGATTGAAAGTATTTTTTTTTCATCATTAATTATAGATGGAATGACCGATGGACCGTCTGTGACCGTTTCGAGATTTCATCAGCAGGAACCAAACATGTTTTCGAATCTTTCGTCCAGCCGGATTTCTATCTACTGACTAATTTTTGGTTTTTCCTTACCTGATGTCACTATTATTATTATTATTATTATTATTATTATTATTATTATTATTATTATTATTATTTTTTTCATCTCTGATGCTCAAAAAATTTTTTAATGAATTTTTTGTGATACAATAACTAGAATCAAAAAGGAAACTAGAACAAAAACTTAGATAGACTTTTATTTGGTCTTTTAATTTGTTGAAGTAATGATCGAAGTATCTTGTTTATTGAATTTATGTTGATAAATTTATTGCATAAATGATTGTTTTACAATATAGGTGGGTCATTCTATGTCAAATCGACCAATAGTTGGAATGGATCCCTTTCAATTTCGACGAGATTTGGTCAGAAGTTTTCTTTTATCATAACACAAAGTTCTACTAACGGGAAAAAATTAAAAAAAATTTTTTTCGAAAGCTATGCAAAATTTAAAATTTCAGAATTTTTTCAATTTTTCAAGTTTATTTTTTAAATATCTCGAAAACTATTATGGTTAAGAAAAAATCGTTATGGGCTCGTTTTAAAGAGTACTTGGAGCTACGAAAAAAAATTATCCGAAAAAAATATAAATGTTTGAATTTTAGAATTTTTTTTTTTTTTTACGTTCAAGTTATGTAAAGTTGAGCAATCAGGTAATTTTGTAACTGAGTAGTAAAAATTACATGAATGCTCAACTTTACTTAACTTAGAGGTAAAAGAAAAAAAATTTATTTACCAAAATTCAAAACTCATATTTAAAAAAAAGAACATACCTTTCTGGAAATTTCAGGATCTTTTAAAGTCAGTACAAGGTGTTTTATAAAAAAAAATGGAACAAAAAATTTAATGTTTATAGTGGACTTTCACGATTTTAAAAAATTCTTCAAATTCATCATTTATCAAAAAAAAATTTCGAAATATTTTTTTTGTAGCCCCAAGTCTACGCTTCAAGAAGAACCCAGAACCATTTTTTCGTAACTATAATAGTTTTCAAGATATTAGAAAAATGAACTTGAACAATTTTAAAAAATGGTAAAATTTTGAAATTTGCATCACTTTCGAAAAAAAACAAATTAATTTTTTTCCTTTGGTACAACT
Organism: Alloplasta piceator; assembly: GCA_946863875.1. Lineage (NCBI taxonomy): Eukaryota > Metazoa > Arthropoda > Insecta > Hymenoptera > Ichneumonidae > Alloplasta > Alloplasta piceator. Next base: position 7,372,427 of record OX333081.1, on the reverse strand, counting down.
TCTTTTTACAATAAAAGAGAACTTCTGACCAAATTTCATCGAAATTGAAAGGGGTTGATTCCAATTATTGGGCGATTTTACATGGAATGACCCAGGTACAATATCACAATTATGATATTAATATAATTAATCCAATGTTAATGTTACCTTTGACCAATTCGCGTATTTCAGCGAGGGCCTGGGCAACGACCTCGTCGCTCTCGCGCAGCTCTTTCCGCGCTTTTGTGATGTATTCCTCGTTCAGATCCTCGGGCTCGAATTTAATCTCAATATTACCAACTTTCAGGCTAGGCGGTTGCTTCGAATTTTCCAATTGAAACGCCATTGTCGATGGATCAGCATTTGACATCATAAGGGTCCCTCGTTCGGCCGAATTCTTGTTTTTCCCCAATAAATAATCAATATAGTCAGTCGTCGATCAATTATTATCTCGATCACGGTCGATCGAGATATATCATTACTGTCAATCGATGGATCATTATGAAATGACGTCGTAACTTTTCCTCTATTTGAATCGACTCGTTCGATCTAATCATCGATCAAAGTCCAAAAATGAACGGCATAAAAAATAACTAAATAAAAATAGACGTAACGAATTTTGAACACAGAGAAACGAAGAGAGATAGAAAAAAATAGTGAAAGTTGCCTACGCGCTATAATTTGACTTACACAAAGTATTCAGGTTAAGCCAATAAAAAAAAGATTGTCGCACTCATTTTTTTCTTCTTTCCCACGGAAAAGAGAGAAAATATCGTGAACCGAAGTTTAAGATAAATGGACAAAAGAAAAACGACGCTTTTTCCATGCCGAATCTAACGCGAACTTCGCTGGACTGACTTTTCTTCCAGAGAAATATTCCAAGTGCATTTTTGTACTCGGGATTGGCTTCTTTTAAATGACGGTAAAAAAAAACAGCTGACTGCGCACGTCCACTTTCACTAATTTTTCTTCTGACAATTTTGACAAATTTTGAAAATATTTACAAAGATTCCTCCGTTCTCTCGATTGTCTCTCTCTGAATAACAACCCCTAAAAATAATTCTCTAAAAATGCCCTTTGAAATAGAATCGGAAAAATTCGGCCAATTTTTTAAATGACAAGAAAAAACAGATGACTGTTTCACTAATTTTTCTGCTGACAATTTTGACGAATTTTTTTGAATTATTGACAAAAATCTTTCATTTTCCAAAAATGTCCCATGAAAGTCAAACAAATTGAGGCTATTTTTTGAATGACAGAAAAACAGCTGATCGATGTTCACCTGCACTTGCACTAATTATCCAGATAAATTTTCGAAAATATTATAAAAGTATCCCTGAAAATTCTTAAAAAATTCCCCATGAAAAAAAAAACGATTAGACTCCACTTACGAGAAATTTTGGTTTTTTCCGGTCAAATGTTCGTGGTGGCTATTTTTTTCAAAATGGTATACGAAAGCGCGCGAGTTTCAAGCGGGATTACAGGAGAACGGACGTCGTAACACTGACGAGATACACTTTGTCCGTCGGCTTCGATCCGGAGCAATGCTCGAGAACCGTTCGCCGGTTGCTGATGTTCTCCGCCGCAGAATGGGAAAGCGGAGAATAACCCCACTACTCGAAACCCGGCGTGGGCTATATACTTGATCCTGTTTCTCTGTGTGGGTGCGTGTGTACATTCATCCGAATGTTTTTCTCTTTTTTTCCCCCAAGAGCAGGAGTCGCAATTGTGCATGGCGAATAAATTCATGCATATATATATGGGGCATTCCATACCAAGTCGACTCGAGTGTGACCCTCGACCTCGCTGATTTCGTTTACGATTTTTCACATGATTCTTCCAACTCAAAATAGCATTCAGAATTTTTTTCAGATTTTTAAAACCAAATTTAAGTACGTTATGATTTTTTAAACATTTTTTTCGAAAACCTCGAGAGCCGTAATTTAAAAATCTGAAAAAATTATTAAAAATCCGGTGTCAAAAATGAAGATTTTAGGTTTTTATGAAGAAAACGTAAAAAAAATAGATGCAGAAATTAACCAACTATTTTTGGAAATTGATGGTTATAACGATAAAAATATTCTAGCCACTTTTCACGGTAGATCAATTTCTGCATCTATTTTTTTTATGTTTTCAAAAAATCATAACGTACTCAAATTTGGTTTTAAAAATCTGAAAAAAATTCTGAATGCTATTTTGAGTTGGAAGAATCATATAAAAAATCGCAAACGAAATCAGCGAGGTCGAGGGTCACACTCAGGTCGACTTGGTATGGAATGCCCCATACACATAGAAATTATATGCACGGTCGTTGAATGCACTTTCTCATAAATGTGTGCAGGAAGTACACGAAGAAGCATTTGCAGATACACGCGTTTTACTGGTACTCGTTCGACCCCGGAAGAATGAATTCTGGCACATTTTTTTGCCACTCACAGTCCTCAAAAAAATCGATTATTAATTTAAAAAAATAGAGGCGCTCTTCTTCCTCCTTTTCACGGACTTCAAAAAAGGTCTGGAACTTCAATTTCCTTTTTTAAAAAACTTGAAGCGATTTTTTTTTCCAAAGTTATTCTGTTTTTGTGAAAAAAGAGGAAATATGAAAAGTCCCGTATAACACGAAAACGTAGAGGATTCATGAATAACTTCAAGGTAGCAAAAAGTTGCGTCTGTTTTCGTTGAGTTCAGAGGAATTTTTTCAGATTTTTTTTCCAAATTTTTTTTTCCAACCGAAAAAAGGAAAAAAAAATTGGGATAAAAATGTAAAAAAAAAATTCCAATGTGTTGCAATTGGTAAAATAAAGTATTTTCCCCTGTTGAAATTTTATCAATAATCCCATAGTTCTCGAGTTATGATAATTGAATGCTCTGACCCAGAAAATGAGGAAAAAAAAAATTTGGAAAAAAAAATCTGAAAAAATTCCTCTAAACTATACGAAAACAGACGCAACTTTTTGCTATCTTGAAGTTTGTTATGGATCCTCTTTGTTTTCGTGTTATACGGGATTTTTCAAATTTGCTCTTTTTCACAAAAAAAAGAATAACTTTGGCAAAACGAAATTGCTCAAAGTTTTTAAAAAAAGGAAATTGAAGCTCAAACTTTCCTCTTTATGAAACCAATCGTAAAAATGAATTTAAAAAATTTCTCTAGAAGATGGGTGAACCTGAAGAGAGGGGAAAAAAGCGAAAAACAGTTGTTTTCACAATAGAGTCCAAATCTAAAAACAAATTGTAAAAATAATTAAAAATCAGGAAATGAAGCCAAATGCTTCCCCTTTAAAATGCCGCTTGTTAGATTAATCTACGTTGACTTCCGGCGACATAAAAAAAGGTTCCAGATTTTTTTTTGAAGTTTTGTAGGGAAACTTTTCGCCGGTAGTGTTTCTACTTTAAGAAAATTGAAAAAAAATCGATTTTTTTGATCCTCCACAATGACGTTCCCCCTTAAGGAACTGAGTCTACCTTTTTGAATTTTTTTATCACGTTTCCAAGCTCGTAGGATGCCATTTCACGAATAAAACGAGCAACTTTGGTTAATTTGTAAACTAACGAGCAATGTTTCAAATCGTCGAAAGAAAAGAAATAATCGAATCGTAATTTGGCATCGTTTATTTAGATTGCATTCGTCTGGGATATTTGAATAACAAGGCGTGGGTAACGTCGTATGATAATTGAGGGTAGAGTTGTTAAAAGGGGTCTAGTGTCAATGCTGGTATCGATTATTGATCGCTTATATTAAAATCTTTGTATACATAAGCTGTGAGATATGATACAATGTTCGATGATAATTTTCGCCGGTAAAGTCCAAATTCCGGTTCACTTTGGCGACACTTTGCACTTGATTGATTTTTTTCCGCTGTCAATGTCAACTGTCGGAAAAATATATACGGTGGGATTGGAAAAGCGAGAGATCTTTTTAACGTTTCTGCAATTTTATATTCATACAGATTTTTCCTATTATTTTATTAACAATTGGTAACAAACTAAAATTTTGAGATAAAATAATCGAGATTTGCGGAAAGTCTCTGTTATTCCAACTTGAAATTATTTTTCATTCGATAATATATTTTTTAATTCTCTTAAATATATAGTAAACAACATTTTTCATCTTCATTTTCTCATTTTCCTCGCTTTTGGCATTTCGAAACGTCTTGCAGAGCCTCTATTTTGATTTCACGTGACCGTACGTATTCCATTCTGAAAGTCAACATTTTTTTCATTGTCAGGCATCATTTTTCGATTTGCAACGATCGGTTGCTGGGTGCAAAAGTCAACGGGCGTTGTGAGATATAAACTTGCGACTCGTCATTTCTGGCCGCATTTAAAAGCACGAGAGAAACGGCGCGGAATCATTATTGACACCGGAAACGAAGAGATTGCACGGCATGAAATGGTAAAAAAGTGTACAAACTCGATGAATATTTATCTACGAATAGTTGAAACGATATGCGACGCTCTGAATTTTTGAATTTATTTTTGATCTATTTTAGATCTATGGAATTTATATAGATCTATAAAATTCATTTTAGATCTATAAACAGTTTTGAGTTGATTCTGAAGAGGATCCTGATCAGGATCGAAATTTTGAGAAACAATCATTCTCTCTCTTGGTCCGCTGTCATCAGGATATCCTGGCCAATCGATAACTATTAATTTACTAATGGGGCATTCCACGTCAAATCAACCACTTTTGACCCAGACCCCTTTCGATTTGGCTCAAACTTTTTTATCTTTTTCTAATCTATCAAAAACATTCTTCACAATTTTTTCAAATTTTTTTCCGCAACCGATAAAAAGTTATAATTTTTTTAAAAAATTGCCTTTTTCTTTTTTTAATATCTATAACTTTTTCAAAAATTGACTTATCGGAACGTTTTTTTTTCAAAAATTTTGTTTCCAAATGTACTTTTTAGAAAAAAATAGAAAAAAATTATTTAGATCGATCTTCAACGGTTTTTTTTTTTGAATTTTCGGAACAAAACGAAAATTTCTCGATGATCGCCATTTTTAATTTTTTTTTCTTTTTTTTATAGAAACTTTGACAATTTCCGCAAATTCGCTAAAATTTTCAGAGTGGGGACTTTTCCTTTTCAATTTTTTTTTAAATTGAAATTTTTTTCTTTTCAACTTAGCTTATTTCTCATAATACCACTCTGGAGATTTTTGAATATGTTGAGAGAACCTCAACGTTAAAAAAAATCATAATAAATGAAATTCAAAGTGGTAATCATCGAAAAAATTGCAAAGTTTTTCGAAAGAAGAAAAATAGAAGATAGTTTTGAATAATTTTTGTATATATATATATATATTTTTTTTTAATTACATTTACCAACAAAGAAAATGACAAGAAAAATTGTTATTTAGTTTCGTTTTTAGAGAAACAACAGACTTTTAAAATTTTTTAAGTGGTTAATTTGTGATGGAATTATATAGCTACTGTATATAAAATTATTTAATAAACTATGGTTTTTGGGTAATTAATAAAAAAAAACCAAGGATTGAAAAAAAAACATGAAACGAATTCCATCACAGATTAACCATCATTTAAAATTTTTTTAAAGCCTGTTGTTTGTCCAAGAATGAACCAAATAACAATTTTTTTCATTTTCTTTGTTTTCAAATGTAGTTCGAACGAAAAAAAATATAAACAAAATTATTCAGAACTATCTTCTATTTTTTTTCCTACTTTTTCGAAAAACATTGAAATTTTTTCGATGATTACCACTTTCAATTTCATTTACCCTTATTTTTTTTCAAACTTTGAGGTTCTTTCAACATCCTCAAAGATCCTCAAAGATCCCCCCATAAGTTAATTTTTGAAAAAGTTGTAGATATTTGAAAAACAAAAAGCCATTTTTTTTGAAAAATTCATAACTTTTTATCGGTTGGGTAAAAAAATTTGAAAAAATTCTGAAAAATGTTTTTGATGTGGTAGAAAAAGATAAAAAAGTTTCAGCCCTCATCGAAAGGGGTCGGGGTCAAAAGCGGTCGATTTGACATGGAATGACCCAAATCGTGATTTTTCGACCTTGCGAGAAAATTCTCTTTGCCGGTGATAAATTAAATCAATGGAATTTCCGATCAATCGACAAAGATCAAGGTCGATGGATCGATGCATCCGCCGATTGGTTAATTATTTTTTATGAATATTTCGGTTTCTGATTAATGAAACTTACGTTTGATACCATCCTCGTACTTTTCGACAGTCGGATACCAATCGGCCGCGGTATAATCGATTTCGGGCAACTGACCACCGTAATTTTTTGGCAAGTGACTCGGCGCCATGTGAAAGTGCAAAGAACTCATCCTCGTGCCGTGAAAGAACATTCGTTTTCTCAGCTTCTCCCGAATAAAGGGTTTGAACATGCGCCACACGATGTCGAACAAAAATGGCTGCTTGACGAAGTGAACCTCCTTCAATCGAAGTGGCATCGCGTCCTGAATGAAGGACAAGAGTCTCATGCTGAACGATGGGGTCAGACCCATCACTTGCTTCATCGATAAACCGTCAAAGTCCATTATAACCACGACACCGTGAACCTGAAAGTCGTTTTTACATCAAGGTAGACAAAAATTGTGGTTTTTAACGCTCTCGTAGGATTTAAAAAAAATAGGTAAGTATAATTGACATCGATAAATTAAAAATGGTTGCTGATTGAAATTTATGGAGTGTGACGGAGCTTTTTTTTTTTATAGATAAATTTATACGCGGATAGTTTTTATGAGGAAAACCTCTTTGACTCGTCTTTAATTGTCCGATAAGTGTTGATTGTGTTATCCGTAAATTTGCCGATGGCTCCCGTAATGATTGATAGAAAATTACGTCTATCTTATCAGAGGACCTCGGCTACATAAGTTTGTGTATATCTATGTAAATATTTATCTATAAAATCGAGAAAAAATTATTTGTGCTGAAAATTCATGAAAATTTTGAGTTTTTGAGAAAACTGTTGGTAGATTCGTGTTCAGGGGGACCAAATCCATCAATATAAGGTTTGAAAAAAATAAATAATTTTTTTTTTTTTTTGCATCTCGGACAGAATTGAACTTGTTCATTAAAATAACCGTATCTTTTTTTCTAAATAAAATGTCGACTCCGCTTTGAGCTTATTCTTTTCAGTATCGTTCAAGCTTTAAAACCTCGCTTGGTCCATCCGATTTCATTCATTTTTCGATTTTTGGCAGATTTTTAAAGTTCGACCATTGATTTTTGCGAATTTTTTAAGGCATACCCCTTTCCATTTTTTTCGGCGATTTTCAAAGGTCTCTCATTTCTACAAAAATTAAGTTATCGGAATGAACCAAACGCCATTTTCTAAGTTTAGTGACAACCTTGAAGTACGAAAAAGAAATTTTAGAATCGGTCAAACCGATCGAAAGTCGTGAGCGCTTGAAATTTCGCGATTTTGAGGTTTCTGAGAATGAGGCTAAAATTGAGCAAAAATGTTTTTGATGAAAATTCATGAAAATTTTGATTTTTTGAGAAAACTATTGGTAGATTCGTGTTCAGGGGGACAAAATACATCAATATAAGGTTTGAAAAAAATAAATAAAAAAATTTTTTTTTTGCATCTCGGACAGAATTGAACTTGTTTATTAAAATAACCGTATCTTTTTTTCTAAATAAAATGTCGACTCCGCTCTGAGCTTATTCTTTTCAGGATCATTCAAGCTTTAAAACCTCGCTTGGTCCATCCGATTTCATTGATTTTTCGATTTTTGGCAGATTTTTAAAGTTCGACCATTGATTTTTGCGAATTTTTTAAGGCATACCCCTTTTCATTTTTTTCGGCGATTTTCAAAGGTCTCTCATTTCTACAAAAATTAAGTTATCGGAATGAACCAAACGCCATTTTCTAAGTTTAGTGACAACCTTGAAGTACGAAAAAGAAATTTTAGAATCGGTCAAACCGATCGAAAGTTGTGAGCGCTTGAAATTTCGCGATTTTGAGGTTTCTGAGAATGAGGCTAAAATTGAGCAAAAATGTTTTTGATGAAAATTCATGAAAATTTTGATTTTTTGAGAAAACTATTGGTAGATTCGTGTTCAGGGGGACAAAATACATCAATATAAGGTTTGAAAAAAATAAATAAAAAATTTTTTTTTTTGCATCTCGGACAGAATTGAACTTGTTTATTAAAATAACCGTATCTTTTTTTCTAAATAAAATGTCGACTCCGCTCTGAGCTTATTCTTTTCAGGATCATTCAAGCTTTAAAACCTCGCTTGGTCCATCCGATTTCATTCATTTTTCGATTTTTAGCAGATTTTTAAAGTTCGACCATTGATTTTCGCAAATTTTTTAAGGCATACCCCTTTCCATTTTTTTCGGCGATTTTCAAAGGTCTCTCATTTCTACAAAAATTAAGTTATCGGAATGAACCAAACGCCATTTTCTAAGTTTAGTGACAACCTTGAAGTACGAAAAAGAAATTTCAGAATCGGTCAAACCGATCGAAAGTTGTGAGCGCTTGAAATTTCGCGATTTTGAGGTTTCTGAAAATGAAGCTAAAATTGAGCAAAAATGTTTTTGATGAAAATTCGTGAAAATTTTGATTTTATGAGGGAACTATTCGTAGATTCATGTTCAGGGGGACAAAATACATCGATATAAGGTTTGAAAAAAATAAATTAAAAAATTTTTTTTTTCATCTCGGCCATAATTGAACTTATTCATTAAAATAACTCTAACTTTTTTCCTAAATTAAATTTCGACTCCGCTCTGGGCTTATTCTCTTCGGGATCGTTCAAGCTTCAAAACCTCGCTTGGTTCATCCAATTCCGATCTTTTTTCGATTTTTGGCAGATTTTTTAAGTTGGACCATCGATTTTTGCAAATTTTTTAAGGCATACCCCTTTTCGTTTTTTTCGACGATTTTCAAAGCGCTCCCATTTCTGCAAAAAATAAGTTATCGGAGTGAACCAAACGCCATTTTCTAAGTTTAGTGACAGCCTTTAAGTTCGAAAAAGAAATTTTGGAATCGGTCAAATCGAAGTAAAGTTATGAGCGCTAGAAATTTCGTGATTTTGAGGTTTCTCAAAAGTGGTCCAAAAATGAGCCGAAATATTTTATTTTTATTTTTCAACATTGCAGAAGCTTATTTTGATGGGAAATTTAGCGCTGATCACGAATCTCGGAGAGTCTTTGTGAAAAAAAATTGATTTATAAAAAAAAAGCAAAAAAGGACACTAAAAAAATATATTTAGTGACATATTCGTAAAAAAATAATGAGTTTTCTAATAATCTCTTTTTACCTCGATGTTCGGAAATAACGATATAGTTCTCGACCCTTGAACCGATACTTTGTGGTTGTACCGCGCAACGTATTATAAAAAATCTCATATCTTTTCAAGCGGAGTCACATTACGTACAACACACTTATCGGGGAGCAAAGTACGATTCGGTCTTTTTAACTCTTCAAAAAATGCTATACCTATAAAGACGTGACACACACACAAAGCTCTAAAAAATTATCTCAAAATCAAGTGAGGTGTTAAATTTCATTTTTTCTTATTCTTCATCCTCTCTATTTTTTCTCAAATATCTCCATTATCTTTCGTCAATCGTCGATGTAAATTTATATTCCAATAATCAGCTCAAATCTATAATTAGCATTAAAATATTTATCTTTAAAATAGAAATATGAATCATCGAGCAACAACAAAAATTCCAACAATTTTCAAATCGCTCAATCTTTGTCGCAATTGATCAATTATTAATTCATAGCCTCTGATCAATAGCATCAAATGACTAATTTGATTATTCCAATTATAAATTATAAAAAAAGGACTCGTACTTGGGTCTCGGGCTCCAACATTGCCATTTCGTGTATGAGATAAAAAATTCGAAACATCTGATCGGCATTGACCTTGGACGGATCCCACGATTTTCCAGCGTTGACGACGAGGACGCGTCTTCTCTTGTGATCCCGATTTTTCAATACGTTAACAACGTTGTTTTCCATAATTGCGACTTTTTCATCGGCCGGCATAAGATTGTCGATGAGTGCCGCATGTTTGACCTTGAAATCGGCGATTCTCTGCATAAGGGCGTACGCACTTTCGGGGTAAAATTTACAAGGACGAAGAAATATCGTGAGAAAATCGTCGTCCGTTCTGTAATAAAGAGTCTTGTCCTCTGAAAGTAAAAGACGCAAAAAAGAACAATTAGAATCGGTGAGAAGAAACGTCTTTTCACAAAAATCTTGCAATAGAGAATTTGTTACTATTGTTATTATTATTTATTTATTTTTATTGCATGACCGCAGGTAATTTTAGAAAGAATAAGCTGCAGCCTAATTTCAAAAATTATGCTTTTGATTTGTCTTGTTAAAAAAAAATCAGGCTTCACATCGTTCCTTTTTCCAACGAAACTTAAGTTTCTTGCATGATGCATCGAGGAATGCAACGAGAATTAATGGAAATGCGTGTATGGAAATGCAATTCTTTTTTTTTCGTTCATAATTTTTCTTTCTCTTCAAGCTCGACAAAGTAGCAGAATCCAAGAGTTTGAATGATAATTTCCCTCTTGGTTCTTTTTTTTTCGTTAAACTTTGCGAACACAGCAAAATCGCTGGTATTACAGGAGATAAGAGTCACGATATGCAAAGATGACCAAGCATGACCCTCGATGATTTTTTTAAATCGCAATTATTGTCATTATCGTCGTCAAGAAATCTTTATTGCTACGCCTTCGATAAATTTATATTTTTCTTGCAATTATTTCAAAATTTAAATCTCCGTTTAACATCTTTATTATTATTATGAAAAATATAATAAATATTGTACATTAATTAATTAATTAATTAATTAATTAATTAATAATTAAAGAAACATTTGGTCTTCATATTCTCACGATCATTTCAAAAATCTTCGTTAATGTTTTTCAATAATGAATGAATGAATGAATGTATTAATTAATTAATTAATTAATTATTGAAAAACATCAAGGAAGATTTTTTAAATTATCGTGAGAATATGAAGACCAAATGTTTCTTTAATTAAAGCGGTCCAAAGTTCGTGACTGAAAAATTTCCATGCAGATAAGGAAATCGATGAGCCTCCACTGAATCGATTGATTACATTGGAGAATCGATCGATCGTATCCGCTTCGAAAGCTCGACGAAAAAGAAGCCTCAATCTTTTCCTCGTTGCTTTCAAATTTCCATTATTTACAAAGCTCTTCCTCCTTCTTACGAACAATTGTTCTCATCGATGCAATTCCTCTTTTCTTCAGATTCCAAAGTCGAAGATGGAGTTTTGAAAAAAAGACTCACCCTCGAGGAGCTTTCGCAGCGCCTCGATTCCATTTTTAACATTTTCCTCGGTCTCTCTGAGCTCCTTTTCCGCCAATTCCTTCGTCTCGTCGTCGATCGGGTCCAGCACAAGATCAAAGGACATGACGATCGTTTTTACGATTATATACCCCGCGAATTTTGATTGAAAAAAAAAAAATTTGAATCAGGGGGGGGGGGGAATGAAAATTTCAAACACAATGTGTAACCCCTTTGGCGATCCTCACAGGCGAACGTCCGGAATATATCTGTGATCGAGTACCACGGGGAAGCTCTTGTTCACCGCATCTCGGGTACACAATCTTTGACCATACTCAAAGTCCAATCGGCTTACTCGGATTCGAGGGAATCGCCGCACATGTGCATGAAGATAAAAAAAATACATACAATATATATAGTTGTATGTAGATATCTATATGTATTGCCATGTGTGTCATCATTGCTCTTCCACAACTGTATTTGTGAGTATGGATCATTTGACGATACCGATAGAATCACGAACATGTACCGCAATCAGCCCTCCCCTCTCCAGCCCTCCCCATTTTGTCATCTATTCGATTACATCAACGTCCAAAACCTTTCTGTGAAAACTTGGACACTTTCCCGACTTGTCCTCCTCGTAGATAACAAAGCGGAGAGGTCGCCGCTCTCGTCCAATCGAATTTACAAATCCATTTTTCTCTAATTTCCAGAAGGTTTCAGTGCTTCGAGTCAATAAAGTGCAAAATCTCAAGAATTACCATTGGAAATGTTCGTACCTGATTCGCTGATGAGTAAACTCAATTGGAACGCTTTCTGGATCGACAATGCCATTGATACCGATTTTCGTTGAGAACTCCGCGAGAATTTCCCACTGACGTTTCTTGAAATTGGGGATAAAATTGAAATCGGGCGACAATCTGCAGGAGTGAAAGTTAAGTATATCTATGGAAATGATTCGATTGATTTTTTAACAGTTTTTTCGTCGATCTGATCGTTTCGATCGAGACTCGATGATACGCGTGTCGTCCATAAAGATATGATGTGTTTAATCGGCGTAGAAAGCGCGGATGGAAGAACCTTGCTATGAGCAAACAGAGAAAATGACCCGGGTAAATATTTTTATCGATACACCCGAGGAGATTTATCTCGGAGGAAAATAAATTCGACAAACTTGAACTCTGCGTTACGTATTTATCTTTCGATAAGCGACAACGTGTCCAAGTTTGGCTTTGATGGAGATGCAGGATCCATTCTTTGGAATCTCTGGAACTCAAAGTAAAATTCATTGGGGTAAAATGATCCCCGGATCATTTTAGCCCAATTAATGATAAAATGGAAATAAAATTATACTCAATCATTCTAATTAGGATTTCGAATTTACGAATTATTCGATTCGAAACTCGATTCGAATTATTTGATTCGTCTTGAATAATTCGTGAATTCGAATATTCGCACACCCCTAAATACTAGTCAAAAATAAGAGACTATGTTGTTGCAATGCCTGTTTATGATGAAAACCTAAATAAATATTTGCATTGTCGAAATTTTTGAATAAATAAATCTCAGTAGCTGAAAATAAAGCCAGATTTCAGAACGAGGAAGAAAAACAGTCATCGATCGTAACAATAAAAAATCATTTATTAATTACCATTCAATCATTGTTACAACTGAGAAAGAGAAACTAAAGATAACGATTTACTTTTTTTTTTATTGTTGTTAAATTTTTTTCAAAATTTGGGAGAAATATATCGCAGATAAATGAAAAGAGTATAACTTTTGAAAAACTCAATTACACTTGACTAATAATCAGCGTTTTGAATTTATTTGTTAATTTTTCCAACGATGTATTATCTAAAAAAAATATTTTTAATTTTACATTTCATTAAAGGGTTTGTAATGAAACTTTCTTTTACAAGTTATGTTTTATTAAAAATTTTATTACTTCAGTAGTGAGCTATAAAAAAAAATATTATGATTAAGTTAAATATATGATGGAACAACATAATTTCTTCATCGAAATCGATGAGTTGAAGAGCAAAAAATAATTATTCGAATTATACGAATAATTCGAATGGTTCGAATAATTCGAATTACTCGAATATTCAATTCGATTCGATTCGAATGCTATTCGCACACCCCTAATTTGAATTGAATGGCGATAGTCGGGGATCATTTTACTTCCAAACAGGAAAAATTCTTTTGTCGCTACTTGGGTAAAAAATGATCTTCCTGTAGAAGTTTAGAGAAATATTTAAAACTTAAAAATTGAAAGTTCAAATATTAATTAGAATCGTAGAAGCATTGGTTAAAAAACTATAGTTTCACTGAAAATTGATGGAGAAATTAAATCTTGATCCATACTGAAAAAGCCTTTTTTCCCTCAAAGGGATTATTTTGTAGACACCTTTCTCTTATCCGGAAGAAAAATGTGCAAGTTTTTTTGGCACACGTGTGCTTCAAAAGCCTTCACAGATCTCTGTCTCTTTGTTCATTATCGCAAGGCCTCGAAAACTCATCGAGTATTGTGTGATGAGTAAAGAGAAGAAAAAAAAAGTCCCGATTTTCTTGTGTCCATTTTCGTTGTGTTTAATATCAGAACAAGAGCGACGATGACGTTCTGAGAAATAAAACGAGAGAATGACGCGATATAAGCGAGGAAATGTTGCTACAATTGGAACGAGAAGGAGAAAGAAATTTTTGTTTTAAGTGCAATTGCGATGCGCGAAATAATAACGCTCGTGTGTGATTATCGTCGCATTGACTTTTATCAGTGCACGGACTTTACATAAAAGTGCATGCGGGGTCACAAAGGAGGCAACAATTGAATAATTAAATTTTCATTTCTTTTAATTTTTATTACAGATCATTTCAGACGCGCAGTGTCGACACCTCCATTCCTCCTTAAATCATTTAATTTTGCATTTTTATTTATCGTCAGGTAAATTATTTCATTAATTTTCATTAATTTTTACTTTCAGGAAATTCCCTAAGCTCATATTTTACTTTGATCTTCTATTCTCTTGAAACATTTATTAAAAAAAAAAAACGCTTGGAAACTCCGTGACTAATCACCAAGCGTGTATGACCCGATTGATTTCACGTATTATGCGCACACGCGTGCCGAATCGGCAATTTTACACGCGCTATTTTTTTTCTTTCTCGATGAGCTCACATACATGTATATACAGGGTGTCCCAGGAATGAAGGGCAATACGGTGAGGGTAGATCCGTGACGTAATATCGAGTAGAAAAGTCCTTTGCCATTTTTTGATATTTTTAACCCCTGAATTTGTATTAATTTAATTAATTATTAACCTAATATTGAGTAGAAAAGCCCTTTGCCATTTTTTGATACTTTAAACCCCTGAATAGTTATTAATTTAATTAATTATTAACGAAATATTGAGTAGAAAAGTCCTGTGCCATTTTTTGATATCTTAAACCCCTGATTTTTTATTAATTTATTTAATTATTAACGTAATATTGAGTAGAAAAGTCCTTTGCTATTTTTTAATATTTTTAACACCTGAATTGTTATTAATAACAATTCAGGGATTCAAAATACCAAAAAATGGCAAAGGACTTTTCTACACGATATTACGACACGAATCTACCCTCACGGCATTGCCCTCCATTCTTGGGACACCTTGTATATACGTGTCGTGTGTTTTCTTCCACTTGTCGCGAAAAATGCCCATATGATTTTACAATTCTTTGGACTCCGATGACACAAACATTTTTCATTTGCTCCGATTCCCTCGAATGAAAAGCAGCTCAAAAATTATACCTTCACCGTTCTTATATTTTCATAATTTTTAATTTGTCAAGCGCGTCAACAAAAGTACATATGGGTATTTATATTTTTGCTAAATTTCAGGATTCTTTTAATTTTTGTAAAAAAAAAAACTTTTTTATCCTGGAAATTTCAGGATCTTTTAAGATTAGTCCAAGGTATTATATAAAAAAAATTTAACAAAAAATTTAATGTTGATCGTGGATTGCACGATTTTTAGAAACTCAAAAATTCATATTTTTGAAAAAAACAAAAAACACCGTTCTGAAAAATTCTGGATCTCTTAAGATCAGTACAAGGTATTATATTAAAAAAATGGAACCAAAAATTTAATGTTGATCCTGGATTTGCACGATTTTTATAAATTCAAAATTCTCGAAATTCATCATTTTTCGACATTTTTTTTCGGAATATTTTTTTTTTCGTAGCCACAAGTATACTCTTCAAGACGAACCCAGAACGATTTTTACGTAACTATTATAGTTTTCGAGATATTTAAAAAATAAACTTGAAAGATTTAGAAAATTGTAAAATTTCGAAACTTACGAAACGTTCGAAAAAACAAATTAATTTTATTCCTTTGGTGAAACTTTGTTCTATTAAAAACGAAAACTTGTGATCAAATATTATCGCAATTGAAAGGGGCCGATTCCAACTCTTGGTCAAATTGACATGGAATGACCCATATATAATTTATTTCATTCAAATAAGCGGCGCTGTCCCACTCGTACTTTTTGAATCTTCAAAAATGTTCTCTACGTAGAAACCATGTGTTTATGTAATTTAACATTTAATCCCATGAATTTCAGCAAATAGATAAATATTCCAAAATTTGTAAACAAAACTATCACTCAAAAGCTTTCACGTTTTGCACTGTGTGAGAGAGCAAAAATTGAAATTATGGAAAAAATGCATTGCAAAATGATCAAGTCGCCTTTTTATTTCTCTGTTTTTCCCTAGGTTTTCTTTTTGGTCTTACCATTCACGATACATACATATGGAAGTGGCAAGTTTCCTTTTTTAACGCAAAAAAAAATTGTCACTCTGTTCGTAGATAGCACGCTGTGTATATAAATATATATATGTATATGGGGCATTCCATTGCAAATCGGGCAGTTTGAAAAACTTTAACATTTGATTATAATTATTAATTATTCATTATTAATTTAGAAAATCTGTTAACAATAAAAAAAGTGTCAAAATTAATTCTAAATGATTAAAAACAATACGATGCAGTAGCGAAAATTGGTATTCATAATAATTTATAGACAATTTTTGTTTTTTTTTAATTTTCCAAAACCGAAAAAAATAGTAATTATGGAGACCCCACGACTGGACTGGTCTTAAAAGTTGTTGTGTAGATAGAAGTTGGAAATAAAAAAACAATTAATTTCGACCATTATTAAAGAAGTTACGACCAAAAAACCGAAAAAAGAGCGGTTTTTTTAAAATTTAATATCTTGTAAACGAGTGATCAAAGAAATCTCAAAATTTAACGGGAAGGGTATTTTGATGGGTACTGAAAAATATAAAAAAATTGAGGAAATTAAAAAAAAAAGTTTTTTTTCAAACTGTCCGATTTGGGACGGAACGCCCCATATATGCTAGGACGTCCATATGTTTCCCTTGACTACTACGTATAACTATATCTATGTCAAAACGTACACGTAAAGCCATTCACACATAGTGGTATATGAATTAAAGTGTATAAAGGCATACGTAGAAGTGTGCGACGCACGAAAGTGGATTTTCTGATGTGCACCCTTCGGCTGAATCACATTAAAACGCGGAACAAGTGAAAAAAAAAAAAAATTAATACAAATACAAAAAAAAACATGGCACACGTAGAAATGTCAAGACCGGATCTCATCGCTACGGATTTGATAGACGGTATTTGGCCGTTCTTGCAGAGCGTAAGTTTATTTTTTTGTTTTGTTTTTTTCTATGTTTTTTTTTTTCAATGACAGTCTTGTGATTCTCATCGTTTTATTGCTTCTCATCGCGTTTCCTCAACTATACGCGGTGCTAAAAGGTTATGCAATTTTTTTTTTGAGGTTATGTGCGTGTGTTTGTGAAAATGCTCAAATTCATAATGTCATTTCGTGGGCTATTAGTCGGTGTCACAACGAAGACAGCTGTCATTCGATAATAATGATCTCTCGAGGCCGGTTTCACTCGTCGTTTTCGTTTTTGCCACGAAAACGCTTATACTTTTTTTTTTACCTTGCAATCTACCCGAGACCACACTGACCGCGATTTATTCGTGACGTCGACGTTTGCGAAAGTATATCTTCGCGATAAAACAATCGCCCAAGAGTTCAATTGCATGCTCTTGTTTGTAAAGAATGGAACGGAGTGTCCATTTTTGGGTTACCTACAAAGCGACTCAAATTTTGATTACGCTAATTTTGTCTCCTCGCCTCTTTTGTGCCTTTCCTATCTGTAATCGTCGACACGCATTTAACAATTTGATATAATTGGCAAATTACGTTGAATATGAAGTAGTTTTTTTATGATGTTTGAGAACAAGCTGTTCCACAGATCGAATGGCGAGATCCATGGCTGGCTCTGCTGCTGACGTTTCACGTAGCCGTCACCATGACGGCTCTGATGACGCGCAATCATGCCAACTTCCAAATTTTACTATTCCTTGCGTTGCGTAAGTTTAATTATTTTTCAAGCACTTGAGTAAGTTTTTGCATCATGCCTGATAATTGTTTCTTCATTTTCAGTGCTGCTGGTATATTTTTCCGAGACCATCAACGAAGTAGCTGCCACTAATTGGATGTAAGAATAGTCATATTATTTTGTCATTCTTATTAAATTTTATTTTTTCTCGTATTTTTGTGGTTTATAAAACCCTCGTTGAATGTTTCAAAAAATTGGCGTTCTCGCTCAGTTTGTTGCCCATACATTTTTGTTCTTATTTTGCTCTTTGACGGCTCAATCATTTTTCAGGGTCTTCTCTAGACAACAGTATTTCGATTCGAAAGGACTGTTCATATCAATTGTATTCTCGGTTCCAATATTAATGAATTGTATGATAATGGTGGTGAGTAATTTTATCCCATACGTTTTACTTTGATACAAGTCATCGATGAACTCTGAGCTCTTCTTTAAAAAACGTTATGGACGAATTTTCAGGCTAGTTGGTTGTATCAATCGAGCCAACTAATGACGAGCCTAAAGAGGGCCCAACTGCGTCAACAGGCGAGAAATCGTCAGAACGAGATCAACAACGACAACGCTAATGGCAAAATAAAGCCGAAAAACGAGTGAACTTTTTCCCCCGTGTGCAATCTAGTCAGATTCATCGCTTTGAAAGTGAATGTTTTTTAAAAATTTTTTTTACCACCACGAATGTTTCTCGTAAGTGCGCGACGCATCAAGGTACGCGCGAGTCATCTCCTCACCAAGTAACTTTGGAAAAAAAAATGACAAAGTACGAAAAAAAAAGAAGAAAAAATCTAACGAGTGAGAATAATTTTTTCTGAAGGCGGGCGAGAGAAAAAATGCTTTTTTTCGATCAAAGAAACAATTTTGGAGCAGTATGCTAAATACGTATAATTTGTTAAATCCGCATTACCGTTTTCTTGTCTTCACGCGACTAATCTCTTTTGCTTCGATTTTCTTCTGAAAAAAATCATTGCAGGCTTGATTGTTTTTTTTTCTTCGTACAGAAAGAGAAGAAATATGTAATAACATTTTTCAAGTCCCGCGAGTATATCGGAAATTTTTATTTTACCATTATTTCATTTGCATAATAATTGACTCACATTCCTCTATCGAATTATTCACCGCCTCTTGTATACAAAAAAGAGAAAGGAAAAAAACAATTATGGAAGTACTTACTAACGCAATAGATTGCATAATACTAAAAAATACTTTATCGTTTATTATATATTACAATTATATATATATAAATATGCATAATTTTGAAGGATAGATTTTTTTTCGAATTTTACAACGAAACAATACGGTTATAAATGAGAGAAAAGTGAACGAAGCTTCCGAAACTTGTAACTTACGTGAATGTTGATCGGAGCACATTATCTTGCCATCGTTAACATTAATTCAAGTTCAATAAATATGTGTAATATTTGTGCATAAAATTTTGTGTTTTGTTGAAAAACAAGCTACGTTCAAGATTAAATGGGAGAAATAACATTTCATAAAGAAAAGTTTAAAAAAACAGTTTGAAATTTCGCGCGTGAACTGATAGTTCGTTTTCCTGTCGCACTGGCAGCACTGTCGCCCGCGCGATTGTCGCGCCAACGAGTAACGACGCCAACTTCACTTTTTAGATCCGAGCAGGCGAGAGGCGACATCGAAGCGCGGAAAGAGTAAAATCCTAAAAAGAAAAAATGCCGAGTCAAGAAGTAATCACGACGAAAGTAGTGGTCCATCCTCTGGTACTGCTCAGTGTTGTCGATCATTTCAATCGTATGGGAAAAATTGGCAATCAAAAACGCGTCGTTGGTGTATTGTTGGGCTGTTGGAGAGCCAAAGGTGTCCTCGATGTGTCAAACAGTTTTGCAGGTTAGAAAACCCTCGTTCGAACAGTACTCAAAAATTAACACAACTTTAACGATACTTTTACGCTCATTATCGCGATCATACTATTTTTTCTTTAAGGTGTAATTTTTTCTCATCATTCTCAATGCAAAGGGTCAATTTATAAAATAGCGCGTATCGTGATTTTCGTGTTTTCAGTTCCTTTCGACGAGGATGACAAGGACAAATCCGTCTGGTTTCTCGATCATGATTATCTGGAAAATATGTACGGAATGTTCAAAAAAGTGAACGGTGAGTCTTTCGTTACTTAAGTTATTTGGTTAATTAAAAAAAATATATATTACTCAATATTCAAGAATTTTTTTTCAATAATAAAGATTTCTTGAAAAAATATATGAGGCATTCCGCACCGATTTGACCTGGGTCTGACCCTTCACTGCTCCAATTTTGTCCACAATTTTTTATGGATTTGTAGTATCTCTGAAAAGCACTCGGGATTTTTTTCAGATTTTTTTGGAGCGATTTGACTTAACTATGGTTTAGTTTTTTTTTCGAAAAAGCTTTTTATAGAATGAAAGAAACCCCGGCCCAATTTTGCTCAATGCTTGAAATTTTCCATACAAAAAACAAGATTTTTGTGTTGTACTTTTCTCGATTTTATACTTCAACGTTTTTTTTTTACTATTTTTGGGATTCAAATAAATATTTTGCTGAAGAAAAAGTTCAACTGTAAAATTGAGAAAATTATGAATATTGCACAATCCACTCGAGTGGCTGTTTTGTATGTATAAATATATATCATTGATCGAAAATCCTTTAGTGTAAAGATAAATAGTAAATAAATAACTATTTTTTTTTTTTTCCAAGCCCGTGAAAAAGTCGTCGGCTGGTATCACACCGGTCCAAAATTGCATCAAAATGACGTAGCCATCAACGAATTGATTCGAAGATATTGTCCAAATTCCGTTCTCGTAATCATAGACGCCAAGCCGAAAGATCTTGGTCTTCCCACGGAGGCTTATCAAGCCGTCGAAGAGGTTCACGATGTGAGTTAAAGTTACAAAATTCAGAAGATTTTTCTGACCGTTTCTTACGGCAACTATGATTCTTCATTACTGACCATTCATCAGGATGGTTCTCCGACGTCGAAAACATTCGAGCACATACCCAGTGAAATTGGCGCGGAGGAAGCGGAGGAGGTCGGCGTCGAGCATTTACTCAGAGATATAAAAGACACGACGGTGGGAACACTGAGTCAGCGTATAACGAATCAATTGCTCGGTCTCAAGGGAATTCACGCTCAAATACGTGAAATTAGAGATTACCTTCTGCAGGTAATGCAAATTTTCGAAAATTTGCAAATTTGCTCGAGGGAACAAAATCATTTCAATGAAATTGAATTATTTTCAGGTCGGCAGTGGAAAATTACCGATAAATCATCAGATCGTTTATCAGCTACAGGATATTTTCAATCTTCTGCCGGACATGACTCAAAACTCATTCGTCGATTCCCTCTACGTTAAAACTAACGATCAGATGCTCGTTGTTTATCTCGCGGCGCTTGTCCGATCGATAATAGCTCTGCACAATTTGATAAACAATAAATTGACGAATCGTGATGCCGAGAAAAAAGAGACGGACAAGAAAACGGATACGAAAAAGGATGAAAAGAAGGAGGAAGAGAAGAAGGACGATAAGGAGAAGGCTAAGGTAAAGTGAAATGAATGAGCAACGAAGAAGCGGAGGAAATAAAAAATCGACGGTTCACGTATTTCAACTATGAAAAAATCCGGACTGTTTCGAATTTTTTCGTGTACATCCGGTTTAACAGTAAAAAAAAACGAGCGAAATGATAACCCGTCGAATTTTATGTACAGAATATTTGTTTTGACTCTTCATCGTCAAAAGGCACACGGGAAAAACAAAACTAATTTTTCTGTTTTCCATTCTCATTCTCATTTTACTCGCAAGAAAAAATACTTTTTTTTTTGTAATCACAGTATCTAACGAGATATACGAAAACGTAGGCTTTGTATTTTTTAAGAGAAATAAAATATATATCTAATAGAGAGTCTGAATGATCGGCGATTTTATGAAAATATTTGTCGTTACGAAAATTTTATTATCATTTCCGGTCAATCTCGTTTGATAATTGCTGCAAACTTTGCAACTTTATTCTCATTTCTATGTTGGACCTGATATATTGCGGCTATATTTATGAATTAGCCGCATTTTAATGACAATGTAAAATTTAATGTTTTATCTTTGATCATAGATACGCCTGAACGAGAAAACATTTGACGATGATAAAAATCGTTAATCGCGAGGCGTAATTTCTCGAGACGCCGTTATAAACTACAGCCACATAGGGCTCGATATTGCTCTCGTTGTAGTTTCTAAAGTACCAATTGAAAGGATTATCCTCGATTATTTTAACGCTCTCGTCGATTGAGATATTCGTCGAATCGTCGACGCTTACCGACCGATTATTTGCACCAGTGGAATCAACGGAATCGGTCGAATTCAGCGAGTTTTTGTCATTGTCCTTGGAATCGACCTTGAGGCTCAAATGAGGCGAGGCCACTTTAACGATCGTCGAACGTCCGGATGGAGGACGCGAGGAGCTCGATGACAAAATTTGCCCTCCGGGTATCAACAAAGCCGAAAGAGCCGAAGCTTCCAGTATTTCATCATTTTGCGGTGTCGAGTAAGATTTATCAAAATTCACTGACAATTGATAATCAATGGTCGATGATTCTTGATCTACAGAGTGTTGATATGATGTTGAAATTGCGGGAAATTCGGTAGAATTATCGTCTCCGACGCTCTCGGCCGAGATATGTTCACCGATTGGCAAACGTTCCTCTATCTCCCAAATACCAATTTTCTTTCTTTCTAACGTGTCCCCGATAATCATCGATTCGTCTTTATTCATATTTTCGTCCTTAGCAATCTCCAGATTTCCCGGACTCGTCGAAAGGACTCGATTCGTCACCGCAGCATCGACAGTCGTCTCGACAGGCATCTCGATGCTCTCTACCGCGGTCGGTAAGGTAGCGAGCTCGGTCGGTAACGTAGGAACCTCATTGCTCAATGTTTTTAATTTAACCGTCACAGGAAGCGTTTTTTCGCCGTTATGCTGACTCTCCGAGACTTCGTAAGTGATTCGCGTTTGATTTGAAATTATTCTTCGATTATTCGTCGTGCTCGACAATGCCGAAGCGTCGTTTTTCGATGTCGTGAGTTCCTCGCGTTCTTTTATTATTGGCAATTTTCCCCATGGCGAATTTTCCATTCTCGTTGCATTATTATAGGTTATGTTCTTACGTTTTCCCGGTATCATTTGATAAACCCGAGTGATAATGGCCGTTCGATTCACCGGTTTTTCTGCTGTCACGTTTTTTGATCGTTTGACGAAGGTCAAACGAGGATCGGGTATGGGAACAAAGCCGCCCTGAGCCTGCGGCAGAGGAACAAACCCTCCGCGATGGATTTCTGGTTCCGTAGGCGGAAATACACGATAACGACTTCTTCCCGGACGATGTCCGTTGATCTTGCCATTGTCGTTCTTTCTTTGAGACTTTCGCAAGCCCGTATTGCCCCATAGATTGAAATTTATATTCGGCAACGGTACACCGAAGAACGTGAAGCCCGAACTGCTCGGTGACGGTGGAATTGGCGAATTTTTTTGCTTCGAAGGATACTTCGGAGTGACGGAATTGACGCTGTTGGATAATCCCGAGGGTGAGACTTCCGATGTAACTTGTTGAGGATTCGGAGTCACCGGACTCGTCGACGAAGACACCTGCGTCGTAGATTCATTTGTGGTAATACTTGTTTCCATTTTGCTCGCATTTATGTTACGATAATCCTCGTAATCGTCGTACACAAAGTAATCTACGTTCTGCGCCGTCTGATGGTCCTTCGGCGAATCCTTGAGATTCATCCATGCTGGCAGATTTTCGGACGAATCAGCGGGATAAACTGTATTCGGGTGAAGAAAAAAAAACATGTATAGGTAGAAAGTTTCCGGACGAAACTTCAAAAAAGGTCCGTTTTTTTATGCCATTTCACCGGAAGTCAACGTAAACTAATTTAAAAAGCGGCCTTTTAAAAGGGAAGAATTTGACTTCATTTCCTGTATTTTTAATTATTTTTACAATTTTTTTTTCGATTTGGACTCTATCTAGTTTAAAACTTCCAGATAGCAAAAAGTTGCGTCTGTTTTCGTTGAGATGAATGAAATTTTTTTAGAATTTTTGTCTCCAACTTTTTTTTCTCATATTGAGGCTGGAAAAAAATTTGAAAAAAATAACAATGTGTTGGAAATGGTAAAATAACGTATTTTCGCCTCTTAAAATTTTATCAATAACCCGGTAGTTCTCGAGTTATGGTAATCGAATGATCCAAGCTCCGACCCAGAAAATGAGAAAAAAAAATTTTGGAAAAAAAAATCTGAAAAAATTCCTCTAAACTCAACAAAAATAGACGCAACTTTTTGCTATCTTGAAGTTTTTTATGAATCCTCTTTGTTTTCGTTTTATACGGGATATTTCAAATTTCCTCTTTTTTCACAAAAACAGAATACCTTTGGAAAAAAAAATCGCTAAAAGTATTTTAAAAAAGGAAATTGAAGCTAAAACTTTCCCCATTATGAATCCAATCGTAAAAATGTATTTAAAAAATTCCCCTATAAGATAGGTGCACTTGAAGAGCGGGGAAAAAGACGGAAAACAGTTGTTTTCAAAATAGGATCCAAATCGAAAAACAAATTATAAGAATCATTAAAAATACAGGAAATAAAGCCGAATTCTTTCCCGTGTATATTAATTCCCGAACCATTTTCAGCGATAGCTACGATTTGAAACAAAATGCTTTTAATCATTTTACTTTTGGTCAGAAATTAATTTCAAGTTTTTATAAATCTAAATCTGCAACATGTGAAATTTATTTCAGTTTTTGAGCAATCCCAGGCATTAAAAAGAAAATAGCATGTTACTCACGCGTCGATGAGGCGAAAGACGACGAATGGTCTATCATCTCGATCTCGCAGCCCGGATGAACGGGTTCGATTGGTCTTCTGCGCTGACAATCCTGACGCGATAGTCTAATTTTTTTGAAGAGGGAGCCATCGGCGCATCTCGGCCCATCGCTGGAAGCCTCTTGAAGCCATCCTCTCAACCAGAGCATACCGCACGAGCATGACAATGGATTTCCGTCGATATCGAGGACCGCGATGTTCGATCTCAGACGCTTGAAGGCTTTCTCGGTGACTGTGCTCATTCGATTGCTGCGTAGACTCAATACTCGCAATCTCGGCATGTCGTCAAAGGGCGAACCTTGAATACTGCATATTCGATTGTTGTCCATCTGGGAATAACAATGAGACTCAAGGAAAACCATGGGAAAACGTAAGAATCTCTTTTGAAATACCTCTTTAATTGTTTCGAATAGCAAAAATATTATGGTCGTTCTAAACCCAATTTACGCCATAATGAGAAATTAT
The DNA here is from genome assembly GCA_946863875.1 of Alloplasta piceator. Classification (NCBI taxonomy): domain Eukaryota; kingdom Metazoa; phylum Arthropoda; class Insecta; order Hymenoptera; family Ichneumonidae; genus Alloplasta; species Alloplasta piceator. The sequence continues at coordinate 7,347,357 of OX333081.1, read as the reverse complement.
TTTTAAAAACAAAGTACTTTGAAATTTTCCTAAACTAATGATTAAACGTGTCGATTTTGCAATTTCGAAAATTACAAAACGACCCATCTTTGGAGGACGTTGATGATTAATAATAAAAGCCACTAACCGTAACGTTTGTAACGAGTAAAAATTGCGCGAGTTGCTTCATAAAAAAATTAAGCAAAAGAAACGAATTGAAATCACTATGAAAAAGCAATTATATTTTAAAGTGTGTTATTTTTGTTTTTTCCATGACGAAAAGAAGACCTGACTGCCGGAGCTGCAACCAGAGACGAGCATCATCTTCATAATTAACTATGCGCGTCCGTATAATTGTTTCTCGCCCGGGACAATGAGGAGATTACGAATTTTAATGGGGAAGGAAGTTTCACTCTCTTCCACGAGAAAGTGTCTCTCGCAGTCTTCCCCCTCTTTGAGCGTTTAAATATTGAAAAAGGACAAAACACTCACCTTCAGCTCGACGAGCCATTCCATAGCGGCGAGACTATCGCTGGAAATTCTTGAAAGACGATTGTTACTCAGATCCAATACCTCCAAGGATCTCAGACTCTCGAGACCGACGTAGCCGATGTCCGGCAGCTGATTGTCACTCAGATTTAGAAACAACAAATGCGGAACGTTGACGAATGCATTCGCCGCGATCTCGTGTATACGATTATTTTGAAGCTCGGCACTTTGAAGCAACGGCAGCTCCGAAAAAGCACCGCTAGGTATACTCTGACAAACGAAAAACATTTTTTCAATCCAATTCCCACATTATTATACTTTCAAATTAAAAATGCTATCATTTACCAATTAAAATTTTAATTTTGGGATGAAGATAGTTACACGAAATTTTTTTCCGTGTGTTTTCAACTATATTTTATGAGAAATTTAGGGCTAATTCCAAATCAAGCAGAATTTAAGCCGAAAAAAATTCATTAATGAGAAAAAATAAGGTAAAACCCTGACAAACAAGGTTTTTTATGAAAATTTGTGAAAATTTTGAGTTTTTTGGGAAATTAGTGGTGAATTCGTGTTCAGCGGAAAAAAATACATCGATATGAGGTTTAAAAAGGAAATTGAAAAAAAAAATTTTTGTTTGTATTTTGACCAAAATTAGATCGGTTCACTAAAATAGCTGTAATTTATTTTCTAGTTATGATTTTGACTTCAACTTGAGCTCATTCTCTTCGTAATCGTTCAAACTTCAAAACCTCGCTTGGTTCATCCGATTCTGATCATTTTTCGATTTTTGGCAGATTTTTGAAGTTCGATCATCGATTTTTGCAAATTTTTTAAGGCATACCCCTTTCCATTTTTTTCGGCGATTTTAAAAGTGCTCTCATTTCTACAGAAATTAAGTTATCGGACTGAACCAAGCGGCATTTTCCAAGTTTAGTGACAAGGTTTAAGTACGAACAAGAAATTTCCGAATCGGTCAAACCGATCGTAAGTTATGAGCGCTTGAAATTTCGCAATTTTCAGATTTCTGAAAAGTCGCTTAAAAATGAGTCGAAATTTTTTTTTTTCTTATAACGTTTCACAAGCATATTTCGATGGGAAATTTACCGCTGATTCCAAATCACGCAAAGTTTTTCTCGAAAAAAAATTTATTCGTACAAAAAAGTGCTAAAAATACTTTGGAATTTTTTTTATGTATTAAAAAACAAAAATTGATCTTTTGGGAAAATTCTTAGCGGATAATCTATTATCTTTTAACATATACAAGTAAAATTAGCGAGATATTTTTTTCTTACCCTTAAACGATTTTTACCGAGCCGCAGAGCTTGCAATTCCGGAAGTGATCTTATGGCGTTTCTCTCGATAACCCGCAAATCGTTGTTTTCCAGGTCGATGAAGGTCAAACGAGGTAGTCTGTCGAAGGCACCCTCTCGCAGTTCCCTTATCCGATTTCTCACGAGCTTGAGTTCCAAAAGTGAGGTCAAACTGCTGAGAGTCTCCGGCGATAGAATATTCAGCTTGTTGAAGCTCAGATCGAGGACCTCGAGGGCCTTCAAACCGTGCAGCGACGAGGGCAATTCTGTCAGAGTGTTGTGCGATGCGTGGAGCTCTCTCAGGTCTCTTTTGTACACGATATTTTATTTTTTAAATTTACCATCAATATTATTATCTATTAAATCTATTTTTCTCACAGCACAAGTTTCCCCAATAATTTTACATAAAGCTTGAAAAAGATAAATTCAGTATTCTGATAAAAAAAATAATTGACTGATAAGTGATTTAGAGATTAAATTTTCCGCTACATTATTGTCAGATTCAAACGGCGTACAATCGACGCTCGGAATCTCGTCACTGTTTATATATTTATATATATATATGATTCAAAACGCCAATTATGGACGTCGTATCCGGCCTCACCCCCTCAGATCTTTTCGCATTTTTTTTTAGCTGAAAGTTCTTATTGAAAAACACATTACCAAATTTTTTCAGATTTTTTCCCTTCTAACTTTCGCAGTTATTACATGGGGTATTCCGTCCAGTTTTACAATTTTCGTTTTATTCATTATGACCTGCCATCTTCCACCACAATAAAAAAAATTCCAAAAAATAGGTTTTATGCGTGAAAAAGTATCAGCTTTTCAAAACAGATATTGTTTTTTTGTTTATGCACTTGGAAAGCTCTTAAAATTGAGTTTAAAGTCTAAATAGTACATTACATTACAGTACATTAGTCTAATAGTACATACAATATTTTATTGACCGAGGGCGTTAAGTGCCATTTTACGCTCACGAAGTGGGCGTAAAAGGGCACTTTTACGTCCCTCGGGCAATAAAAGCTGTTTTTTGACCGTTGCCCAAATTTTGAGCATTTTTTCAATATTTTTTTCGAAAAGCTGAGAAAATTTTACATAACATATGTCATTTAGAACCCACCTTGAAAATGACATATGGAATGTAAAATTTTCTCAGTTTTTCGAAAAAAACTTGAAATTTTTTTTTTAAATATGGGTCATGGCTTTTTAGATGTAACAGCTCTTTAGATTTAAAACTCGATTTTGAGAGCTTTTCACAAGGCATTATCGGAAAAGCAATATTTTTTTTGGAAAGCTGAGACTTTTTTATTCAAAAAATGTATTTTTTCAAAAAAAAATTATCAAACGGAAGATAGCAAAAAAAAATTAATAAAATCAATTTTTGTTCATTCATTTATTTCTCGTACGTTTATGGAGAACCCATCGCGGGAAATACATATTCCATGTAAAATTTTCTCAGCTTTTCGAAAAAAATATTGAAAAAATTCTCAAAATTTGGGCAACGGTCAAAAAACAGCTTTTCAGATTTTGAGCTCAATTTTAAGAGCTTTCCAAGTGGATAAACAAAAAAACAATTTTTTCTTTTGAAAAGCTGAGACTTTTTCACGCAAAAAACCTAGTTTTTGGAATTTTTTCTATTGTGATGGAAGATGGCAAGTCATAATGAATAAAACGAAAATGGTAAAACTGGACGGAATACCCCATGTCATAACTTCGAAAGTTAGAGGGGAAAAAATCTGAAAAAATTTGGGAATGTGTTTTTCAATGAAGACTTTCAGCTAAAAAAATACGAAAAGATCTGAGGGGGTGAGGCCGGATACGAAGTCCATAATTGGCGTTTTCACCCATATATTTCTTTTTCAGCCTACGGTCAAAACAATCGAAGCGTGTGTCGTTGGCATTAGAGATGAGAGAAAAAAAAATGTCGTCACGCCAGGATAACTTTGCACACTCTCGTAATAACGATCTGACCGCGGACCGGCAATCAACGCCCGGGTGAGCGTTCCTCGAGCATTTTTTCTCTAAAACGGGAACGCGCGACGAAGGGGAAAAACTTTCTAAGCCTTATATGCATGAATCTATCGATTGCTCGAAGGGAAAGGGGGAGCGAAATAAAATAGAAAATGTAAAATAGAACGGCGGAGGACATAAAAATTAGCGAAGGGAAAGGGAAAGGAAACATTGCGTTCCTTGTTTGTGAAAACAATCGTTCAGAAATGCTTCGATATAGAACGCCCTGTCGGAGCAAACATTCACGGTCCGTTTGTTCGTGCTTTGTAAGCAAAACTCTCTAAAAACCCATTATTGTATCTCGTATCTTTACTTTTGTCTCCTGATCATTTTTTCCTCCGTGGGATTCGTTATCAGTGAGAAATTTTCCACTCCACAGAGTTAAAAAAAATGAAAATAACTGAAGAAAAACAATTTTCAGCAATTAAACGTCTATTTCGCTAATTTTACAAAATTTATCGAGTGTCAAGAACGAAGATTCAAGTGGATTCAAGAGAAAAAGTTTTAAAAAATTCAAAATAATTGGGAATTTATGTAATTGCTCACCTTGTACTGGAGAACGTTGGATGTGGTATCTGAGCCAATTTGTTTCTGCTAATGTCGAGCCTCTGAAGTTGCAAATTTTCCTTGAACAAATCGGGCCTAATGACTTCCAAACGATTGCCCCTGACATTGAGATCCATGAGGGATATCAATGACTCGAGACTTCGTCCATGAAGCGAAATCAGCCCGTTGTAACGTATGTCCAATTGTTCCAGCCTGGAAAGACCGTCGAAGGTGCCATCGTCGAGCAATCGCAGTGCATTGTAGCCGACATTCAACTTTTTTAAGCTGGACAATTCGCGGAATGTACCGGGAACGATCATCTCGATTCCATTGGCGCTAACGTCGAGGGATCGCAGCTTCGGCAGTTCCAAATCTCGGGTCTCGATTCTCGGTAAGGAAACAATACGATTCATCGGCAAATGAAGGTGCTCGATGTTCCCCGGCAAACCCGGCACTATCTCGAGCAAACGATTCCAACCAACGTCGAGCTCGTACAGACTCGTCAGATGATGAAACGTCATTGGATGAATCACCGATAATGCGTTGCCCGATAAATTCAAATGCTCAAGGGCCGATGTGCCCATAAAGGTCTCTGGCTCGACGACAGCTATCCCATTTCCACTCATATCGAGACGACGTAGATTTGGCAAATTTGCCAATAAACGAGGCTCGAGATGACGAAAATAATTCTCCGACAGATCCAATCCCTGCGAGAATCGTGGGCAGGGTTGCCAGTAATGCATTACTTTTTGTAATGGATTGCCACTTTCATTACTCATTACAATGTAGTGTATAGTGGAAAAAAATTCCATTACCTATTACAATGTAGTGTATAATGGAAAAAATTTCCATTACCCATTAAAATGTAGTGTGTAATGGAAAAAAATTTCATTACTCATTACAATGTTGTGTAATGGAAAAAATTTACATTACCCATTAAATCGTAGTGCGTAATGGAAAAAAATGTCATGACCCATTACAATGTAGTGTGTAATGGAAAAAATTCACATTACCCATTACAATGTAGTGTGTAATGAAAAAAAAATGCATTACCCATTACAATGTAGTGTGTAATGGAAAACATTTTCATTACCCATTACAATGTAGTGTCCAATGGAAAAAATTTTCATTACTCATTATAATGTAATGTATAATGAAAGAAAATTTCATGACCCATTACAATGTACTGTGTAATAGAAAAAAATTTCCCTTACCCGTTGCAATGTAATGTGTAATGGACAAAACTTTGATTGCAATTTTGGGAATGGAAAAATATAGATGAATGAATTATTGCTAGAAAAAGCATCAAAAAAACATCTATATTATATTATAGAAATTTTGGGCATGGCAAAATATAGATGAATAAATTATTGCAATTTTGCATTACATTTTATTGACTTAAGACTTAGATTTTTAGGTACCTTAAATTATGCTATGCTTTTATATTATTTTGAGCATCTATCGATCCTTTTTAGAATTTAAGGTACCTAAAAATCTAAGTCCTAAGTCAATAAAATGGAAATTTTTTATAATAATGAAGTAATTAATAATGCATTACTTTTACATTACAAATTTTGCAACCCTCATCGTGGGTCAACAAAAAATAGGAAAATTCTTGAAGAATCCATGAAAAAATGTGCGCAACGTACCTTCAATCCCGGCAAATTCCAAAATGGCGCCTCCATAAGATTGGTCAATGAATTATTTCGCAATCTGAGTTCTCTCAGCGCCGGCATAGCGACGAATGATTCTCTCTGTAGAAAGTTGAGTCTATTGTGATCAAGATGAAGACGTTCGAGGGTCGGATGTCCTCGAAGTGCACCGTATGGTATCTCCTCGAGTAGATTGTAACTCGCGTCGAGAAACTTCAGGCCCGGAAGTGCCTCGAGGAGAGCCCGCAATTCGTTAACGTGTCGAAGCTGGTTGTCGATGATCCAAATTTCCTCGAGACGACTGCCCGTTCTTTGTAAAAAAAATTCCGCACTAACGCGACGTATACGATTGTGACTGAGATCGAGGACTCTCAGACTTCCCAAACGTTGAAAGGCACCGGCCTCGATGTTCTCGATGCGATTTCTCGCGATTGCCAAACGATTCAACGATGGATTATCGACGAAACTCGCCTCGGACAATCGAGCTATTCTATTGCCGTTTATATTGACGACGCTCAATGCAGGAAGATCAACGATCGCTCGACCGACGATCGACGCATCGACGATACGATTGTCGTTCAACGAAATTTCTCGCAACGACGGTAAATCGATGAACGCTCTTGGATGTATCCACATTATCGCTGAATCGCTTATATTCACGAGCCCAAGACGCGGTAAATTGCGAAACAAACCGGCCTCCAAACGAGACAATCTTGGACTACCGAAAACGTGAAATTGTTCCAAATTCGGCAGATCACGATGATTCATCGGCGACAATTCCAGCAACGACGGTGAATTGACCTGCAGATACCGCAGCTTCGCTAAACCCGAGAAACGAGGCAACCTCTTCATCGTTTTGCTCTGCAGCGTAATCGCTTCGAGACCCTGCAAATTTTCCAAACTATCGACCGGCAACGATCGGAGATCCGGCTCGACGATGAACAACTCGAGCAATGAATCGTGAAGACCCTCGAGCCAACCCGAAGATACTCGCTCCAGACGGTTGTTTCGCAGCATCAGTCTCAATACCCGAAGACTCGCGAAGACTTTGCCCGGTAAACTTGGCAAATTGTTGTTCTCCAGAATCAACTCGTCGACGGGACGAGTCACGTAGTGACTCACCGCTTTCAGACCCTGAAGAACATTTGGTAATTCGCTGTGACTGCACCTGCGCGCAATTTAGAGAACAAACAAATTTTACAGATTTTCGAGCCGATTTAATGGCGAGAATTGTTTGATCACGGTTTATTGAATGTTTGGATGAAAAATTTGATGTGCCGAACATCTTCTTGGTAAAAAAAACTGTTCTACCGCAGGGTTGCAAATAATGCATTATTTTTTAAAAGGCATTTACATTTTTCAACAACCATCAACTCTTATTGATTAATTGGAATAATTTCCATTCACCATTGAATGTTAATGATTAATGAAAATAATTTTCAGTTAACGGAAATTATTTCCATTAACCATTAAACGTTAAGGCTAATGGAAATTATTAGAATGAACCATAATGCTAATGGTTAGCGGAAATTATTTCCATTAACCACTAAATGTTAATGAATAATGGAAATTATTAGAATTAACCACAATGCTAATGGTAAACGGAAATTATTTCCATTAACCATTAAATGTTAATGGCTAATGGAAATTATTAGAACGAACCATAATGCTAATGGTTAGCGAAAATTATTTCCATTAACCATTAAATATTAATGGCTAATGGAAATTATTAGCATTAACTATAATGCTAATGGTTAACGGAAATTATTTCCATTAACCATTAAATATTAATGGCTAATGGAAATTATTAGATAGAACCATAATACTAATGGTTAACGGAAATTATTTACATTAAACACTAAATTTTTATGATTAATGAAAATAATTCCCATTGACCATTAACATTTAATGGTTAATGGAAATTATTTCCATTAACCATTAAAAACGTAATGATTAATGCATTACTTTTTCATTCAAAATTTCGCAACCCTGTTTCACCGAAAGAACTTTCTTCCAGGATGGAATTGAGACTGCCTTCTGCTTAGATCAGTAGGATTGTTGGAATTCTTACCATATTTGAAACTCCATGCCCCGGGTCGAGCATCGGCAGGGCAGTATCTTTTCCTGCGACGGACATCCGTATTCCTGGCTCATCTGCGCCCATGCTGGGATCAGGCACAGGGCGAGGATACATGATGATATCGTCAGCAGCGAGCCTCCACCTTCCGGTGGCTTAACCATCACGCATTTGTAACAGCTTCTCGTAATTTATCTTCACCTTGTTCTATCACAGTCCTCCGATCGCCGATGATGACATATCCTGACCGTGAAGAATGAGAAAAACCAGGATTTACGTGGAAATACGAAGGCGCTGAGCATTTTCAAGAGATTCTTAACGATTATTCAAGAAAATCGACCTTAACGGGAAAATGAATAGGAAAGAAATTGACGGCTTATCGGGGGTTCCCCCTCAACGAGGGACGATTTTCAGCGTCGTCACGCTTATATTTTCCATCCTTCTCTCTCAAATACGCGTTTCTCGTCGCTGCAAGATATTCTTTTTGACACGTACAAGCGTCACGGTCGCGAACGAAAAAAATTGTCGTCAGAGTCGAAGCGCGTACCGTAATAACCGGAGCCGAAGACCGCTAGGACAATCATCAGCGACCGCCGTAATAATTATAACAGCGTTGCACTATAGTATAAAGTTTGTACGTTTTTTTTATACACGTATTTTGATGAAATTTGTACATTGTGTTAATGAGAGAATGTATGGTTTGTACGCATTTTCAGGCCCTTCCGAAGGAAGGAGACGAAAAAATGAGGAAACAAACGGGTCAAGGTTTCCGTTGAGCAACGTTACATTGTCAAAAAATCTGGAGATTAAAAATTTCGCAATTTTTTCCATCGTACGAGCTATCTGCGAACTAGGAATTTGAGCTCTGAGTGATGAGGAAATTTAAATGGGTAAGATTTTTATATCTTTGAATTTTTTAAGAATTTACTAATCCAGCGGACGAAAAGCTTGGTTTGGAGATTTCTTTTTTAAAACTACACAACAAATTCTATTATTTATCGATCACAATTTAATTTTTGAGATGAAAATAGTTTAACGGAATTTTTTTTCAATGTATTTTTAACTGTATTTTATGAGATATTCAGGGTTGATTCGAAATCACGCAGAATTTAAGATGAAAAAAAATTATTAGAAAAAGCAGAGAGAAACTTAAAAAAAAAACGGTTTTTTCATGGAAATTCATTTAAAAAATTGAGTTTTTGAGGGAATTATAAGTAAATTTCTGTTCAGAGGAAAAAAATACATCCATTTAAGGTTTGAAAAAAAAAATAAAAAAATAAAAATGTCTGGCATTTTGGACAAATTGAATCGGTTCACTAAAATAGCTGTCATTTATTCTCTAGTTTAGATTTTGACTTCAACTCGAGCTCATTCTCTTCTTAATCGTTCAAGCTTCAAAACCTCGCTTGGTTCATCCGATTCTGATTATTTTTTTATTTTTTGCAGATTTTTAAAGTTCGAACATCGATTTTTGCAAATTTTTTAAGACCCTTTCCATTTTTTCCTGCGATTTTCAAAGTGCTCTCATGTCTACAAAACTTTAGTTATTGGGATGAACTAAACGGCATTCTCTGAAATTGGTGACAAGGTTTGCGTACGAAAAATTTTTTTCAAAATCAGTCAAACCGATCGAAAGTTATGAGCACTTGAAATTTCGTAATTTTGAAGTTTCTGGAAAGTCGCCAAAAAATAATTCGGAAAAATTGATTTTCATTTTTCAACGTTGTAGAAGCATATTTTGATGGTAAATTTACCGCTAATTACGAATCTCCGAAAACATTGTTTAATGATATAAAAGAAGGAAAAAATTCGGAAGAAAGATAAACCCAAGATAAATAAATAAATCTTTGACAAATCTTTTCATTTAAATAAAAACCGATCGAATCGACTCGTTGGAAAAAATATTCTCCATGATAAAGTCCTAAATTCAATGTGCGTCATCAATGAACTTTTTTTTTCTTCCGGGCCAAACTTAAATGCCAAAAGTTGCAATGTTTCTCTGATACATCGAAAGTTATTCTGAAAATAATAGCCAAGATCTACCTTCACTATTTTTTACCTCCCCTAGCTCTAGCGAGGCTCCCGAAGTGAGAGTGAAAGTGATTCGTACTTCCTGCATATTTCCTCCAAACCTCCCATTTAATTTCGCGATTTCGATCGCCATTAGGCCTTCTCCGTTATGCAACGCTGCATTAAGGTCGTCGCACCTCGATATACCCGAGAATGCATTGGAAAATATATATGCATGCTATGTGTATGTGGTTAAAAAAAACCACAGACGAGCGAGATAGGTGTTCCATCGCGTTAAGCTGTCGAGAAAAATTTCGACATCGGGGTCAAGTATCGCGTTTACCAATCGCTCGAGAAACAATCGACAAGGTGCGCGAGGAAGAAGAATGAATGAAAGTAAAAGTACGTTTTTTTTTGCGTCATTAAAAACGGTCATTTTGCAACCGCAGTAATATATAATGTATCGATAATAAGCGCGGGTATTTGCAATCACAAGATCTTCCTTTCTTCATCGTAACTCGCTAATAAATCCAATACCTTTTTCTGCTTCCATGTCGTTTCGATTATTTTTGGCTAATTTTACATCCTCGGGAAGTTTTTTTTGTAATGGTCAAATATTTGCATTTGGAGATCTAAATTTAAAAAAAATACTTGCAAGGTATGAGACTTGAATTTTTTACTTGAATCCATTAGGTACGACAAAGATAGTTAGCATTTGATTTGGAGTCAATCGCTCTGGATTCAGATTAGCTAAATTGACTTTAAAAAAAGAACCACCCCAATATAAGAGATGAATAAACAAATTCGAGCATCAAGCCTCAATAATTTTTTAATTACCTGGCTGACACGGCCAAAGATATGCACTCGATTATTTTGTTTATCACAACAAAATCACACACGAGGGAATATCAATTAAACGATATAATTAAATCTAACGATTTAATCGATTTTTTTCTAATCCCGTTTTTTTTCTAATTTACAGAGGCACCGTTCACATATTTGGTATCTTTTGAAAATACCATTGTCAGACGATACGACGTTTCCGAGTGACAATTGTCTACTGCTGAGGATTCAACGAGTACTTTTGACCGCCGGTCAAGAAGAAGAGGTTCTACTGAATGCGGGTGATCCAGAGAGGAGGGAGGAGGAAGAAAAACAAACAAACAATGTGATCATAAGGTGGGAGGAAAAAATTCACGAAACGTTAGTTCAGGGCACCGTGAAGAAGAACCATGCGCACACTCGCCGTGGGTTACAAAAACGGGGATGGGGTATAAGTACCACATACATATATATACACGGGACGTTCCATCCCAAATCGAAAAGTTTGAGAAATTTTTTTTTTTATTCCCTCAATTTTTTTATATTTTTTAGTACCCATCAAAAGACCCTTCCTGTTAAATTTTGAGATTTTTTTGATTACTCCTTCAAAAGATATTAAATTAACAAAAAAAAACCGCTCTTTTTTGGTATTTTGGTCATAACCTCTTTGATAATGGTCCAGATTGAAAGTTTTTTTTTCAAAATTTTTGTTTTTTTATGGCTTTTTCAGAAAAAATACATCAAAAATATTCGACGAGATTTTGAATGAGTTCTTTGAGTTTTAAACTTTAAATCGCGTTTTTAAAAGAGCGGTTTTTTTGTTAAATTAATATCTTTTGAACGGGTAATCAAAAAAATCTCAAAATTTAACAGGAAGGGTCTTTTGATGGGTACTAAAAAATATAAAAAATTGAGAAAATACAAAAAAAAAAGGTTTTCAAACTGTCCGATTTGGCATGGAACGCCCCGTATGTAATGTGTGTAATGGAAGGATGCATGTGTGTAAATGAACACACTTGTCCATACAGTGCGCTTTATAGCGTGTAAGAAAAAGAGAATTGCGAAGTGCTTATCCAGACACCGTGAAGACACGCTTCCAGGAAATCTTGCCTCCCCCACGCGCCGCTCCATTTTACGAGTGTAAAAAGTAACGAAAAAAATAAGTAAGCTGTCCCAGTTAGTGACCGTGTCCTGGTCAGTAACGAAAAAGAAAAAAATTATTAAAAAATCGATACAATATCGATTTTTTCGTCAACGATATTGATCATATTGATCATTTTTTCGAAAAATTAATAATTAGTCAAAGAATAGTACTAATTTTTTATCAAAATTCAAAATTGGTGCAAAAATATTAGTAATTTTTCTAAAAAATTAGTGAAAATTAGTAAGAAAATATTTTCAATTTTTCCAAAAAAATAAGTAATTACCGAAAAAATATTACCAAGTTCTTTTCTAAATAATGATTGGTAAGGAAAATATTACTTAAAAAAAACAGTAATTTGTAGAAAAGTATTGTGTATATTTACGTATTTGTATGTACGGATTGAGTTATGGTTGCAAGCTCAAACAACTCTATTAAAAAAGTAGTTATATTTTTTTAAATAACTAGATCTTTTGAATATTTCACACATTAGTATTTATTGTATCGGATGTCATACGACGTCACATAAGTTATTATTAATACGAATATTTGATCAATGCTTATTAAAAAATGCATTAGTAATTTTTTTTATTTATTACTTTTTCCAAAATTAATAAAACATTTCTCCACGAATTATTGATTTTTTTTTGTTATTTAGCAATATCTTTCTTAGTAATATTTTCCTGTTAATTATTCATTTTTTTTCTAAAAATAAAAAATATTTTTTACTAAATACTTATTTATTAGAAAAATTAGTAATATATTCCCGCTAAAAACTAATTTTTTGAAAAAAATTAGTAATATTTTTTTGTCAAGTATTAATTTGGCGAAAAAATTGGATAATAAAAATAGATTTTTTTTTTGCCAATCACTGCCGAGAATAAATCGTCCTTCGTGCATTCGATTTTTTTATTACCGGAAAGAAAAGGCATTTTTTTGCAATCTTGATAAATTTATCAATTTATCTATTTCTCGATCCCTTATTTTCTTTTTATCACAGGAATAATGAGTTTTTATTTATTTTTTGTTACATTTGAACGGTGGAGGTTTTCGAGATTTTTTCGAGACAAAACGAGAGGAAGGAGGATATTCGCTCATCATGGGCTAAAGTTTTTCGGACTTTGGAGAACCGGTTGTCGAGACGCTCTTTCGTAATAGCGATAGATGCGTGCAAAAGAAACGGACCCACGGATCGTACGACCAAAATCGACGAATAGCTTCGCTCGCTCGGAGCCAGGCCCCCTCTAGATTATCACATCTTTTGGGCCCACCAGGAAAACCGGTATAAACTGTCTCGCCAATGAAGCTTCGAAGTATATCTATGCATCAGTCAACCTACCTCAAATCAGATGCTCGCGTCTCTGCACCCCCTTCCATTTACGGGAGTATTCTGGTCTAGGATTTTGAAAAAATCAATTTTTTTGGCATATTCTTGAAGTTAAGACCTTTAAAAATATATCCTCAAAAGGAAATTTTTTAATTCCAATAATTTACGGAGTTATAGCTATTTTAGTGACGCAACAACGCAATAGACGTTTTTCTCAAAAAAAATTTTCTACTGAACCGGTTTACTTCAAATTTGTTACCAATATCAATATATAACTCTATTGCCCCCACCACTTTTGTATCGAAATTACTTTTTATTATTATTATAAAAAAATTTAAAACTATGGAAAAAACAGTCGAAAAACGCCTTTTTTGTTCAGACTCCATTTGCGAAAGATTTTTTTCCGTAATCTCTGAAGTAGGGGCTATAACGACATCTTACGTATTTATAAGAATCTTTTTTTCAATTTTGTATCGAATGAAAGGTTGCAATCGTGTCAGTCAGCACACCCCTTTTTTTAGCCGCAATTTTACCAGCTTGAAACTTATTTAATTTTCATTTTTTTTTCGCAAGTGTTTTTTATAAATATGTTGTAAAAAAAGAATGGTAAAAATATATTTTTCTTTTATCGAGCTCGACAAATCGCTCAAAATGTACGTCTCTAGACCAGAATACGGCCTTGAATAATTTTTAGCCGACCAAAAAGATCTTGGAATCGTTTAAAAAAATTCTCCATCTCATGGTATTCGGATTTGAAAGAGTAGACTTTTTCTATTGGCAAGGCCAAGATCCTCGGCCAAGGCTCGTAAACAACTGTCATGCGGAATTATTTAATCTGATCTCATGAATATTCCATCTAGCCATTCAATTTTTCCGGTTAACACGCGATTTTCTTGAAGAATTTTTAAAGAATTTACTGCGTTTGATTTAATGGTGAACGATGGATGAAAAAGTTGCATGAAAAAGGGTATGGCTGCCAATTATGTGAAATAGCTTTTTTCATCGACCTAAAATTTTACTGCATTTTTTTTACAGGCATTTTTACATCTTTGGAGTTTCGTCTACGCTCACAGCTCTAACTCATAATCCTGCACACTTTGCCATACGCTCACCGACGTGCAAACAGCTTTTGTTGGCCGCGATGCCGAGGCCTAACTGGTTTTTCAAAATGATATAGACGCTCTACGTGAGAATAATCACTGGCGTTCCTCGAGCAAACGAGAATCAGTAGCTGATGAACCGCGAGACCGAGCTGGCAACGATCCACGTGCGATAAAAAAATCCTTCGAAGGATCATGAATTTTTCGTATGACCTTGAAACGTGATATACTTTTGTTACGTCCAAGGAGAGTCGCTTCCTCTTTTAATTAATCATCAACGATCGTGATCCCGAAAGAACGTCGTTTTTTCGGAGGAATTATATTTTTTGTGTTTAATTATTTTTTAAAGACTAATCAAGTTGGTGCTTAACTATGCTCTGCCGAACAATTTTAAGATCAATACCGCGGAGATCTTCGTACTTCGCGCGCAGAGACTTCAATGCCGACGCTCCAAAAAGGTCTAGCGAAAATTTTCACGAGCTCGAGAGAACCAGACCACCCCGGATTCTCATTACCGGTAAATTATATTGTGACACAATTTTTCTCTCACTCAAATGAACATCTTCTCTCTATCGCAAATCCTTATCGAACGAGCTTTGACGAAGCGATGAGGGAAAAAATGAAGTTTCGCGCAATTTAGCTTGATTATTTAGCATTCTTAGGAACATTCAAAATTTCATAAAATCTGAAATGCTTGAACTATTATTTTTGAACCGATTTTTAACCATCGATCACATTGTGCTTTTGCTTTCGTTTTTCGCACAAATAGTGTCTTTGCCGTCTGCTTATCAGAGTTGGACGTTTTTGTAATTAATTACATTCTAATTACAAATTACAAATGTGATTAGTAATTCAAAAAATTCTAATTACAAATTGCAAATGTAATCAACAATTGAAAAAATTCTAATTGCAAATGTAATCAGTAATAGAAAAATTTCTAATGACAAATTACAAATGTAATTAGTTATGGAAAATTTCCTAATTACGAATGTTATTAGTAATTAGAAAAATTCCAAATTACAGATGCACTTGGGTTCAAATTTCACACTAATTACATTTTATCAATGTAATTAGAGTAAAATTTGACACTTATACATTGAAAAATGTAATTAGTCGAAAATTTGGTCCTAATTACATGTAATTAGAGTGAAATTTGACTCTAATTACATCGATTAAATGTAACTAGTGCGAAATTTCAACCTAATTACATTTGTAATTTGAAATTAGAATTTTTCTAATTACTAATTACATTTGTAATTTGTAATTAAGAAATTTTTAATTACTAATTACACTTGTACTTTGTAATTAGGAAATTTTCAATTACTAATTATATTTGCAATTTTTAATTAGGAAATTTTCAATTACTAATTACATTTGTAATTTGTATTTGAAAAAGTATTTGCATTTGTATTTGTAATTGTATTTCGATTTGAAAAAGAAATATAATAGAACTTGTATAACGATCTTCCATTTTTAGGTGGCCTCGGACAATTGGGAACGGAATGCGCAAAACTATTGCGAAAAAATTACGGCGACGAAAATGTGATCCTGTCGGACATAATAAAACCAACGGAGGAGGGTCTTGCCAGTGGTCCCTTTATTTTCGCCGATATTCTCGACTTCAAGGGATTGCAAAAAATCGTTGTCAACTATCGTATCGATTGGCTGATACACTTCAGCGCACTTTTGAGCGCCGTTGGCGAACAAAATGTGCCTCTCGCTGTTCGCGTCAACATTGAAGGTGAATTTTTCCTCTTTTTTATGTCCCCATCGTTGCAATTGAAATAACACATACACACATTTCGTTGCTTTTTGTTCAAGAAAGCAGGACATCGTTATGGCGCTAGATTCTATGAGCGAATCTCGGTGCTCATTTTTTTCGTCCATAACTGTACGGCAATTAGCGTCGCGAGAAAGTAATTTTTCTTATTTCACTCCGAGAGAAAGTATATATCATTTATAAATATACACGGTGACAATGATAGCCGAAGAATAACGAAGAAAAAGCTCGCTCGGGAAGCACTCGAGTGTGCGAGTGACTTTTCGCAATTTCTACATTTTTTCATGCCAAACTCGTCGGCAATTCATTATTAAAAAGTACGTCCATTCATTCTACATTTTCTTTCAAGACAATGTATCGAGATACACTAAATTAATTATTTTGAAATAATAAATTAAGGTACTGGTCTAATTTAGAAGGAAAAAAAAAGCAAATTTTTGAGATTTTGTAAGCTCCTTTATCAGATATGATTTTTAAACTGTTTTTACAACATTGTTACATCCTTCAAAAATACAAAAAAAAATTATTTTAATTCTTTGAATAATTTATAGAAGTCAAAGTCGAGTCTTCGAAGGTGTCTTGTCTCATGGCCGACAGTTAATCTCAGGATTGGCAAGTCTGAAACAAAAAAATTAAAAAACATTTTCAAGAGGAAGGTTTCTTACGCAACAATTCACCACCGTTAATGGAAAGTGGATTTTAAAAAAATGGCGGTTCTTTGAAATAAGTGGTGAAAAATTCAATTTGTCATTTTCATTTGAAATATCTGCGATTTTGTTTTAAAATGCTCTTTTATATATTTGTTTCAGACTTGGCGCTTTCTATAAATTATTCAAAGAATAAAAATAAAAATAAAGATTTTTCGAAGGATGAATGTTGTAAAAACAGTTTTATAGCCATATCTGATAGAGCTAAGAGAAAAATGTAAAAAATTTGCTTTTTTGGCCTTTTAAAAGTAGACTAGTACCATAATTATTTTATTAAAAATGTTAAGCATATAATTTTTCATTGAACAATTTTGAAAATTAAAAAAATTATAAAATTAGCTTTTTTGGCCTTCTAAAGTGGACTAGTACCTTAATTATTTTATTCAAAATTTTAAGCATATAATTTTTCATTGAGAAATTTTGAACATTATAAAAACTATAAAATATATATAAAAAAAATGCACTCATTCGAAAAATCTTGAAATTTCACAGGCATGCACAACGTGATGGAACTCGCGAAACAGTACAATCTTCGTATATTCGTGCCGTCGACGATCGGCGCATTTGGTCCGGATTCACCGAGAAATCCAACGCCGAACGTGACGATTCAGCGTCCCCGAACGATTTACGGTGTCAGTAAGGTGCACGCCGAATTGATGGGAGAATATTATCATCATCGTTTTGGACTTGATTTTCGATGTCTGAGATTTCCCGGTGTCATAAGCAGCGACCCTCCGGGGGGTGGCACGACGGGTATTCCCTAATTTTTATTTTTATTTTAATTGCCATTTTTTAATATTTTTCTTATTTATTTTTTTTTTATTTTTCTTATTTTCATTTTTATTGCCATTTTTTACTTCCAAGTCACGCAATTTGCAATTCTTTCATGGAGAAAAAATGCCTTCTACCATTTCATTTAATTTTCATGAAATTGTAAATTGGACTGTCCAAGAGGAAAAAAAAAATTCAAAGGGAAAAGGAGAAATTGCCCGACGAAAAAAGCTCTGTCGAAACGTTAGTAGGTACCATTTTTCCTGACAACTAGAGCACGATGCACTACTGCTATTCCTCGGTGGTTAGAAATAATTACGTAATAGCTTGTAATCGATTCTCACATCCAAGGACAGAGAATAAAGAGACAGAGAAAGAAGGATAAATTGAAAATATGGATGAAATCATCGGGCGTGAGATTGCCCACGTTTGTTTTTTTTATCCTCGTTGTGGACCTTCGCCTCTTCTGCCTTTTTGAATTGTGTCTTCCCATTTTTTTATCTCTTCTTACTTTTTTGATATTCTTGGTATTTATTCTTTCATCCTGTTATTCGTTTTTAGCTTCTCACCAATCGATATTTATGTACTAAAAAAATTGTCAGAACAATTTTGCAGATTTGTTTCGGCAGAGTTGTTTGTATTTTAGTTTTTATTAACATAAAAATAGACTAATCCAAAAAAAATTGTCTTCCATTCTATGAATATTTAATTAGATGCCATTCGAGTTTCAAAAAAATCTGTTTTATCTCTGCTATGGGAAAAAAACGTGAAATTGAATTCTCGAATTCAAATCTTCGAAATCTTTTTTTTTTAATCTCGAACGTGCTAATTTTTTTTTATTATTGTGGCCCCTTTCATCTTTGTTTTATATTTATTTTATTTAACATTTTCTCGAATGTTTATTAACAATTTTCGCAATTTTGCAGATTATGCGGTCGCAGTTTTTCACGAAGGACTCGTTAACAAGAGATACGAGTGTTATCTGGAGCCTCATACACGATTACCGATGATGTACATCGACGATTGTCTCAATGCCTTGTTTCAATATTTGAACACACCGACCGAGAGACTGAAACGCCGAGTTTACAACGTAACGGCGATGAGCTTTACACCCGAGGAACTTTTTTCTGAAATTCACAAGCACTATCCGGATATCAAGATCTCTTACAATCCTGATGCTCGTCAATTGATCGGTGAGCATTATTATTCACTTTTCCATATCAAGATTAAAAAATCGTTGAACCATTATTTTGCCATTTTTGCCTAGAAGAACGTTCTTCCAAAAAATGTCGATGGAAAATTCAATGATTATGGAATGACAGTTGAAAAATTGAAAAAATCGGATTAAACCTTGCTCCTGACACAAAATTGATTGACTAATGTCTCAATTGTACGTGTGAGGTGATCATTCGAATAGAAAATAAAATCAATGATTTTATTACTAAATTTTTAGTAGCTTTTAAAAATTTTGTATCTCAGTGAAAAATGATCGTATCGAAGTCTAAAAAAAAGCATTTTGAAGCTTCAAGTTTCAAGTTTCTAGATCTTCTAGCAAAACAAAATTAAAGCTACAGGTTTCACGCAATCCTAAGAAATAGTGAATAAAAAAAATGTAGCAAATTTTTATTACTTTTTTTTTTTGGCTGCAGTTACTTGGAAAAAATACATTTAAGCGTTGTTTGCGATAATAATGTGGAAAAAGCTGAAAAAAAGAATTTTTCACTTAAATAATGATTATCACGTTTAGGGGCATAAACATGACCCTTTAATTTTTTTTTTATTTGATTGCTTGACACAAAAAACCGTTCGATAGATCGAACGGGGTTTTTGTGGGTATATTGAGCTGTAAAAGTCACGCTTAACGTTAGTCGTTTTGTCAATATTTTAAATTTAACAGTTGATTTTCTAAAAAACCATAAATAGCTCTTTTTCTTCTGTTCTTTCGAATTCATGGCAAGGATGGAAATTTTTTTTTTTTTCAAAAAACCATCGCCAATCCTTGTAGAGCATTAATTCAAGTTTTCGAAACCCCCCTTTTAATTTCTGTGCGATTATTGGTTGCTGAGAAATCAATGGTCAAACGCAAAAGGATATTTTTTCATTTAAAGTTCGATATCTCAGCGAAAAATGGTCGCATCGAGGTCTCAAAAAAAAAAAAAACAAATTGAAGGTAAATAATCAAGCTATCCGGTCCATGCAATGGTTTAGCTGGAAAAAAAATTTCCAACTAACTGCAGCCAAAAAAAAAGTAATACAAATTAGCCACATTTTTTTTCGTATTATTACTTACTACTATTACTATTTTTTTGCTGAAAGATCTTAAAACTAGAAACTTGGAGCTTCAAAATGCTTTCTTTTAGACCTCGATACCATTTTTCACTGAGATACAGCATTTTTAGAAACCACTAAAAATTTAGGAAATTTTTTTGATCCCTTAATTTTTTCCAGTAGTGTACTATAAAAATTTTACTTTTTATATCAATGCAATTTTTGTTTCACTTTCAGCCGAATCGTGGCCTCAAGTTTTCGATGATAGTGAGGCACGTCACGATTGGGGATGGAAACACAAATACGATCTCCAGGGACTCGTAGAAAAGATGGTCACAGACGTTAGCGAGAGTCACTTGCCCAAGCTGCGACGACTCAACGAGGTCAACAGTTACGTATAGAATATAAATATATTTTTTCGTAGTCTATCAAAAAATAAGATGGACTAAAAAAGTATAGTTCTTGTTTTCGCACATTTTTGTCCATTACCGACTCCAATTATCCTATACAAGTCGACAACGGATTAAATTCCATTATATTCCATTCCATGTTTCAACTATGAGCTATCCCGCAAAGTCAACTGACCGCTATTTTACGCGCCGGATCGCTGACCCTCATTACCCGTCAAGATTCCTGTGTCCATCCAAACTATAAAGAGGAAATTCTACAGAATTGCTCTGTTAGATCGTGAGTCCCGAGAAAATAGTTCAAAACGCGTCTCAGGCTCGGTGAAAAAGGTATGAAAAAGAATGAAAAAATTACAAAAAATCACTGTTTCACGAACTTTCGTTTATTTCTATCTATATTTATTTACATCACTCATTTTCATTCGTTCAAATAATAGTAGTTTGACATAGGAGGTTGGTAGATTCAACTTATTTACATCTCACCGTTTTACTTATTATACAAGAAAAAAAAGCTTTTTGAATTTCGCACATTTATCGGAATAATTTTATTTTTTTTCATAATGACTTCGTCGAAGAAATTATCGAACGTAATGAAAAATTCTCACCGTGCTCTCCGTTACTAGCGTTATGTTTTTTTTTTCTTTCAATTCTCGAAAATATTTTCAAATGGGAGAGAAAAACAAAGGAACCATGAAATTCGAAAGAGAATCGTTCTCCCGTATGAAGAAAAATTCGTCGATTTTTTCAAATATCATAAAATATTCATCGTCAATCGATACGGAACACGAGCCTGTTATTTTTATTTTGCAATTCAATGTTGTTTTTTTTTAATTCACGCGGGAAGGATGCTGCGTTACGATAATATATTACACGATATAAAATACGACACATGACGAATTTGGCTGTTTTCGATGAAGATTCGCAATTTTTCTCTTCGATATAAATAATTTGATCTATCACAAAAATTTTTCGAAGAGCCCTAAGAATGTTTTTTTTTTGTTTTCAAAAATGTTGGCTGTTTTCGTCAGCGGCGTCACGTGACGCGGAATTCATATTCTGTGTACTGGAATTTAATTATTTCTCTCTCTATCTCTAAATTATCGGATTTTTCTTCTTCCTCTTCGTCTTGAAATTTCGTAATCAGTCTTGAGTGCGATTGGTCGATTCGGGAACGAGCTGATCGTTGGTCGATGATCTCACGTTTGTCTGGGACGATCCGCAATTTCGCAATGGTTTTGCGAGCCAAGGATGACGCGGTACATCCTCAGATTGAGGTCTCTCGGCTGGTTCTCGCCTCAGCAGAGCTCTTATCAGACATTTGGCGCGATTTGTAAAAGCATCGGGAACGGCGAATTGACCGCGCGATATCTTAGCGAAGAGGGATGCGTGCTCGGCGTCGTTGAAGGGATAACGTCCGACCAGCATCGTGTACAATAATACACCGAGTGACCAAACGTCAGCGGCTTTGCCGGAATAGGCCCGACCTGAGCGTAAGACTTCCGGTGCAACGTAAGCCGGACAGCCTCGTCGATCGGTAAGCTTGTCGTCGTCGTCGTCGACGATCACAGCGTCCTCCAGGCTCTCGAGACGCAAACGCGTTCTGAAACAAAAAATAACACAATTTATCTACAGTTTCCTCATTTACCGACCAAAAGTTTGGAAACGCCTCGATTCCACGCCACGCAAAAAGTTTCACTGCTCTTTTAAAAATGAAGATACTTCGATTCGCCGAGCGGCGTTTTGAAGGGGACATACTCAACTTCATTTTTGTTTTCCAAAAAAATTTTGCGACTTTTTTCTAACCCGGTATGACCTTTGAAACATGGTCGTTTTTCGACTTTTTTTTGGCATTGTAATTTTGGCGCACGACCCGAGAAATTTTTTTGCGACTGTTTTTCGCATGAAAAACTTGTGGCGAGGAGTATTAGCTTCAATTTTATTTTTCGAAAAGTTGCGTACGATTTTTTTTCGCAAAAATATTCAATTTTTTGCAAAAAAACGACCATATTTATAAAATGTAGCGTATTTTTAAAACTACTGGGTTTTCGTGAAATCTCTAAGAGGGTAAAAAGTTGCATACAATCATTCTGGATTCAATTAAATTTTTTCAGATTTTTTTTCAAAAATTTTTGATTTCTAATTTTTCCTGTAAACGAGATATTTTTTATCTTAAACAATCGAGTCTCTTATCTCATCTACACGGGTTTTTTGATTAAAAAGTTGTGTAGATGATGTTTTTCAGTTCAAAAGTTGCATACAATCATTCTGGATTCAATTAAATTTTTTTAGAATTTTTTTTCAAAAATTGTTCCTGTCAATGAGATATTTTTTTATCTTAAACAATCGAGTCTCTTATCTCATCTACACGAGTTTTTCGATAAAAAAGTTGTGTAGATGATGTTTTTCAGTGCAAAAGTTGCATACAATAATTCTGGATTCAATGCATTTTTTTTCTAATTTTTTTTTTCGAAGTTTGGCTGTCAACGAGACATTTTTTTATCTTAAACAATCGAGTCTCTTACCTCATCTACACCAGTTTTTCGATGAAAAAGCCGAGTAAATGAGGTTTTGTTTAAGATGAAAAATATCTCGTTTACAGGAAAAATCTGAAAAAAAAAATTTTGAAAAAAAATCTGAAAAAATTGCATTGAATCCAGAATGATTGTATGCAACTTTTTACCCTCTTAGTGATTTCACGAAAACCCAGTAATTTTAGAGTTACGCTGCATTTTATAAAGATCGTCGTTTTTTGCAAAAAAATGAATATTTTTGCGAAAAAAAATCGTACGAAACTTTTAAAAAAACGAAATTGAAGCTAATACTCCCCGCCACAAGTTTTTCATGTGAAAAGCAGTCGAAAAAAAATTTCATGGGTCGTGCGCCAAAATTACAATGCAAAAAAAAAGCCGAAAAACGACCAGGTTTCAAAAAGCTTACAGAGTTAAAAACAATCGCAAAATTTTTTTGGAAAAAGCTAAATGAAGCTGAATATGTCCCCTTCAAAACGCCGCTTGAAAAATCAAAATATCTTCATTTTTAAAACAGCAGTGAAACTTTTTGTGAGGCGTGGAATCGGGTCAAGTGTTTCCAAACTTTTGACCTGCAGTGTATATCTTTTTAAGCAAACTTTCGATTTCAAAAAATCATTTTTCCACGTTTCAGACTTAGCGGGAAAATCTTGGAGATTGTGAAAAAAAATTATGCTCTTTGCGTTTACCCGGCCAAGTCTTAATCGATCGAGCTCGTGAAATCCAGAAATACGCCTTGAGATTGAATTTAAAGATTCGCTCGTCGCTTTGAAACCAAACGTACTGTTTTCTCAATTCAACCTTAAAATAAGAAAAAAGAAAAACCTTGACGCGCTTTTATCCCAGTATTTAACGAGAACACACGCGTTAACGGAGAGGCAAAGTCACTCTTTATCACGTTGAAACGCGTGACCGTAAGGCATTCAATTTAGCAAGAGCCTTTGAGCGGTGTCGGCGTTGGCGATTGAGACATCGGCATAACCGTAACCATTGGCAAATCCGCGTTGCCAGTTTTGCCTGGGACAAGACACTCTCCGAGCAAAGAGCAACGAATTAAGGTGGCGAAAGCCAAAAAGGTTTGTTCCCTCTTCCTTTTTGGAGAGGAACCAACCGTTCCTCTCCATTTTTCATCCTAAAATTATTTATCCAACATTCTCGACCAGTAAAAAAAATTCCACGGTTTAAAAAATTATTCGACCGTGTATAATTTTCTGGAATTTATTGACTGGAGTAAAAATTTCTTCGAGAAAAATATGACCAAGAATCGTCAAATTCCTTTCATTGGATACTAAATGTACTATTTTCATGTTGGGCCGAAATTCATCATAACGGCGTCTTTTCCGGGTTCCAAGACCAAGAATGACGAAATAGGAAAGGAATAGAAGAGTCACGCAAGTGCGAGAAAGACACCGAGATGTCGCTGCTGCTTTCTTCGCAAACTTTCTCCCCTTGATGATGTCGACTACGACCACGTGAGCTTGTATAATATATATATTTATATATTTTATATATATGTATACATATTTGTTCGTGGGTTCAAGAACCTCACGAATGTTGCGCGTTTAGTTCAACGAGGTGAACAAAAATCTAGCACGCTTTATATATAATACATGTGGATGGCGCTCGAGGCTTCTGGTCAACAGATCGTCGATGAGAGAGAAGATATTTGTCGTCCCGTATTGCGAAACTCCGGAGCTCGATGACCGGGCCTCTGGCTCATATGTATATACATATGGGGCATTCCATCCCAAATCGAACGTTTGAAAAACTTTTTTTTTTTATTTCCACAATTTTTTTATGTGTTTTAGTACCCATTAAAAGACCCTTCCTGTTAAATTTTGAGATTTTTTTGATTACCCGTTCAAAAACATATTAAATTAACAAAAAATACCGCTCTTTTTTTTGTTATTTTGGTCGTAACTTCTTTGATAATGGTCCAAATAAAAAGTTTTTTTTTCAAAATTTTTGTTTTTTATGGCCTTTTCAGAAAAAAATACAACAAAAATATTCGGCGTGTTTTTGAATGAGTTTTTTGTGTTTTTGAAACTGTAAATCGCGATTTTAAAAGTGAGCGTCATTATTGATTTTTTTTAAATTTTTTGTTCCAAACATCTATCTATTCAATAATTTTTGAGACTAGTCCGATCGCGGGATCTCCATAACTACTGATTCTTTCGATTTTTGAAAATAATTTTTTTATATTTTTTATTAATTATTATGAATACCAATTTTTGTTACTGTATAGTATTTTTTTCAATAGTTAGAATTTATTTTGACACTTTTATTGTTAACAGGTTCTTAAAATTAATAATTAATCGTTAAGTCTGTTTATGAACAATAATAACAACAGTTTTTAGTTATTCACGTATTTTTTTGAAAACCTTACATATACGATTATTTCCTGAATAGAATATTCCTTTGCCAATACGTTTCCGTTGCTATCGCAAATAAAAATTTTATTTTGCACCTGAATAATATTTCTCATGTGAAAATTGGACAGCAATATTCGGTAGACTATTTATGTTCAATGCCCACTCATACAATTCTTGAACTGTCGTTATTTGCTCATCGATTAATTATTAATTTTAAAAATCTGTTAACATTGAAAAAGTGTCAAAATTAATTCAAAATTATTTAAAAGATACTATGCAGTAACAAAAATTGGTATTCATAATTTATTTAAAAAAAAAAAATTAATTGTTAAAAATCGAAGAAAAAAAATAGTAGTTATGGAGATCCCACGATCGGACTAGTCGTAAAAATTGTTGAATAGATAGATGTTTAAAACAAATAAAAAAAATTTAAATAAAAAATGACACTCACTTTTAAAAATGCGATTTCAAGTTTAAAACTCAAAAAACTCATATAAAAGCACGCCGAATATTTTTGTTGTATTTTTTTCTGAAAAGGCCATAAAAAGAAAAATTTTGAAAAAAAAACTTTTAATTTGGACCATTATTAAAGAAGTTATGACCAAAATACCAAAAAAAAGTGCGGGTTTTTTGTTAATTTAATATCTTTGAACGGGTAATTTAAAAAAATCTCAAAACTTAATAGGAAGGGTCTTTTGATGGGTACTAAAAAATATAAAAAAATTGAGGAAAAAATAAGTTTATCAAACTGTCCGATTTGGGATGGAGTGCCCCATATATATATACATATATTTAGTATCAGAAATATCAGGATTTTTGAGGTCACTGATCTTAACGACTGTTATTCAAATCTAAAAAAAACTACACCCATGACTCGAAATACAATTATCCCAGTGCTTTCTATTTTTCGAAAATTTTGCAGTTCCGGGCATTCCCATAATTTTGGCGATTAAATAATTTTCCATTTGCACAAATTCTATTTCATAAAATTCATATTTAAAAAAATGATCAAAAGCGGAGGGCTGAGAGAACCGAGCAGCTGATTTAAAAAAATCATGAATCCACTTTATATAATCATAAACTGAGTATTCAAGATCTCGGATTGTCCATTCTGGATTATATTGCGTATTTAATATGCAATACAGTTATATATGATACGATCCAAGAAAGTAAAGATCGAAAAGCCCTCGGGCAAACCAATCCAATTCGGTAAAGCAGCCACGAGACTCTCTCTGGACGTTTCTTAATTATTATATATATATATATATAAGCGTTTCAAAACTCTCCCCGAGAGCGCAGTCGATGAACCAATATGCTTTTCTGACTTGCAACATGCCCTCCCCACCCTTCTCTCTCTCTCTTTTATCTCTTTGAATTCATTTCGTCTCTTCTCCCACTCGTTTCTCTCATTTTATTTCTTTTTCGTTCATTGTTCCGTCTGCTTCACGGATTCCTCTCGTCTGGTCCCGGGGCAAGTTTCATATCCACACACGTTTACCCGCGACGTGTATTATTTTTTTTTTTTGTATTATTATGAGTATATCTGTAGGTATGGGAATGTGGACATATCGAATGTACGTGTGGGAGCAGCACCGGAGCGAACGAGACTGGCCCCAGGAATGCGATCCACAGGATTGGCCAACCACGTCGAAGCTCTTATGAGGTTTAACCGTGAGAAACCGTAGTCCGAATTCCCAATCAGCGGGCTCAAAAGCCTCATGCATAGATTCTTCCTCAATGGACATCGTTGAAATTTCAACCAGAAGTCGAAGGATGGTCCTGTCCATTTTCAAATTCGCTGGTCCGTGCCCCAGTGACGGGGGTCAATTTTTTTTTCCTGTTTCAAGGGTTCATCGGATGAGTCTGGAAGAAATGTCCAGTGGATCATGCCTAAAAACGTCCAAACCCAGCGGTGAAAATTTTCAAATCGGTTTTCGTTGATCCCTGATGATGTAGAAAGTGTCTACTCTCGAATTCGATCAAATTTCTAGGGAAGAGAACGCTCACGCGCCATTTTGGATAAAAACTTTGGGATCGTGCTAAAGGTCAAACGGAGGATACGGGATCGATGACCCTGCGCTCGAGCGAAACTGGATATTCGCTACAATCAAGTTCCAGTCTCAATCAGGCAAAAGCACACACACACACACAGAAATATGTATATTTTGCCGCAAATCGGTGTCTGGATCTCGCGGGAACGGCGAGAACGCGACAAGTACGATAAAGCAATTTTGCACACGCCTCGGAAATATCTTTGGCGTGGTCGGGAATCTGGAAGGCGTGTGTGGGGTTTTAGGATTGGCACATAACTGCCGATAGATTCGAGACGGGAGCGCGCGCGCGCGAATTTGCCAACGAGAAATCTTTCCATCTCTCTCTCTCTCTCTCTCTCTCTCTCTCTCTCTCTCTCTCTCTCTCTCTCTCTCTCTCTCTCTCTCTCTCTCTCTCTCTCTCTCTCTCTCATTCTCTCGTCGTTGTTGTCGTTGTTTATGTATCGCTTGTATGCAACACATACAAAGACACACAGAGCCAGTATAAAAGGGAACGAGGTGGATGGTGCAACGGCAAAGCGACCAGGAAACGATTTGGTCGACGACAAGTCACGCCTTGAACGAAACCGTTTTTCGTGTCTTTTACTTTTCAATCGACCGCTTCGGCGATTTGTTGAATATGAGGATTTGGAAAAAAAAAATGAGGAAACGTCGATTTTGCAGCGCCGTTAATGATCAACTTACCGCGCCTCGTCGGCAAATACGAATTTTCTGAGCTTGAGATCTCTGAGAACAACGCCATTCTCGTGGCATATCGCAACCGCTTTGGCCGCTTGACGAAACAATCGTCTGGCCTCGGGCTCGCGCAACCTTCTTCGCGCCCTGACGTAGGCGTGCAGATCACCGTGGTGACCCTCGAGGAGAAGATAACGGCGACCACCGGGAGCATCGACGACTCCTGCGACGCCGCTCGCAGCTCCCGTTCCCTCGAGACGAAGATGGGCCCGCAAAAGGGCCTCACCGCCTCGATCGCTCGCTGCTAACGCCTGTAATCATCGATATTCCAATTACTCATCATTCTCATTCAGGATTGCAAATAATGCATTACTTTTTTTAATGCATTTGCATTTTCATTAACCATTTAATGGTTATTGGAAATAATTTTAATGGTTAATGGAAATTGTTATCATTAACCATTAAAATTTAATGATTAATGGAAATTATTATCATTTACCATTAAAATTTAATGGTTAACGGAAACTATTTTCATTAACCATTAAAATTCAATGATTAATGGAAATTATTTTCATTAACCATTAAATTTTAGTGGTAAATGAAAATAATTTCGATTAACCATTAAATGTTAATGGTTAATGAAAATAATGATCAATGCATTACTTTTTCATTAAAAATTTCGCAGCCCTGCTCTCATTGTTACTTCATCATTTATCCCTCTCCAGATGCCACGGGCTGAGGATAAAGGGACATTTTCGTGAAATTGACCGATTGGGACTGAAGGAGGGGACCGAATCAAGACCTTACAGCAAGGAAATTGGTACCGATGACCTTGGTAAGAAATTTTACGAAATCGATAAATTGCTATTATCCTTGTCAAAAAAAATTGAGCCAACCTTGGCGACAAGGTGCTGTCCCGTTTGAACGTCGACGCAACGATAGAGGGCGCTTCCCTCGGCGGGACCAACGAGAAGAAATCTATCGCCGAGTATCGTTGGACCTTGATGGGGCGTCGGGACGGGTTCGCAGCTTGGAAAAACGACATTTGGCGAGACGACGGTGCTCGTCTCGTCGCAACTGGCTGGTTGTTGCTGCTGCTGTTGCAGTTGAACGTTTTCCTGTTGTCCGTTCGGACTGACCAGGAACTTTCCATTATTCGTTCGCGTTACTTGAAGACGCAGAGGATGCTGCCGATTTGCCAATCTCATATTGCGACAGTTTCTTCGCGAATCCTGCTCACTTGATTCCTATTATTATTATTATTATTATTATTGTTGTTTATATATTTCCCGTCTTTTTGTTTGTTCGTTATTAATTATTCCTTTCCATCGACGAATCAAGCACGATTTTTTTGATAATTCAAATACAAAAAATCCCTCCACGATAATACCATGGAAATTGGAACACTGGCTGGTTTCTCTATTTTGACTTTTTTTTCTCTCTCTCTCTCCACTTTTGGAAATTATCGCGCGAGCGATGCTTCTTCCTTCACAACTTTGATCCCACTTTTTGTTTAGAAAATGTAGTGTTTTTTTTATCTCTCACAAACGCATCAGGTAACTTGAGTAATTTGTTAAAAATGTTTTTTTTTTCAGGCGCTCTTTTTTTTCAAGTCAATTTTCATCACTGTGGGATGATCTTTCACGGTCCCGTCGAGGACGTTGAACCGTTTCCAGGATCCTTGGACGGAAGAATCAGCGAGATGTCCTCGTTATGGCGAAACTGCAAGAATTTTTTGAATATCAACAACAAAATCGAACTTGAGGATTTCGAACGATAATCGAGTGAGTAGAAATGAGAATGAAAACACAAATATTCCACGATGAAAAATGAAAATTGTTTATTAATGTTGGTAAATGGAGTATCTAGAAAGTTTGAAGATTTTAAAAAGATTGCATCGGAGAAAATATTTTGTTGAAATATGAAAACCTATGATCGAATCTTTTGGGTTTTTTTTCTCAAGAAAAAAAAATTCCCCGACTTTTCTGGTTTCCATACTTTTTGTTGCGCAAAGAAAATCAAGAGAATACTTTTTTTCCTCAAGAAAAAAAATGCCCTGACTTTTCTGGTTTTACTTTTTGTTGCCCCAAGAAAATGAAGAAAATACTGTGTTGATAAATTTTTAGCCGGCTTGAGAAATTTTTTGATGCAGCAATTACCGAGACGTGAATGAAACGGAGATCAATTATTCATCGCTGAATCGTAAGAAACGTAATAAATCGTGAGAGGGAAAATCGGACGATGAGAAACACGACGTACGAAATAACGTGCGATTTCAGCACTGAGTCTTGATAGTTTATATCCATACATGTTTATATATATATATTGTCATATATCGCGCAACATTTCGAAATCTTGTCCGGAGATTCTGTTGTGCAATTAACCGGGAGAGAATGAAGTGAGCTCGATGGTGGGGATCCTTAAGGTCAGGGGTACGACTGGAAGGTAATTTTTCCCCTTCCCCTTGCCCCTCCCCCCCTTTTATAGCTCGTTCACATTACCGTGCAAATCGTTAGCGATGATTGCAAGACAATACGAAACCTCGATATCCGTTTGTTCGAAAAAATCTCATTAAATTCGATAAATTGATCTTCGATCGATATTCCAAACGATACTGAAAATTGTTTTTTGGTACAACCAAAATACCTCATTGTTTAATGAAATTAATTCTTTCGAGAGATTTCCAAGTTAACCCTCCGTACACTCAAATTTTGAGACACTGTACTCTGGGTCGTTAAAGTCCTGCCAATGTTTTTTCGAAGAAAAAAACGTCAAAAAAATCGGAAAAAATTCTGAATTACTTTTATAACATTTCTTTCATGATTCAATCATTTATTTGACCATTTATAGTATACGATTTTTTTTTTACAATTTTTCTAATTCCAGAGAAATTCGATTTGAAAATTTGGTTTGTGTTTCGAACGTTCGGTTGAATGAAGAATCATAAAGAGATTTAATGAAAAATAAGAAAAGCTTGCGAACAATTTAGTGAACAGTAATTTCAAAAATTCAAAGATGTTTTAAGAATTATTTCCAAAGTTTTAATAAAGTCTTAAAATTGTTCTTTGAAGGAATAAATTTTTCATTTTTTGTTCTTTGAAGTTCCTTTGTTCGGAACTTAATTTTTGAAGCAAAAGCAAAACACGTAAAACAATTATTCAAATTGGCGTCGACTTTTTTCACGGTCATGGTACGATGCAATTTAATTCACATTTACATATGGATATATAATATTATAATACGTACAATTGAAATTGCATATGTCTCGTTAAAGATTTAGTTGAGTCACGGAATGAGGAAAGAGTCGATTTTTAACGAAAAATGGCGCAATTACACAAGCGGAAGAATCTTGCAAAAACCGAAAGAAAAATACGCAACGAATAATCGAACTTCCGTTTGTATTCTCTTCGATTGACGAATCGTTTCAACGATAACGTTACTCTCGGTCGTGAAAAAAAGAACTTAAAGAGTCGCAGCACAAAAAATTGTAAAAAATTTTGTGTACTATAAATGGTGAATGAATGATTGGATGAGGATTGGACATAGAAAAAAATGTTATAAAAGCAATTCAGAATGTTTTCAGATTTTTTTGACGTTGTTTTCTTAGGAAAACATGGCAGGACTTTAACGACCCAGAGTACAAACGGTCTCAAAATTTAACCCTCCGTTTGTACACTTAAATTTTCGGACACCGTCTGTACTCTGGGTCGTTAAAGTCCCGCTAATGTTTTTTTTTTTTTTTTTTGAAAGAAATAACACCGTCTGTACTCTGGGTCGTTAAAGTCCCGCTAATATTTTTTTCTAGGAAAAAAACGTCAAAAAAATCTGAAAATTTTTTGAATTACTTTGATCACATTTTTTTCGATGATCCTCAATCATTTATTTAAGCGTTTTAGTAAAAACAATTTTTTTACAATTTTTTTAATTCCAGAGATATTCGATGCATCGATGCAGAATATTCGAGGCATCGATGACCTTCTCGGATTTCCCGTGTACCCTCGACCTTGACCACGATCCGGGGAAAACGGTAGAAGAGAAAATTCTGCGGTAAATATAAAGTAAACAAATTCTCTCCATTGACAATGTTTCACGATTTTCCTCCTATTTTTCATTACTTCAGGAAAAGCCCAAGATAGCCCAAGAAAAATTGCAATTTGCGTGTGAATATTTCAAACTACAAAATCCTTGAAAAGGCTTACATGAAATGGAAAAAGGTTTTTTTTTTAACCCGGTCAGCTTATCGTTCTCTTCGGCACCTCCTCAGGTTATCGTGGGTCGCTGAAGACCCGAGGCATGTTATAACGTAATTTTTAATTAAAAAATCTGATAAAATTCCTGAACTCTCTTGAAAACTTCTACTTTAAGGGCACACCATGAAGATTGCAAAAAAAAAAAACATTTTATTTTTCGTCATAAACAAAAATTCTCAAAAGTTCTCAAAAATTGAGGCATTGAATCTGGTTCATCTGAATACGAGCAATCTGTCGAAGGTTTGACGGTTTCCAAGAGGAAGTAATGAAAAAAAAATATATTTTTTTCAATACATATATATTACCCTTAATCTGACGAAATTGGGCGTGCGACGGTAAAAAAAAATATCGTGGTCGCGCTCGGGCGTCGTTCACCGGCTGACGAAATTCTCTATATGCGAATCCTACACGCATAAACGTACATTTACACACATATACTCGCATATGTATGTATCCATATATATAAAGACCGGATAGGAGCGTCGATGTCGCGATGCAATGAGAAAAGCAGATATCCTTCGTTAAGGTCAAAATGGCGTCTCGACTTGTACGTGTACACACACATAGTATATACATACATATTATATATATATATAGTTCCAGGGGCGAACCGTGTGTCGCTTAAAGAGAGAGAGAGAGAGAGAGAGAGAGAGAGAGAGAGATCGAGTTACAGGCTCTCAGCGCAATAAGCGTCGGCATAGCTTCTTTTTTTCATCTCCCAAAAAAATAATTTGACAATCCGCAAATTGATAGTCGAGTAATTACGAAAAAAAGCTAGGAGGCCTTCCCCGAAACGAGAGAAGAATAAAATACACAAAGCTTCCGGTTCATTCGTGAGAGAGGAATAATCAAGTTTCGCTTCGCATGACCTTGAAATGAATTCTCCAAATAAGCGACCCGGATGTACAACGGCGCGATTAATGAGTAATAACAAAAAAATAATCATGTTCGTTATTAATAACAAAGGCGATTATTTTTTCTCATTTCATCTTTATTATTATGTTTGATTCACGTCAGTCACAAGTTAAGACGGATATTTACCATTCGGAAATAACCGTAGCGCTTCTCAAATTGTTGTTTTTCAGTCTCGACGATTTACGCAAGCGAATGAATGAAATTTCGCGGAAGACGAGTCAATTATAAGGGGAAATTTCGTTGCGTTCGATCGTGGTTAATCGCAAACGCCGGAAGAGCGCGTACCCTCCGCGCGCACTTCCGGGCGCGAATGTAAACACGCCGCGTTTTGCGAATAATTAAAAAAAAAATCGAATAAATAAAGCGCCCTCTGTGCGAAGTGCGGCATAAGGTCAACGAAGATCACTGCACTTTGCACTTTCGAGGGGGAGAGAGAGAGAGCGAGAGAGAGAGAGAGAGAGAGAGAGAGGGACGCATGAATCGTTCACGATGCGAAACAGACCTTACAGAGTCTTCATATTCAATTGTTGCAATGAATTTTCAAAAGTTAGTTTGTAAAATAAATCTCCGACATTGGGAAGATCATATTTGTCGATTATACCGCTAAAATCGACGAGGAAAAAGACAATTGCGTCCGTGGACCGGAAATGAGTTTGTTCCTCGACGGTAAACAAT
The DNA here is from genome assembly GCA_946863875.1 of Alloplasta piceator. Lineage (NCBI taxonomy): Eukaryota > Metazoa > Arthropoda > Insecta > Hymenoptera > Ichneumonidae > Alloplasta > Alloplasta piceator. The sequence goes on along the minus strand of OX333081.1, from coordinate 7,313,495 downwards.
ATTTTCACGGATCAATTCCCTGATAACGCCGAAAATTTCGATTTCTCGACTCTTTGGAATATTGCAAAAATTATGGGCTATTTGTCGATCAAATCTCAACGCGACAAGTTTTTATTAGGATTTTGAGGAGAAAAATAATTGAAGGCTTATGCAGAAAACAAAATGGCGGGTTCGCGATACACAAATTAACATTCGGAGAATCGAGATTTAATTCTTATTCTTTTACCTGGAATATAATCCTCTTTGATGTGCGTTTCTCGCAATGATTTCCTAATTCGAAAGAATAATCAGCGATGACGTGTGCAAGAGAGGCGTTCGTAAAGCTTCTCAAATCTTCAGGGTCTTCTCGAGTGCCATTTTTAACCTGGACATTATTATTTTTCTTCACCGCTGAACAGACATAATCCTCGTATTCACGAAATGTATGACGAAACAAAATTTATATATTCATTCGCTCACTCGTAAAAATGAACCGAACGAATCGCAACAGATCAATAATTCCTTTGATTTTTTTTTGCTCACAGCCGGATGTCGTTTTTTTTACCCGGACGTTTGATCGTCGCGGGCGAACGATGAAAAGCTAGGAATTTTCTCTTGAGCGGACGAATTATACTATTGAGTGTATAATTCGAATTTCACACACGCACACACGTACACAACGATGGCGATGACGACGACGACGGCGACGACAAAAGGGCGGCTCGATGGGCCGGCCTCCGCTCTCAGAAACAACGGTACGAGAGCAGAGAGAACGAAACAGCAGCACCGACCGTACGCGCCATTGTGCAAATAACGACTGAACTGAATCGTTCGCTGCTTTGCCGCTTTGCAGCGGACGCGCGAGGCCTTCGTGGCGACTCCTTCCCCCACCACTGGAATCATGGTGCGTTTGCCACGCGGCTTTGGAGAGGGGAGAGAGCACGTTAGTACATCAGCTGTCCACGTATACGGTTCGCCGACAAAGTGCGTTTGAGGTATTGCGCATGCGTCAGGCAAATAATTATACACATGTGAGTCATTCCATGTCAAATCGACCATGAGCTGGAATCGACCCCTTTTTCGATGAAATTTGGTCAGTTTATTGCAGTTTTTAATGAAACAAAGTTCTACCAAAGAAATACAAATTTTATTTTCGAAAGTTATGCAGAATTCAAAATTTCACAATTTTTTAAATCTTTCATGTTTATTTTTTAAATATCTCGAAAACTATTATAGTTACGAAAAAATCGTTCTGGGTTTGCCTTGAAGAATATACTTGTGGCTACGAAAAAAAAAATATTCCGAAAAAAAATTTTGAAAAATGATGGATTTGGAGAATTTTAAGTTTTTAAAAACTACATGGTTACTCAACTTTACGAAACTGAGAGGTGAAAAAAAATTGAACCAAAAATTTAATGTTGATCGTGGATTTACACGATTTTTGAAAATTCAAAATTCTCCAAATTCATCATTTTCCAAAATTTTATTGGAAATCGTTCTTTATTATGTCATTCGTGATTAATTCGCGAGAGATAGATAATTTTCACATGTTGTCAAATTGACATGTCAAATTTATGTCAAATTGAAACAATCCACAGGGAATTCCTTGATACGTCAAGGAGTCGTAGTAATTTAATTTTTCGCCGAATGATCATTCGGAAACTCAATCCACGTCAGACATTGATCCACCGTACAATTATACGGGGATTTCCATGTCAAAAGGATCATAATTTATATTTTGAATATTCAATTGACAATTCAATCGTGAGGATTTATTAGCGAGAATAATTTAGACATATGCCGTTTGAGATTTACATCAAGGTGAAAAATTGTATGGGGATTTCCATGTCATCATAATTTATTTTCAATATTCAATTGACAATTTAATCGTGAGGATTTATTAGCGAGAATCATTTTGACATATTCCGTGTGAGATTTACATCGAGGTGAAAAATTATATGGGGAATTCTATGTAAAATTGGCGAATAGATTTTGATTTTGATTTTCTTTTCGCACAAAAGTCTTCGTACAATCTGTGCGAACGAGCAATTCGGAATTTACTTGGCGAGCGTTGATTCGCGTTTACGTTCAAGCAGATATTATATCCGAACATACGTGGGCCCTCGCAGGCGGCACCACGTTGACGGAATCTTTTATTTACCCCTCAAACACAAGACAAGAACGCGAGAGACGAGCTCACGATGTATTTGACGTTTTCTTTGATCATCTCATTGTATTTTTTCTTAAAAATTTTAACTATTTATTTATAATTATTAAATTTAATTCGAGGAGGCTTTGAAAAAATATTTTTTACACTTCAATCATTTCTCAGGATGCTTGAATTATTTCATAATTTAATTAATTTAATTAATGTAAATTAATTTTTTTTTAAATTAATATAATTAATTTATACAAAATTAATATATATTAATTTTTTTCCGCTGAAAAAAATTAATGAAAATTATGAAATAATTCGAGCATCCTGAGATATGATCGGTGAGTGTACACCATTTTTTTTGAAGCTTTCTCGAGACGGGCTGAACGAGGAAAAATCTTTTAAGATCGAGGGAACCGCTTTTTTTCCTTATTTTAATTTCTCTGTTGAACTTGCGAGTGTAGAATTCGGTGCGCTCTCGACGATGACGCTGCTGACTCTTGGGATTATCTATATATATATATATATATATACATGCATTCTAAAATGTCAACAAGATTAGTGTAGCTAACCGGACGTGCGTGGCCGATGACGTGGTCCTGGATCGAGGCGATTAGAAGATTCTTGGTACGAAAATATATTATATTTATCAATTTCCCTCGAGGAAATTTTATTTGAGAAAATTGCGCCTTAATGGGATACTTCGATTCACATTATTGCCGTATATTTCTGCTCCAAAATTTATGACAAAAAAAAATACGGTAAATACATTTTACTCGTACAAGATTGTCGATCAGAAGTTACTCAAAATAATATTTACTTTAATATCATCAAATTCCACAAATTTTCTCCACGTTTATAAATTTCTACTTTATTTTCCAAAACATGCGATGAGATATTTCGATTCTTTTTTAACTTAAATTTTGTCCGTACACTTGAATTTTGCGACACCATCTGTACTCTGGGTCTTTAATGTCCTGCTAATGTTTTTTCTAAGAAAAAAACGACAAAAAAATCTGAAAAAATTCTTAAATACTTTTATAATATTTTTTTCCATGATCCAATCATTTATTTAACCATTTATGGTAAACAACATTTTTTACAATTTTTCTAATTCCAGAGATATTCGATTTGAAAGTTTGGCTTGTGTCTTAAAAGACCCAGTGTGTAGTCGCTCTCGTTTTGCCTTCTTCCCTCGAGTCTCATTCGCGAAGCTTCGAGATCTCTTTGCGCGAGTTTGTACAATGAACATATTTATATGCGAATATATTATAAGATTTTACGGTGCATGAAAAAAAAAGTACGTGACGCGCGACACGTTCCATCGTTTCTCGAATAAGTTTTCGATTTCGAGTGAGCACGAAGATAACGTTTATCCGCGTGATCATATGTTTTGTACGTAAATACACTCGAATTATTTCTGTTGAGATTGTATTTAACGGACAAAAATGATTTTTAAACTGCAGAATACGCGATAAACGACACTTGGAAAAATATTAAGGCACCAAATAATCGTTAAATCGATTTAACTCATTAAATATCCGTCTATTTTTCTACCGTTCAATTTTTAATCAATTTTTTAAATTAATTTAATTATTATGATCTTATAATTGAATTAATATCATCAATATTTATTGATATTCAATGAAGAATTCTTAACTCTCCGTCTGTACACTTAAATTTTGGAACACTGTACTCCGGGTCAAAAAAGTCCTAATGTTTTTTCTAAGAAAAAAATGTCAAAAAAATCTGAAAAAAATTCTTAATTACTTTTATAACATTTTTTGCCATATTCCAATAATTTGTTTAACCATTTATAATGAACAACATTTTTTACAATTTTTCTAATTCCAGAGATATTCGATTTGAACATTTGGCTTGTGCCTTAAAAGACCCAGTGTACAGACGGAGGATTAAAAATTATTAATTTGCATATTGCCAACAAATTTTATCGCCACTTTTCGTCAAGACTTTGTAAATAATTATGCTTATATATGCATATATATATTTACGTGGTTCATTACAAGAAAATGTGTCACTAACCTCATTTCTCGAAATGCTAAAGTTTTACATTATCTTATACGCGATATAGCCCGTTGGTAATCGTCACCGGTAACTCAAGTATTATACTATATATATACGTATATATAGTTGGAGGACGCGTTAGAAAAACCGCACGGGTTTAATACCTTTTGGATGATATATATGTATAGCAGGTTTAATATCAACCTCGAGGCAATGTGACACACTTCTTCGCTGTTACAAATCCCCTTATTCTCAATCTCCCACCTTCAACGATTAGATGTAAAACTCTGAAGAGTTGCGCATAGTTGCGTCGAAAAATCTAACTATCGCTATATCCGTCATTCTTTCATTCAATCGTTTTCATTTCATTCTTTATTCATCATCGATAGTCATCGATGTCATTCCATGACAAAATATCGACCAATAGTTGGAATCGACCCCTCTCAATTCCGATGAAATTTGGTCAGAAGTTTTCTTTTATCATGAAACGAAGTTCTCTCAAAGGAAAAGAAAATTAAATTTTTTTTTACAAAAGTTATGCAATATTCAGAATTACACCATTTTTTTTAATTTTTCAAGTTCATTTTTGAAATATTTCGAAAACTATTACAGTTACGAAAAAATCGTTCTCGGTTCCTCTTAAAGAGTTTACTTCAGGGGCTATGAAAAAAAAATATATTCTGAAATTGAAATTGAAAAATGTAGAATCAGGAAAATGTTGAATTTTTAAAAATCGTGAAAATCCACGACCAACATTAAATTCTTGGTTCATTTTTTTTAATATAATACCGTGTATTGATCTTGAATGATCCTGAAATTTTCAGAATGGTGTTTTTTTTAATACGAATTCTTGAAGTTTGGTAAAAAAAAATTCTTTTTTTACCTCTAAGTTAAGTAAAGTTGAGCAATCTGCAATTATGTAATTTTACAATTTTGAGCAGTAAAAATTACATGACTGCTCAACTTTACTTAACTTAGACGTAAACAATTTCTTTTTTACCAGAATTCAAAAATTCTTATTAAAGAAAAACTTTTCTGAAAATTGCAGGATCTTTATAAGTATTAGGTAGTATTAGGTAGTATTAGGTAGTATAAGGGATTATGTATTAGTACAAGGTATTATACAAAAAAATTGAACCAAAAATTCAATGTTGACCGTGGATTTTTACGATTTAAAAAAATTCAAAATTATCGAAATTTTTTCTCGGAATATTTATAATTTTGTAGCCACAAGTATACTCTTTAAGACGGACCTAGAACGTTTTTTCGTAACTATAATAGTTTTCGAGATATTAAAAAAATAAACTCGAAAAATAGAAAAAATAGTAAAATCGAGAATTTTCGAAAAAAATCGTTTAATTTTTTTCCTTCGGTAGAACTTCGTTTGATGACAAAAGAAAACTTCTGACCAAATTTCATCGAAATTGAAAGGAGTCGATTCCAACTGTTGGTCGATTTTACGTGGAATGACCCAGCTATAACTCCGTAAATTATTGGAATTAAAAAATTTCTATTCGACGATATATTCTTAAAGGTCTGAACTTTGGAAGTATGCAAAAAAAATTGATTATTTCAAAATTTTAGACCAGAATACACTCTTAAATGAAATGGACCCCTATTCGAGCACGAAAAGAATGGAGCTACGAGAATAGATTCACAGAATATTACCGTACACTTTTGTCGTAAGTAGGCGCCTACTTCCGGTTTATTTTTCCTTGATCGTGTAACGTCTCACTTCATCGACAAGCGCGTCGTTAAAACTTTTTTGTGCATTCATTTATTTATTTATTTATTTACTTATTTTATTTATTTTTTTACTTTATTTACTTACGCCTCGATAAATGCGTCGATCTGTGAGATCATTGAAACTGTGCATTAAAAAAAAAATAGAGGAAAAATCGTGACTTCGTACGTGGGTGAGACTATTTCACGATAACGCGACCGCATTCCGTAAGACTGTTGTAACTGTTGGAACGAATTGCAATTTGCAGGATATGATAAAATAGACACGTAGAATATAATGTCCGACGTTGTGGCAGAGATATCTACATTTAACAATTATGCATACCGGTTTTTTAAACAGTGAGAAAAATACAACTTTTTCCGTGGCTCCATCGGTCTGAAAATGTATGATAAAATCATCCATCGAGGAAATTATTCGTGCATTTTCGACGCACTCGATCAATCTCGTTGAAGAAAAAAAAATATTTATTTAATTGCAAATGATTAATTTGCAATTAAATAATTAACCAAAAGAGGGGAAAAAGTACCGAACGAAAATTTTTTGAGGATGGTGAGCTGTTTATTTCATTTTTTTTTTTTTAATACAATGCTACCGAGCAGCGATTCTGACACAAGACTCAAGTGACCTCGAGCGAGGTTGCACCAACCGTCCATTCACCGTGACATCCGTCGAGAGACTTTGCCACACGACTTTCATGGACAAACGCGCCCGTGTGCAGAATTTATTCGATACTACCGCAATATCACAGCCCGTCACTACCGACGACTCATCAAAAATCTCAATATTTTTTAGGAATGCTGTGAAAAACATTTTTGAAGACTTTTGTCTTCGCTTTTTCTCGTGAATAATTTTTTTCTCGATAATAAATCTCGATAATTCGGAATCAGTGATAAAATTCCCATTGAATATAGTTCAAAAATGTGTAAAAAAAAAAATTCGGCTCATTTTTGGGCAATTTTTGAGTAACCTCAATATACCGCAATTTCAAGTGCCCATAACTTTCGATCGGTTTTACTGATACGGAAATTTCTTTTTCGTAAGTAAACCTTGTCACCAAACTTAGAGAATGCCGTTTGGTTCATTCCGATAACTTAATTTTTGGAGAAATGAGAGCACTTTGAAAATCGCCGAAAAAAATGGAAAGGGGTATGCCTTAAAAAATTGGCAATAATTGATGTTCGAACTTTAAAAATCTGCCAAAAATCGAAAAATGATCCGAAATGAATGAACCAAGCGGCATTTTGAAGGGTGAACGATCCTGAAGCAAATAAGCTCAGAGCGAAGTCAATATTTTATTTAGAAAAAAAGTTATAACTATTTTAATGAATAAGTTCAATTATGGCCGAGATGAAAAAAAAAAAATTTTAATTTATTTTTTTCGAACCTTATATCGATGTAATTTGTCCCCCTGAACATGAATCTACGAATAGTTCCCTCATAAAATCAAAATTTTCATGAATTTTCATCAAAAACATTTTTGCTCAATTTTAGCTTCATTCTCAGAAACCTGAAAATAGCGAAATTTCAAGCGCTCATAACTTTCGATCGGTTTCACCGATTCCAAAATTTCTTTTTCGTACGTAAAGCTTGTTACTAAACTTAGAGAATGGCGTTTGGTTCATTCTGATAACTTAATTTTTGTAGAAATGGGAGCTCTTTGAAAATCGCCGAAAAAAATGGAAAGGGGTATGCCTTAAAAAATTCGCAAAAATCGATTATCGAACTTAAAAAATCTGTCAAAAATCAAAAAATGATCCGAAATGAATGAACCAAGCGGCATTTTGAAGGGTGAACGATCCTGAAGCAAATAAGCTCAGAGCGAAGGCAATATTTTATTTAGAAAAAAAGTTATAACTATTTTAATGAATAAGTTCAATTATGGCCGAGATGAAAAAAAAAATTTTTTAATTTATTTTTTTCAAACCTTATATCGATGTATTTTGTCCCCCTGAACATGAATCTACCAATAGTTCCCTCATAAAATCAAAATTTTCATGAATTTTCATCAAAAACATTTTTGCTCAATTTTAGCTTCATTCTCAGAAACCTGAAAATAGCGAATTTTCAAGCGCTCATAACTTTCGATCGGTTTCACCGATTCCAAAATTTCTTTTTCTTACTTAAAGGCTGTCACTAAACTTAGAGAATGCCGTCTGGTTCATTCTGATAACTTAATTTTTGTAGAAATGAGAGCACTTTGAAAATCACCGAAAAAAATGGAAAGGGGTATGCCTTAAAAAATTCGCAAAAATCGATTATCGAACTTAAAAAATCTGCTAAAAATCAAAAAATGATCCGAAATGAATGAACCAAGCGGCATTTTGAAGGGTGAACGATCCTGAAGGGAATAAGCTCAGAGCGGAGTCAATATTTTATTTAGAAAAAAAGTTATAGTTATTTTAATGAATAAGTTCAATTATGGCCGAGATGAAAAAAAAAAATTATTTTTTTATTTTTTTCAAACCTTATATCGATGTATTTTGTCCCCCTGAACATGAATCTACCAATAGTTCCCTCATAAAATCAAAATTTTCATGAATTTTCATCAAAAACATATTTGCTCAATTTTAGCTTCATTCTCAGAAACCTGAAAATAGCGAATTTTCAAGCGCTCATAACTTTCGATCGGTTTCACCGATTCCAAAATTTCTTTTTCGTACTTAAAGGCTGTCACTAAACTTAGAGAATGGCGTTTGGTTCATTCGGATAACTTAATTTTTGAAGAAATGGGAGCTCTTTGAAAATCGCCGAAAAAAATGGAAAGGGGTATGCCTTAAAAAATTCGCAAAAATCGATTATCGAACTTAAAAAATCTGCCAAAAATAAAAAAATGATCCGAAATGAATGAACCAAGCGGCATTTTGAAGGGTGAATGATCCTGAAGGGAATAAGCTCAGAGCGGAGTTAATATTTTATTTAGAAAAAAAGTTATAGTTATTTTAATGAATAAGTTCAATTATGGCCGAGATGAAAAAAAAAAATTTTTTATTTATTTTTTTCAAACCTTATATCGATGTATTTTGTCCCCCTGAACATGAATCTACCAATAGTTCCCTCATAAAATCAAAATTTTCATGAATTTTCATCAAAAACATTTTTGCTCAATTTTAGCTTCATTCTCAGAAACCTGAAAATAGCGAATTTTCAAGCGCTCATAACTTTCGATCGGTTTCACCGATTCCAAAATTTCTTTTTCGTACTTAAAGGCTGTCACTAAACTTAGAGAATGGCGTTTGGTTCATTCGGATAACTTAATTTTTGTAGAAATGGGAGCTCTTTGAAAATCGCCGAAAAAAATGGAAAGGGGTATGCCTTAAAAAATTGGCAGTAATTGATGTTCGAACTTTAGAAATCTGCCAAAAATCGAAAAATGATCCGAAATGAATGAACCAAGCGGCATTTTGAAGTTTCAACGATCCCGAAGAGAATGAGCTCAAGTTGAAGTCAAAATCTTAACTAGAAAATAAATTACAGTAATTTCAGTAAACAGATTCAATTTTGGCCAAAACGCCAAATAAATTTTAAAAAAATTTTTTTTTTTCAAACCTCATATCAATGTATTTTTTTCCACTGAATCCGAATTTATTAACGATTTCCCTAAAAACTAAGATTTTTATGAATTTTCATCAAAAAACGTCATTTTTTTCAGTATTTTCGAGTTTTTCCTATTTTATACACATTACTTTTACCCAAATATATATTCTGCGTGATTTGAAATCGGTCGCATATTTTCCAGGAAATATAGTTTTTCGGTCCATCAATGGAGACCGTTGTTGTTCTTACAGAGGAGCAACTGGTCCTTCGAATGAACTGGTCATTTTTGAATAAGACATTATAACACCTCGGCATTAATAAATCATAGTGGCCTGAGAAAATGCCTTATTGGAAAATTGCAGAATTTACGAGCTCGAGGAAGAGCTGAAAGTTCTTAAATTGAGACTTTCGCATTTTTTTGAGAATTTCTCAATTATATAATTAGGCGTTTGGATATTATGCGGGTTGCTTCCCTTTTAGAGCGCTGGAAACTCGAATTTCCAATGAGTTTTTTCGGGGCTGTAAAATGCGAAGGTCTTTCTCTGTTGTTGTATCTCTTGCAGCAGACGTCACTAATTATGTGCCCGGCACGAACGCCACCGAGCTAAAACGCACACGACCAACGGAAGACCCCATATAATAAGCCCACACAGATGCACACGCACAATGATTTCGTTACGGCCGTGTAAGTTCGTCGCTCTCGGAGCGATCGGTAAGCTTGTATATTGCCAAAGGGCATTTAAGGACCGGTCCCTTGGCAGCAGCCGGTCCCGGCAGTTGCTTTCGTCCTGTTTCGTCCTGTCTGCCCCTCGATGCCTGCTGTTCGGCGTGGCAAGGATCACAGAAACGGGCGGTTGAGGTTTAGGTTGCCACACGCACCCTTTGTAACAGCGTGGAAAAGGGCAAAGAAAAAGCCGACCAAAAAGAGGAGCAGGAGTAGAGAAAGCGGCAGAGAAATTGTCCCCATACAAATAAATAGGGGGGAAAAAATGTGTGACGTATAAAATTTTTAGGCGCCAATAATATATATGCCAATTCAAACGAGGTTTTGTCGGTGACCACTTCAATTTTTTTTTTTAATATGTTATTATACATGCAAAAATAAGTATCCATGTAAATTTTTTCTATCCCGAAGTTATTGATTTTTGAAAAAATATTCTTAAAATAATCATAACTTCTGCAACAACCAAGATATTCTAACTTGCTAATTGAGAGGTCATTTTTTTTCAATGTACTTTTTGATAAAAATATCGAAAATTAAGAATTTTTTTAAAATGCCTTTTTGGCTGTTTTAAGCTGAAAAATTTGATTTTATTTCAATGGGACCCCTTCGATTTAAAAAAAATTATAAAATTCTACGTAAAAAACAAAATTTTTGAGATTTTACTGAAGAAGGGATTCACATAACTTCCTGTTTAAAAAAAAACAATTTCTTTACAAAAAAATTGTAATTTTTAATGTTAATTATTATAATTTACAAAGGAAATATGTGAGAGAAGTTGAATTATTTATTTTAACGTAATTGAAATAGACTATTGTAGTGATAGAAGGAAAAAAGACAAAAATTACGAAAAAAAAATCGATTTTTTTTTTCAATAGAAAGTTGTTTGAATCCCTTCTTCAGTATAATCTCAAAAATTTTGGTTTTTTACGTAGAATTTTACAATTTTCTTTGAAAAAAATCGAAGGGGTCCCATTGAAAGAAAATTTAATTTTTTAGCTTAAAACAGCTGAAAAAACATTAAAAATTTTGTTTTTCTTAATTTTTTATATTTTGTTCGAAAAGTACATTGAAAAACAGAAAAAAATGACCTCCTGACAAATTAGAATATCTTGGTTATTGTAGAAATTATGATTATTTTAAGAATATTTTTTGTAAAATCAATAATTTCGGTATGGTTTAATATAGAGAGCTAAAAATTTATATGGATACTTCTTTTTGCATGTATAATAACATATTGAAAAATTAAAAAAATCGAAGGGGGTCACCGACAATACGTCCTTGAATTGATAGAGAATGTCACATATAAATTAGACTGATTAAAAAAAAAACGACTATTTATTTTTCCAAATCCCTTATTAAATACTTTTGGGGAGGTGAAAAAAAGATGCCTGTTAAAAGCAGAGCTCTCAATATTCATATTTAGAGGTCTCTCATTGCGAATGTCTATTTTCCATTTAAATAAAACAGGAAAAAAAATGTTCAAACTTTGAAATTTTGTACCTTGGCTTCAAGTCAATGTACCAAAATCAATGGTACACATTCTTGTAGAGAATTGAACGACCTACAAAAAAGATCTTTTTTGATTTTTCGATAAACCTACTCCTTCAAAAGTTATTCAAGGTTAAAGTCAAATTTAGAGTAAATTGCACTTTTTTTTTTTAGTTTCCGGCAAAAATGTTAAAACTTATGACTAAATATCGTAAAATCTTGATAAAAAATTTCTTGATAAAAAAGTTTAAATTACCGAATTTTTAAAGAAACAACCAACAATTCGCGATGAGTCGTATCTAAATATTTATATTATTATTTATTAATTGTTTAATTTATCTATTCAATTATTTGTACTTTATATATTATTATTATATTTCTATATATTATATTTGTCGCCCATACTTTATTTTCATGGGGAATTTTCTTGTTGTGATGTACAGGTTTTGTACATCGGCTTCTCACAAACCCTCTTATTTTCTTGTCTTTCTCTTGCCGCTTCTCTCTTTCTCTCGTGCCAGACGCGCCCACGCGTACACATTTTCCTTCTCGCATCCTTTATCCTTTCCATTTATCTCTCGGATGTCCCACGACGGTAAATCCAGCGTGAATTCTCTCTCTCGCGACCGGATGCGGCTAATGAAAAATGTCGGACGCAAATGATCGCGCTCGAGACTCTCAAAAAGGACGGAAATGGGAAATTTCGCTGTAAACTCTATTTTTCGCGTTTGGAGTGAAAAAATTATGCTAAAACCTCTCGACAATGAATGAGACATTGTTGCGGGCAATCTGATGTTGAAAATTGTTCAAGGGAATTATTTGCAATATTAAAACTTGCAAAAAATCTTTCTATTTGTCTTCTTTGCCAATTTTCACCGTCTCTTGGCTGCAAATTGCGAGCAAATTGATGGCTATCCCAAATTTCAGTATTCTTCAGCTTTACGAATTTCTCTATTGCTCAGCATTTTCGTCCTATATTTGCATCGATATCCTGTCGATACAATTTTAAATTCCTTTTCAGGAGCCCTCTTTTGCAATCGAATCATATGAGAAAAACACGCGTCTTGGATTCGCGCGACCCAGTTTATATCCTCGTGGGTGCTCTGCGGAGATCACTGTCTCGATGGGTTTCGGTCGCACGGAGGAGACCGCCAATGGCGATTTTATTAACAAATCGACAAGGCCAAACGTGGGCAAAAAATAAAAAAAATATATACGCGGTAGACTCGCCTCGATCTCAATGACAAAGAGCGATTTATCACCCTCAAATTGGACCTCGCCCCGGTTAATTGTCGAGAACAAGAGAAAAATTGAAATATTTTCCTCAGGAAAATTGCAGAAAATAATTCCCCATAAATGTTATCTTCACGAGAAATTTGTTTCACCACTGGAAAACCCCCCAAAATCGATTCTAATTCTTTCTGCTCCATTTACTTCTGGATAAAACGATTTTTATTTTCTCTCTTTGAAAAATACATTTTCATCAGCTCGACCGAATTAAACTCGCTCCATATCGATATACAACATCGATTATCATAAGCATGACGAAACAAGGAGGAAAATTATCAACACTCCGTCATTCCGTCTCGTTACATGCCATTAATTTCATTCCAGAGACGCCGAGATAAGATTAGTAAATAAAAAAAACGAAGAAAACAAAATTCACGAAATTTCGTCACGATTCAAATGAGACCGGAAGTCGAATATTTTCGAATGTTTCGCAACGTTTTAATGTATTATTTTATTGCTATTCGTGATACATGACCGAGGATCGATTAAATTTTTAATGGCGGTATAAAAAAAAATTTCATCGTTTTATCAAACTGACTTGCTCTGTTGTTTTTTCCAGGGATAAAAAAAAATCGTTTTGGATTGGAAGAATTGATTTTGGAGCTGGAAAAAAATGGTGCGCGTAGGGAAAATTGGTTTCTTTCGCATTGATTCGTTTGAATATCGAATTAAACGTTATTTGCATATTTTTGGTACGGTTTTTTTTTTTTTATAAATCGTCGAAGATACGAATTTGTGGGCTTGATTTCTCGTAACAAATCGTCCGGATTGCGAGTCGCGGGCATGAGAGCCTCTCGAGTTATATTGCGTCATGTTGAAACAGAAAAAAAGCGATGCGAGGTGGGAAGGTAAAAAATCCGAGGCAGAAAACGACCGCAAGTGGCCGTAGTCGGCAAGCCCAAGGCCTAGGATCGATTCGATCATCCGCGAAAACGAAGGCCCGCGTAAATATAACGAATCGCCTTATTCGTTGTTATTCGTGTACGGCTGATTCTCCAAAATACGCGGCATAATAAATAAAAGCATATTTTTCCTATTTTTTAAACATAAATTTTAATGGAAATTCGCATTCCTGCATTTTTTTCTCCAAATTTTGATGTTTATCGACTATAGATTGATTGAAAGCTAACCAAAAGTTTTTTAACGTGAATTCTAATGGAAATTTGAATTTTATTATGTTTTTATTAGAACACAGGTACGAGTTATTCCTTGATCGTGCATTTTAATTTGGCCTCACCATTGCCATCATTTTTTCTTATATTCCTTTCATTTTTGGATGAACTTTGATAATTCGTGTCATTGTGATTGATAAAATTAAGTAAAGAATAAGACAATATCTACTTTATTGGCAATAGAACCTCTTTGTGTACTTTGAAAAAATTTGATTTTCATGCTCAAAACTTAGGCGTTCGTTTTATTCATACAGACTCTCAATATTTTTTTCCTCAAAGTACCGTTCCTGAGCTTTAATTCCCCGTTTGAAATTTTAAAAAATATTAATTACATCCAAAGTTATGATTTTTTGAACAAAATGGTGCATTCTTTACGTTTTCCTTTGTTTATATAGTTATATTGTTTAAACAAATGATCAAATCAGCGATATAGTGATTGGTCTTTGTTCCAGGATAGTTGATGAGATTTCATGAATTTTACGGAATTTTTCAGAGTACTTTAGAGCTCTTTTTAAAGCTCCGGGCACGAGTGACCCCCCGTTACCATTTAAAGATGCTGAAAAACACGTTACCAGGGATAATACATGAATTATTTTATTCTCGCAACAAAAAAGAAGAGGAATTGTTTTTTTTTTAATTTTTCAAGCCACTCAAAATCGTGTTTGGCATTTTGAAACATTTCCATTTCTTTTTTTCCCCCTCTCTTCTCATTATTACGGAAAAAAGTTTCTGGCATTCGTTATCGTCACAAGCGATAAGAATCGTTTGTAGTTCGCTTGTCCAAGGAAATAACAAAGGTCGCTTCAAACGTGATTTTTAACGTGGTTTTTAACGCTATTCCCCCGAAAATGGCGCCGGAAAATGGAAAATTAATAATAATTATTATTAACAAAATTGGTTGGCTTCCGGATGGAATATAATAATAATAATTATTTTTTAATTCCATCAAAATAATTGTAATATTCTGGCCTTAGAATTTCTATTTTCTCCTATGATGAAGAAAAAGCCTCGCGAAGGACTTGAAAATTTGCTATTCTTGCTAAAATCAATTTGAAATTTTTTTTTCATCCTTATTTTACTCCCCTAACTTTTTTTGTAGTGAATTTGTAAACACAGACGAATTTCAACAAATTTCCTCGTCCGCTTGCCTCGCAAACCAGAGACGATCCGTCATTCCTCAAGATAATGCGTATATATATATATATATACGCCCGGAAGTCGCGTCATCCGCTAACAACGCGACAACTTCCGGTGCACGCTGTATATCTCGGGTTCGATGGCAAGAAAACACGTATCTCATTCACTAATGGGTCTCTGTGTATCCGTATAATTGGGTATCGAGCATAAACGAGGCATTTTCTGGTATCCGGCTTATTTGAATAATTTAGACATTTCGATATTTTGAGATATTCACTAATTGGAGGAGAGTGACACATAAATTATCCAAGGTTGCATACGCTTAACTCGAATAAACAGCCCGTGGATAATTTTCCGTTTGTTCGACGGAGAAGGCCCCACGTACAGGGCGTCCCATCCCAAATCGGACAGTTTGAAAAACTTTTTTTTTTATTATCTCAATTTTTTTATATTCTTTAGTACCCATCAAGAGAGCCTTCCTGTTAAATTTTGAGATTTTTTCGATTACCCGTTCATAAGATATTTAAAAAAAAAAAACGCTCTTCTTCGGTTGTTTGGTCATAACTTCTTGAATAATGGGTGAAATTAAGTGTTTTTTTTTTTTCAAAATCAATCTTAAAATTCATCAGGAAGGGTCCTTTTTTATGGCTACTAAAAAATATAAAAAAATTGAGGAAATAAAAAAATCAAGTTTTTCAAACTGTCCGATTTGGGATGAAGCGCCCCATGTATTTTTCTATCAGTGGGAGTTTTACTTCATGCCGAAAAATCGTAGATCTTGACAATGGGAAATAATACCGAGGTACGTGTAACTCCGAGAATAGCTTACAAGTCCCAAAGACCCTCGGTCGAAATTTCCGGACTCGTAAGTCGTAATTCGTCGTCGTACCTTTTTTTCTCTCGTTTGCCGCCACCGAGGACAAGCGGATCAGTGGATTTGTAAACTATGTTCGAAAATTGTCCCTGCAAAATGCAGCTGAGCCGAACAATGACATTATATATATTATATATATATATATAGATAGTCATAAGTCTACCTGTATACAAGCTGTAAATACAGAATCCGGAAAAGAGGGATTTTCCAAAACTAACCGAGACGTTTGAATGAGCCGGAAATAGCGGGGGACGCATATACAGCGGGGCCAATCGCTTTAGGATCGACTTCCGGCGCTGAGTCGAATCTCTTCTTTAAATAAAACTCGATATAATCCTTTTTTCCCAATAAAAATATTGTTTCCTAACGAGCGGAGCTCGAGAAAAATTAACTTTAAAAATAAATTCAATTTGGAAGAAATTTGAAAATGAAAAAATCAAAATTAGTTTTCAAATTTCTTCAAAATTGAATTTATTTTTTAAGTTAATTTTTGATTCCTAATCAGCGGTGAATTTTCAATTAAATTATTCTTCTCCGACGTTGAAAATAAAAATAAAATTTTCCGGCTCATTTTTGGGCGACTTTTCAGAAACCTCAAAATAGCGAAATTTAAAGGGGTCATAACTTTCGATCGGTTTGACCGATTCAAAAATTTCTTATTCGTACTTAAAGGCTGTCACTAGGCTTAGAGAATGGCGTTTGATTCATTCCGATAACTTAATTTTTGTATAAATGAGAGACCTTTGAAAATCGCCGAAAAAAATCAATGGTCGAACTTTAAAAATCTGCCAAAAATCGAAAAATTATCCGAATCGGATGGACCAAGCGAGGTTTTGAAGCTTGAACGATCCTGAAAAGAATAAGCTCAGAGCAGAGTCGACATTTTATTTATAAAAAAAAATACAGTTATTTTAATAAACAAGTTCAATTCTGTCTTGAGATGCAAAAAAAAAAATTTTAATTAATTTTTTTCAAACCTTATATCGATGTATTTTGTCCCCCTGAACATGAATCTACCAATAGTTTTCTCAAAAAATCAAAATTTTCGTGAATTTTCATCAAAAACATTTTTGCTCAATTTTAGCCTCATTCTCAGAAACCTCAAAATTGCGAAATTTCAAGCGCTCATAACTTTCGATCGGTTTGACCGATTCTGAAATTTCTTTTTCGTACTTAAAGGCTGTCACTAAACTTAGAGAATGGCGTTTGATTCATTCCGATAACTTAATTTTTGTAGGAATGAGAGCACTTTGAAAATCGCCGAAAAAAATGGAAAGGGGTATGCCTTAAAAAATTTGCAAAAATCGATGGCCGAACTCTAAAAATCTGCCAAAAATAGAAAAATGATCGTAATCGGACGAACAAAGCGGCATTTTGAAGCTTGAACGATCCCGAAGAGAATGAGCACTGAGCAAAGTCAAAGATTAAACTAGAAAAAAAGTTACAGTCATTTTAGTGAACCAGTTCAATGTTGGCCAAAAAGCGAATTTTTTTTTTTTTTAATTCTTTTTTTTTAACCGATCATATCGATGTATTTTGTTCCACTAAATACGAATTTACCAAAATTTTCCCCAAAAACTCAAAATTTTTATGAAATTTCATCAAAAAACTTTTTTTAAATCGTTTTTCTTTGTTTTTTTAAAAACAAAGGAACAAATAACAAATTTAAGGAACGACAAAGGAACAAGGAACAAATAAAATTAAAGGAACTTTTTAAATTAAGTTAAAAAAATTTTTAAATTTAATTTTAAATTAAATTTTTTAATTTCAATGTATTTCGATCTGAAAAAACTCGCGCGTGTTGAAACATTCGAGAGAGCCATTGACGAGTATTCCTCTTCACATTAACCCGAGAACACGAGATATTGAATTTCAGTGTTAAATTTCGTTCGTGTGCCTCCAACGAGGAAGTGAGCTTACTCATCTTGATGTCGAGGCACGCCATACCAGCGTGTGCCTCGAAATGTTAAGAGCGATTTCCCAACCATCTGTCGTAAGAGCAATACATATATATATATAGAAATATTGAGGAAAAAACGAAAACGTGAGGAGAAAAAAAAGGAGCAAAGTATGTGTGGCACACGCGGCGCTCGTGAGGCGTAAATAAAAATGCGAAAGATGCGTTCAGTCGTCCGGTCCATACGTCCAACACCTGCTCTATATTATACGTGCATAGTGCCGCAGGCGCCTCTCGGATTGACCAATAACACCGGACACCGAGATCAGTACAGTTATTGGCATATGAGAATATCCGAGCTTTAAAGCCCAAAAAACATGATGTAATTTTTCCTTGGTCTTGAAAAGCTACTTTTTCGTGAAAGATTTGCAAATTTTTAAGTTTTTAATATTTCCTTAAATTTCTACTAGGGGTTTTTGAATAGCATTCGAATTATTCGAATAATTCGAACCATTCGAATAATTTGAATATTTTTTTTTTGCTCTTAAGGATGTTGAGTCCCTATGAAACTTGTTAATGTTAATTGTTCAATAAATAGCTTCTTAATCGTCGTGACATTTTTACACGACCTTCTGAATACTTCATGTAAAAATATAGCAAATTTTCAAAATTCTATCGTCATTACTTCAACCTCCTTAAGGGTTGAAATGAAAAATGATAAGAAAATTCTGAAAATTTAGTATGTTTTTGTATGAAGTATTTGAGTATTAAAAAATTAACATTTTGTTAAGAACAATATTTTAAACAAATAAAAAAAATATTTATCAATAATCATTTTGTTTCCGTTGCTTTCAATATATTGTAGATATTACAAAATTGCAAAAAAAAAACTTATCGCAAAGTTATATCAGTTTCCATAAGACTACATTTAATTTGTTAATGTTAATTGTTCGATATTGAGCTTCCTAATCGTCGTGAAATTTTTACACGACCTCTTAAATAATTCATCCAAAAACACCAAATTTTCAGAATTTTCTTATCATTTGCGATTTGGGACTCAACATCCTTAAACTGATCAATTTCGATGAAGAAGTTATGTTGTTCTATCATATATTTAACTTAATCATAATATTTTTTTTATAGCTCACTACTTAAGTAATGCAAATTTTAATGAAACATAACTTTTGAAAGAAAGTTTCACTACCAACCTTTTCATGAAATGTACAATTTAAAATATTTTTTTAGATATTATGAAAATACATCCTTAGAAAAATTAACAAATAAATTCAATACGCTGATTTATTAGTCAAGTGTAATTGAGTTTTCAAAAATTATACTGTTTTTATTTATCTGCAATATATTTCTCCCAGATTAAAAAAAAAAAATTAAGAACAATTTGAAAAAAGTCAATCGTTATTTTTAGTTTCTCTTTCTCAGTTTTATCAATTATTGAATGGTAAATAAGAAATGATTTTTCATTGTTATGATCGATGACTGTTTTTCTTCCTCGTTCTGAAATCCGGCTTTATTTTTAGCTACTGACATTAATTTATTCAATAATTTCGACTATCCAAATATGTATTCAGGTTTTCATCATAAACAGCCATTGCAATAATATAGTCTCTTATTTTTTACTTATATTTAGGGGTGTACGAATATTCGAATTTACGAATTATTCGAGACGATTCGAATCGCATAATTCGAATCGAGTTTCGAATCCACAAAATTCGAAATATTCGAATAATTCGAACTACTCGAATGGTTCGAATTATTCGAACTTTTCGATTCGTCTCGAATAATTCGTAAATTCGAATAATTCGTAAATTCGAATAATTCGTAAATTCGAATAATTCGTAAATTCGAATAATTCGTAAATTCGAATAATTCGTAAATTCGAATAATTCGTAAATTCGAATAATTCGTAAATTCGAATAATTCGTAAATTCGAATAATTCGTAAATTCGAATAATTCGTAAATTCGAATAATTCGTAAATTCGAATAATTCGTAAATTCGAATAATTCGTAAATTCGAATAATTCGTAAATTCGAATATTCGCAATCTTTTGCCCATGGGCATCAATTTAGACACTTTGTTTCTACTCGAGTTTACTCGAGTGGCCAATGACCGTACTCTTGATTTTATTTACAGCGATTCTTGCGGTCAAAGACGGCAGGTGAGGAAGAACGGAGCCCTGTACTGTATTATAAAACCTACGAAAATACAATTGTCGAGAAACCTCACGAGAACGCGTGCTGACGAAATTCAATGCTGGCGTCGAGAAAAAATTTCATTTTTCTCTCGCCTCAGGATCTCCTCACCTGGTTACCTGGTTCAAATCGTATCGAATTTCCGGACTGCTTCTTCATCCCTCTCTTTTAGCAATTTTCAGGGTATGTATTTCATCGATGACGAATTTTATGGTAGAAAAACATTTTTCTCCTTCGTTTCATTCTTCTCATCATCTTCGAGTGAATCTAATTTTTTTTTTTTTTTTCATTTTCGCCACAATCGCCGTGGAGTTTGCCGACCTTGGCGGGGACCCCGCGGGTGACCACACACTCGGGGAACTCACTGCGAGACCGCGAAGGCTCGCGAGAGAGGATTGTGCCAGAAAAAAAAATTGCGTTACAACCTCTATCTGCTGAATTACGAAATTCATGTTTCAAATTATACCTGTGTATTTATATGAGGCGTTTCACGCCAAATCGGGAACTACTCAGCTTCTGCATCTCCGATTTTTTTGAAAATTTGTCATGTTTCAGTATTGGTTGAAAGAGGCCTCCATGATTTTTTTCAATTTTTTTTATCGAACCGTTTTTGAGATATCGATTTCTCAAAAATTGCGTTACTTTTCTTTGAACGTCCATAACTTTGCGAAAAAAAATAGATCCCATCGTTGTCCCATAATCTATACTTAGGATTAAAAATTGTGGAATAAATGACAGTTTTTTACGAAATTTTTTTTTAAAAATCGGTCAGTACTTGTTTTTTTCAAAACAACAATTTATATTTCAACTTGAAAATCTTATGGAAACACGGTTCAAAATTTGTTGTCGATATTTTTTATCAAAAGTACGTTTGAAAACAAAAATTTTGAAAAAGAATCTTCCCATTTGGCCCATTTTTCGCAAAGTTATGGACTATTTAATCAAAAAAGTAACGTAATTTTTGAAAAATCGATATCTTGAAAACGGTTCGACAAAAAAAAATAGAAAAAAATAATGGGAGCCTCTTTCGACCGATACTAAAACATAAAAAAAATTCCAAAAATCGTAGATGCAAAAAATAAATGGTGTCCGATTTGGCGCGGAACGCCTCATATATAAATCTTTACAAAACGATCTAACGTAACACCCGTATCCTTGAATCAAGAAAAATCTACATTCGCGTTACTTAACACCCTCAATGTCGATATTTGCAATTTTTGCAAATCAAAAGTTTCGCATTACAAATCTCCCATATGAATATTATTCTTGCGATATTGAGGAATCATTGAATTTCCATTTTTCAATATGAAAACTTTATTTTTTTTCCATGTTTTTGTCAATCGTTTTCCAAACGCGACACAATGAATGATCACATCCGTTCATATATCTCTTCTTGTTTCTCATTCTCTTTTACTCTGTCTTTCTCGCTCTCTCTCTCCGTTTCGATGCATCGATTTCTCAAGCTCACGTTGGCGGCGAGCGCTCGTTCGACCCCAAGGACCCGAGAGTCCGCGACGAAGGCTAAACGCGGCGGGCTATCTGGGTCGCGGACACTTGCGAATTATCTCGATTCTTCCGCTCTTGGCAAATCTCATTCTCCCTCTCTCTCTCTCTCGCGAGCGTTTCTCACACACTCTCATTAATTCCCTTCGCTACACGCTTCGCCACAATATCGACTTTTGTCATTTTTCTTTTATCGCAATTCCTCTCTCATCATATCCATTTGATAATATTGCCAAACAAATTTGCAGCAGCTTTGAATATTTTAAAAAATATCTCCCGCCGATAATGTCGTGTTTCGCTCTTATCGACATTGGCGCGAGCTTTGAAAATAATCCGCCAGATGGGGACACTTCTGACGCAAAAAACATGGCAGACCGTGTCGATGTATCATTTACACGTTTTTTTATAAATACAGCAGAAGAAGAGAACAATAAATCAACGAGACGACGGAGAATGGCGGAAAAAGAGCGAAACGAGGATTCGAAGAGCTCGATGGTGGAGGAAACGAAAGATCCGGGTGCTAGCAGACTCGGTAATTTCATCAATTATTACAAATTTCACTCTGCCGAGGAAAGAGTGCTACAACTTCCGCGAGGCGTTTGGATACGACCCACGTCGCATCAGGACCGGAAGTACATCGGTCTAGACGTCGGCTGTAACGCTGGTGTGAGTATATATCGTATATATTTATAGGTATGCATGCATGCAGTTTACTCCTATGGAGGCCAAGTTATAGGTTGTAGGGACGGACACAGCTGCCTGCTTTTCTCTCTTTCTCTTTCATTCCCCACTCCGTTTTCTGCCGGACGGAAGAGGCTGGGCGCGAGAGCCAGGGCGGATATGCAAACCTATTCGCGATTGATGTACATGAAAGAGAGATGGAGAAAATACATTCCCACTTGAATTCATTTTTCTTTTAACATTATTATAGAAACAGCATAGCGAAAATTGTATTAACGCATTATTATTCAATTCAGGGTTGCAAATAATGCATTACTTTTTTTAATGCATTTGCATTTTCATTAACCATTAACCATTAACATTTAATGGTTAATGGAAATTATTTTCATTAACCATTAAATGTTAATAGAAATTATTTCCATTAGCCATTAAAAAAGTAATGATTAATGCATTAACCATTAACCATTAATATTTAATGGTTAATAGACATTATTTTCATTAGCCATTAAAAAAGTAATGGTTAATGCATTACTTTTTCATTAAAAATTTCGCAACTCTGATTCAATTTTATTATTATTATAATTATTAATTTTATTATTATAGATGCATTATTATTCAACTATTAAGCAATATTTCAATTTTTTTGACCACAGAATTCTTCTTCGCTCTCTATTTTTTTGCACAATGCAGCTTTTTTCCAAGAAAAAATTTGAACAAACGCCATTAATCTTTCAGGATCTTACAGTGTTGTTACAAAAATTTCTTCGCCATGAGGTGAGAGACGAAAAAACGGAGGTTCACTTGCTCGGCATTGACATCGATCCGATACTGATCGAGAGAGCCCGCGAGCAAAACGATCCCTCCTCCGATCATCTAATCTTCGAGTGTCTCGATTTTATGGACAATAAATCTCGTTGCGCCTTACTGACGAATTATCTCGCTGAATATTCGCGCGAACGTTTCGACGTTGTTTTTTGTTTCTCCATTACCATGTGGATTCATCTCAATCACGGGGATGAGGGTCTCGTTGATTATCTCGAAGCCGTGTGTTCCCTCACCGAGATCATCGTCGTTGAGCCTCAATCGTGGAAATGTTACAGAAACGCCTCGAGAAGATTGCGCCGTGCCGGTATCGAGGATTTCCAACTTATCGACAGACTCAAACTCAACGGCGATCTCGCGAGTCACGTTGATCGAATAATAACGAATAATTGCTCTTTTCGACGTATAACGTGCACCGAGGTCAACGAATGGGGCAGAAATTTACTCATTTACGAGAGACATCGAGAATAACGTCGAATAAAAAATTTGGAAAAACATGCGATCTGCGCGAATTCCAATTTGCGCGATATTTCTATCACTTTTATTCCAAGCTACAGTTTTTGTTATAAACGTTTCGGCATTATCGTTTTTCTTGTAAATTAGGTTTTTCCTTTATAGAGAATCGAGTTTCGAGGGCCCGGCGGTGAAAAATTAATTGGTACAAAAAATTGGAGCAAAATGGTACATGGAAGAACTTTTATACTACGCACACTCATATATATGTAGTGTATATAGCATATGTATGTTATATTACTAATATATATATATATATATATATATATATATATATATATATTTTATGCAGGTGTCTGCGATTGATATATCGATTGCTACATTGCTACTGGATCCACACTCAGCAGAGGAATTCTTTTTTTCTTCTCTTTTCTCGTTCAATTTCAGTGGGTCAAGGCACAACGCGCTATAGAACGTTCTAACGACTAATTACGATGCTAAATTCCCATCTAAAACCCACCGACCGTTATAAAAAAGATAGCAAATATTTTTTTTTCCTTATATCTCGTTTTTTTTCTCTTCCTGGAGTACATGACAAAATATTAGTTCGTAATTGCGTGTTTCGAAGCTCAACATTTTCTCGTTCGCGCCCTTGGATTTTTCTTTTCTTTCAATATGTATTTCCGTTTGATCAAATTTTTCAAATAGGTTTTTGTTTCTTTTTCCCTTCGAGTCAATAATTATTATTATAAATGTGTGTGTGTTTGTGTGTGTAAATGTATGTTGAATTGCGCGTATACTATTTTTTTATTTCATTATTTTCGTTTCTTTCAGCCGCACATGACTTGACGAACGAAATCCTCGTAGTTTATGTTTCCCTGAGAATCTTCGTGACCGGCGAGCAATGTCTCGACTTCCTCGTCGCTTAATTTCTCTCCTTGAAATATCGAAAAAGAGTTATGCATTAGCACAAAATTCAATTTTTCTATTGCCTTGATTATCTTGGGCCGAGTTGATTGTAAAAAAATTGATTTGTTACCCAGAGTTGTCAACAGGTGTCTCAACTCGGCCGACGATATGAAACCGTTGCCGTCTTTGTCAAAGTGACGGAGTCCCTCGATAAAGTCGTCGGCGGTGTCGGACGTTCGAGCTTTGCTTATCGCCTGGTATATTGGCAAGAAAACCTCGAAGCTTATTCTCTCGTCGGGTTTGTGCTGGTGAGTGAATTTTTTAACGTCCGATTCCGTAGGATTTTGTCCAAGCGCTCGCAGAGCATCGCCTATCTGAGCTACGTGGATTTTTCCATCGCCGCGACTGTCGAACAGCTGGAAAGCCTCCTGGAATTCTGCATCAAATTTTTAATCAATATCTTATCACTGTAAAAAAAATTTATATTCAAGGTTTTTTCGAAATAGGTTTGTTCAGAATGAATTAACCAATTCGGTAAAACTTTTTACTTATATTTGTCAAGGCGTATATGACGAATTCTTTTTCAACCGGGCCACTTTTTTTTCACCCTCCAATTTTTTTCAAAATCTGCCAGTTTGAAATATCAGTCAAAAGGAGCGTCTGTGATTTTTTAAAGATTTTTTTAGGCGTCCGTTCAAGATTTTCAATTTTTCATTACGAACACTGTATCTTAAAAAATATTCAGCAAACAAAAAAAAAACATATGAATATGAACTTATTTATTTTTTCCACTTTATCGAAAAAAATTAAATTCATAATTTTTCTGCATTAAAAAAATTGAAATTTGGCAAAAAAATGAGAATAATATTTTTTTATCAGCAGGATTTTTTTTTTTTCATCGTAACCATTGTAGGTGCCATTCTGAAATTTTTTTCGCAGACTCTTTACCCAATGACAGACATCCTGCAAAATTTTTACCGAAATCGAAAGTGTTATTAGGTGTAAAAAAATTTTATTCTAATATTTTTGCCATATTTCCATTTTCTCAATGCAGAAAAATTATGATTTTCATTTTTTTTCGATAAAGTGGAAAAAATAAAGAAGTTTTTATTCTTATGTTTTTTTTTGTTTGATGAATATTTTTTGAGATACAGTGTTTGTAATGAAAAATTAAAAATCCTGAACGGACGCCTGAAAAAATCTTTAAAAAATCACAGACGTTCCTTTTGACTAATATTTCAAACTGGCAGATTTTGAAAAAAATTGGAGAGGGTAAAAAAAAAAGTGACCCGGTTGAAAAAGAACTCCTCATATAAAAACGCATTGAATATTTTTAAGATATGCAATGTTTTGGGTTTTTTCAAAAAATCATTTCCTTCGGAGGAGCACCCATGTCCCTTTAAAGAACGATGACTCACAGTTGTCGGAAAACAGAGTGGGGCAATCAATTTTTTAATTTTTGCTTTGCCAAGCAAATTCCATTCGACTCCACAGATTTATTATCAACGTGTTCCATAGTTTTAAAATAAGAATTTTTATTTCCAACAGTTGAAAGAATAATAGCGGGTTTAGATGAAACTTTTCTGCAAAATACTTAATCTAATTCACTTTTTCGGCAAACTTGCAAATTCCGTGTTAAAGAAAAAAGGAAAAAACTAGGAAATCCCCAGGGAATAAACAAACAAAAGAGTAAATTGGAATTTCATAGAAAGTAAATAATCGCTAACATAGATTGAAACGCAGTCAAACCAAAGAATTCACTATTTTGTCCGATAATTTGAATCTTTCGTAACAGAGAAACTGCGACATTGGATTCTATGAGTCGTGCAAGAAAAATTTACCATCGATCGATGACATCATTCTGTTAGTCAGCTCCTGATAGCCGCAGATGTACATGACGTTGGTTTATTAATAAGTCCCGAAACGAAAAAAAAGTAAACTAATAAAATAAGATCATAAACACTGGAAATTTGTACGAGGCTTCGCTCCGAAAGATCTTTGTTCTGCGAAACAATTCTTTAACTCGAAATTCGCGAGGAGCGCGTTATTTTTTGATGAATTTTCTTCGAGTGCGTCGAAACAACAAATGCCAACTTTCGAGACTCGATCGTTTCGCGATTGCTCGCAAATGCATTGCCCTAAAAGGCATTCCCCTTTCAAGATGCGTGTACACAGAAATCAAGGCAGAACGAGAAAGAGAGAGAGAGAGAAGGACATACGGAGAGGTTCGGCGGGGTGTGTCGAAAAAGGCAAGGATACTCTTGACCTCGATGCAGCGGCATACAGAAGAAAAAAGAAGAGAGGAAATAAAAAATTGAGAAAAAAAAGATCACGGTGGATTGATCCCACGAGACGCCCCGACGAATCGTTTTTTTTTCTTTACTTTATTTTTCACTCACCGGCCAGCTGATCCTCCGAGTACGATGCCTGCGAAAAAACCATTTTTCACGTTTAACCGTTATCTTCTTAATCCTCGAAAATGTTATCGTCTCGATCGAATGATCGCGAGAAGCGGAATACGCGTTGGAAAACTGTCAAATTTTTTAACTCACCATTGTCTCTGTGTGTCGATCGGGAATACGCGCACGTTCTCGCGATATACTGAGGAAACCAACCCCCTTTCCCCCGACACTTGGTTGATAAAAGTGGCACGCGAAATGTGCTTGCCGCCGGCATAGGAGCGCACTTCTTACGTCCAGCCGTGGGATGGCTCTGCGATCGACCTACTATGCCGACTGTCGGTAAGGTCATCGATACTCCGCCCATGAGGACGCCACGCCAAGAAACAATAACCTATACCAACCTATACATTTGTGGCATAATGTTTACATTCACGTTTGAAAGTTTACCGCGTACGTACACATTGTTTATTATCCATTTAAATAATATTTATTGTTAATCCGATTCGGTTATAGTGGGTATCTGGAGACCCGAGTTATTTTCTTTCAATGCCTGAATTTTTGAGAAGTGGATGTGTTTATGAGGAAAAATGAAATCAACTCCAGACTAAAAGCAAAATCGCCCAAAATCCACCCGAATTATTTGCCCTCGGTGCAAAGAGCTTACGAGGTGAGAGCTCCGAGTCCAAGAGGCCTGGTGTTATACACAGCAAACCAACAAGTTCATCATCTTCAAGTTCCGGTGAAAAATTTATTAGTCTGCGATTTAAGGGGTCATACACAGTCAGGAGGCCAAAAAAAGCGATTTTTCAAGAATTAAAAAAAAATTTCTTACCGAAATTCAAAAATTTATATATTTGAAACAAAAACACACCATTTTGAAAATTTCAGGATCTTTTAAGATCAGTACAAGGTATTATATACAAAAAATGTAACCAAAAAATTGATATCGATCGTGGATTTGCACGATTTTAAAAAATTCAAATATTTAAATTTTTGAAAAAAAAAACACCTCTCTGAAAATTTCAGGATCTTTTGAGATCAATACAAGATATTATATTTAAAAAATTGAACAAAAAATAAAATATGGAACTTGGATTCTCACGATTTTTGGAAATGAAAAATTCTCGAAATATCATTTTTCAACATTTTTTTTCGGAATATTTTTTTTACAGCCTCAAGTATACTCTTCAAAACGAATTCAGAAGGATTTTTCGTAACTATAATAGTTTTCGAGATATTTGAAAAATAATCTTGAAAGATTTGATGAATTTTAAATATTTAATAACTTTTGAAAAAAAAAAAATAATTTTTTTCCTTTCATAAAACATTGAAATACATTATTCCAAATTTTTTCAGAATTTTTTGGCAACGCGTACCGGCGTGGAAAAAAAGATATTATTTACGTGATCCAAGTTCATCGCAAGGTGGGCAAACTCGTGTATGCATGTATAAAAAAAAAAAATTGGTGTGTGCTGATGACCACACGGTAGAAGTGAAACTTCTGTCGGGATACTTTTTTCTCGACAAAATATTCTTTTTGGATCATCTATTCTTGTCGGCAAGGAAAGCCAGTATATCAAATCAAACTTGTAATTTTGTAATTCAAAGTTTTCTAATTAGAAATTACAAATGTAATTAGTAATTGAAAAATTTCGAATAACAAATTACGAATTTATTTAGTAATTGAAAAATTTCTAATTACAAATTACAAATGTAATTAGTAATCGAAAATTTCCTAATTACAAAGTACAAATGTAATTAGGTTCAAATTTCGCAATAGTTATATTTTTCATTTCATCATTTTGTTTTCGCCTCGTGCTTCGATTGAATTTTTTTAACATTTTTATCAAATTTTCATTTATTGATTTTCTTTTTACAGATATTTTTGTCCAATCGCGTTTTCATACATTTTTATAGAAATGGCACGCATGTTTACACATTACGTTATCGGATTTATCACAGAATCGTACAGAATAGGTAAATTTTTCATTTTCTTACATGCCACTATTGACGATACAGACAAAATCAAATCCTTGATAGGAAATCGAAATTTTTATCTTCGCTAAAACTTAAACAATTGAGAATTTAACGAGCTCATAGAGGAAAAAACGTGCATTGGTCGTAAAAGATGTTATATCTAAACATTGATCGATTGAATATACACATTGTGTTTCTATGATATTAAAAGTGCCGTTTACATTTAATATTTAATAATTTAATTGTACCGTGCTCTTGCATCAGGTGACCTGGTCGAATAGTTTTTTTTTCTCTTGTTCTCTGATGTTTCGTACAAGAGATGTAATGAAATTTAACAATCAATAATCGTCGCAACATTTCCTTCGTAATATTTTTTTTTTTGTAACAAACTTTTCTAGAGCGCACTTTTTTGTTGCTGTAATTAACGTATGAAGGCCACCTTTTTTTTTTAAACCTACAATTTATTTTAGACTGTTGTAATATATATCAATGCACGCATACGAGAGTAAACTTTCCTCAACTTATTTTTCGTTTGACCCACCACAAACGTGAAAACTTGGAAATAAAAAAAATGCTAAAGAATGACAATATTCCAAAGGTATCATATCAAAATTTGATATTTTTTTCATTGCTGATTTCGGGTAACTGAGAAAACTTTGTCATTTTCATATTTTCATATTAATTTGTATTTTTTTTAAAATAATAAAATAAAAATCTATTTGGTTCTCTGGCAATATTTCCCCCTTCAACTTTCGCCCAATATGCCAAATATGTTTGAAATGTTCCCTTTGTATCGTATTTACTATTCTTTTTCTCTTTTCGTAGGCAAATAAAAAATTTCTCTAAGATTCAATTTCAGATCCAGGCCTCTCACCGTGTATGAGGGCGCATATTGCATTTCTCAGAGTCACAGCCGGACTGAAAGTCGTGTCGAGAAGCTGCTCATTCGTCATTGGACTTGTGTACTTTCCGCACAAGAACCATTCGTTTATTGCTGCTTTTTCGTATATAAAACCGTCTGGAAAAAAATTTTGGGATGAAAAGTGACGGAATTTTTCTTATGATTTTAGAATTTTGAAAAAGTTATTTTCAACGTCAAAAAAAGGGTTGAACGCATACCCGAACATTTGACGGGTTCCCTCATGATTTCGTGAGTTATCGGACACAAGAAATCGTGAGGAACATCTATCTCCTCGATATTTTCTGTGCCATTAGCGTTTTCGCGTTTCAACCAATAAAGTTGCCTCTTGAATGCTTCGCTCAACTAAACGAATATATTTTTTAATGTTCAAGATTTTATATTATGACATTAATTAAATTAATAATAATAATAATTAAATAATAATTGATTGATTAATTAATTAATTAATTAATTAATTAATTAATTAATTATAAAATTTGAAATATTAAACAAATTTTCTATTTTTTCAGCTATTTACGAATGTTCTTACATTTTCGTCCTCCTCGAGACCAAGTCGTGAGACAAGCTCGTCTTCCGACAGAGATAGCAAGTGTCGTCCGTTCATGTAAGATCCCTGAATGGATTTAGCGATGCTGGCGAGACCAATTTCGTTCATCCACTTGGCGATATCGTCGGCTTTCCAATCAGAAACTTTTTTTCTATTGTGACGCAAACGATCGATCAACGTGTTCTGCGACACCAATTGTTGAGGTATTTGCCATATAAGTACCGTTTTGTCGAGAGCACCTGAGAAACGTCAGGAAACATTATATTTAATTTTTTCCTCATAAATTCGACAAAATTCGCAAGGAATAAATATTTTAAAAACGACCTGTCACAAAGAGAGACGAATCTCGGGAGAATGCGCAAGCGGTCACGAGACTTTCGTGATTTTCCAACACGTGAAGGCACACTCCCGTATGCTGAAAAAAAAAAATGAATGTTGGATACGTTTTCTAAATATAGATTTATGATTTTGAATTAATCATACTTTCGATAGATTCATCATTTTTAAGGAGGGCTATTGGTGTCTATTGGTGTCTATTGGTTCCCAATAGACAGTGATCGGCAAAAAATAAATTTTAGATTTTCAATTAATCGTTATTTGCAAAATTAATATTATCATTAATTATTTTTTTAGGTATTTCGATAATCAGTAGTTTAAATACCAATAATACGAATTATTTGGATATTGAATATGCGTATTTTTTTAATGATTCATTATTAAAAAAAATTAGTAATCGTATTCTTTAAAATACTTATCATTAAATTAATTAGTAATTGAATTATGTCAATTATTCAAGTAATTAGTAATTGAACTATTTCAATAACCAATTATTTGAATAATTAATAATTTAGATATATAAATTACTAATTATTAGACTAATTAGTAATTGAACTATTTTAATTACTAATTATTTGAGTAATTATTAATTTCATTATATTAATTATCAATTTTCGGAGTAATTAATTGCAAGCTTTTTGTATTTGAATCGGAATCTTGAATTTTTCCGGGTCAGCGTAAGAAAAAAGAAAACTCTACACTTTAGCTTGAATTTGAAAAATGTTCTAGACTCCAGTGAATTATTTTTGTCAATTCAGCGTAAAGATCATTCAGATTATGTTACTTTCTTCAATTCGAAAGGAGTTGAAGCTCTGTCCAATGATTTATCGCTAAGTTAACATCGATCAAAGAAATTTTTAAAAAATTAGTAATTAGAAGAATTAGTTATCTAATTATTCGAATAATTAATAATTGGAAAGAATAATTAACTAATTTTATAAAAAATTAGTTAATAGAGTACTTGAGTATTTAATTACTTGGATAATTGATAATTAGATAGAACAATTACCTAATTAAAAAAAAAAATCAGTCATTCCTAAGAGCAAAATTGTAATTACTTGGTTATTGAGTAATTATTTGATCTAAATTACAAGTTATAGGTTTATTGGATTATAATCGAACATGAATTATCGAATTTTCGAATATTAGAAATATCTGACTGCTTAATTACTGAGAGCCTTAATAATCAGTAATATTTATTGGAACAATTATATAATTTTCTAATACAGAGTAATTAGCGGTAATTAAATTGACGAAAATATCGAATTTGCCGATCACCGCCAATAGATTTGCTCAATTCAAATGGATCATGAAAATGAAAATAGATTTTATTTTCAATAATTTCGGAAAATCATTTGACTCACGACACTCCAGATTCTCGCTGTTCGATCGGTCGCCACGCTGCCCAATATTTCACCGTGGACAGGAGAAAATCTCACGTTCATGACATTTCCGCCGTGTCCGTTCAAAGCTCGTTTTTCCTTGTAAAAGGTTTCTCCGCTGGGAACCAAATTCCCCTTGGAAATAGGTAACCTTTCGCCGAATACATCCTCGTCTTCGCGCCCTTCGACATCCTCATTCTCGTTCGTTTCATTCTCCCCCTTCGAGACGCTCACTTGCCAAAGTTTCACCAACGAATCATTTCCGCAAGTAGCCAGTAAATAGTAGAGGGTATTTTCATCGAATAACGATTGTCTCACACCTGTGAAACGATCGTGAAGTCATTTTTAACGACAAAAAACACTTAAAAAATATTCGAACTTTTAAAATCTGCCGAAAATTGAAAAATTGGAATTTAAATTTAAAATTGAAAATTGAAAAGAGAATGAACTCTGAGAGAAGTCAAAATTTTAACTAGAAAAACAATTACTGCCATTTTAGTGAAAATTTCCATGAATGTTCATTCCAAACTTTGGTTCGAGTTCGTCGAGATTAGAAACAATCTTCCAAAATTCATGTACAATTTTTTGTAGCCTTAATATCGGAGAGCGAGAATCCGAGAATGAAGAGACAGCATGAAAAATTTATTATCAGAGAGTAACATAATAAAAATCTTGCTACCTGGCACGGCGTATGGACCCGAAGATGCGGGACTAAAATCGCACCCTTGAACCCCCAAATCGTGACCATCGTCGCATGTAACGAGAGGATTTGAATCGTTGTTGCGATCAGTTGTATCGAACATTCGCCAAGCTCCCTCGCTGCACGCTGTCACGATGTATCGCGAATCAGGCGTAAATGCAATGGCCGTTATCGCATCAGCATGACCCTCGAAAACTCTGCGATAACAATTAATTTGTTCAAAATCTATGTCACGTTAAAAGAAAACTTCTCACCAAATTTAATCGAAATTGAAAAGGTTCGATGCCAACTATTGGTCGATTTGACATGGAATGACCCATATATATTCGTTATTAACAAAAAAGGCTTACCCTAATTGTTGCATAGTATCAACGTCCCACAAGATCGTTTTCTCGTCATCACCGGCAGTCGCTATTTTTGTCCCATCCGGTGACCATCGACAAACCCGAATAGCTGAACCCGAATTAATGAAGGAACCCCTCGCCTGAGTTCCCGTCTATCAATGGCGTTTAGAAAAACAATATTCCATCAATGAATTCCGACATTTTTCATATACCCTTACGCTCAATTGAATTCCACCGGTGGACAAAGGTCAACGAAGGTCATTCTGAAGGTCAACGACCTCAGAATCTTTCAAACCCATTTTTTGGGGTGGAAGGTCACCCCTCAATGATAATAGTTGATCAATGTAATAGAATTCAAGGGTAGGACAACGACTTCAGAACCTTTTAAACCCATCTTTTTGGGCGGAAGGTCACCCCTTAATGATAATAGTTGATCAATGCAATACCTGGGTATCCCAAATGATCGTGCTACCGTCCAAAGAGCACGAGGCTAGCATAGTCCCGGAAGGGCTAAATTCGACGTGGTTAACGCTGTATTTGTGGGCATCGAGAGGGCTGTAGATTTGCTCTCGAAATTTTATCTCCTTATCGGCCGCCGCCGCGTCTTCGGGCTCTTCGGCGTCGTTCTCGTTCTCATCGATACACCAGATTCTCACGAATTTGTCACTGATGTAATACAAGTACAAACGCACGAACATTAATAATCGTGCCGTATAAACGAGCGTAGGGTCGATATTGACCCCAGTCATGCGCCAGAAGGTCAAAAAAAAATTGTTCAAGTTTGACTTAGAGCTTTTTAGCTCCCGCATAGCCAAGTTCCCAAGTATAGTTGGGGCTTGAAGCTTTTAATTCGAATAAAAGTATAAGTTTGAATGATAAGTGACCGAATTTGACTGACCTTGAGCCGGAGGCTATCATTCGATTTCCATGAAGCGCGACGCTATTTACCGCCCCCGCATGTTCGTCCAGTGTTTGCAACAATGTTACCTCGTTTTCCGCGCATCGTTCCACCTGATGCACGAACTCTTCCTCATGAACGGTATTCTTAAAACCCAAAAATGAAACAACTACATCGTAGTTTTTATTTCATATACGAGGACATCGAAAGAAAAATGCTCCACCATATTTACAACGATTCGGGAAAGCGTTTTATGGCAACACAAAATTGAAATATAGTAAACTATAGAACTTACAACTAAATAATTATCGGCCTGTAACTCTTTTTAGTTCAACTTGCAGGGTTTATAGTTTCATAGTTCGAGTTGCTATTACATGTAGAGGCTAGAAGGGTGCCATAATTTTATAGATTTTTTTTAAAATTCTTCCTCAAAATCCAAGTTTTCCTGATTATAAAATATATAGGTCATTCTATATCTAATCGACCAATAGTTGGAACCGACCTCTTTCAAACTATTGGTCGATTTGACATGGAACGACCCATTTACATATATATACCTCTTTTCTTTGTTCGGTCCAGTGTAACTTTGGACTGCAATGTCTGACGAGCTCGCAATCCACGTTAAGATTGCCCGTGAGATCCCAGACGATGACGTTCTTGTCGTTCGAGCCCGTTGCCAAGAGATTCCCATCCCTCGAGAAGGCGCAACAAGCCACGTATCTCTTGTGTCCTACCAAAACAGCGGACATCCTTCCGGTATTCTTTAAAAAAAAAAATTACCGTATATTAAAAATTAGTAGCAAATGAGAAATATTCCGACGATGCCAGCAAAATTTAATTCCATTGGTACAGTTAATGAAAAAATAGTTGGTATCAATTATATCGCCAACTTACGACTTCCCATACGACCGTAGTTTTGTCGAGACTGCTACTTGCAAGATAGAGACCGTTTGTGCTAAATCTGACGCAAGTAAGTGCGCTACTGTGCTTCTCGAGGATCCTCGTGATCGTTATAGTCGCGGTCGTCGATTGACTCTCGCACTTGTCCTGAACAACATTGACGTCCCACAATTTCACATAATGATCATTCCCGCAGGTGACCAATTGATAAAGTTTCGCAAATGGACGATCGTAACCTATCATTTACATCGAAATATCGTGAACACGCATCCATTACTTTTTAATTTGTAATGGGACATACATCCATTGCACATCATTACTTTCTTATTTGTTATGGAACACGCATCCATTACGCATTACTTTTGTTATTTGTGATGGCACATGCATCCATTACACATTACTGTTTTTATTTGTAATGGAACACCCGTTCATTACACATTACTTTCGTATTTTGTAATGGTACACTTATGCATTTCACATTATGCAGCGTAATGGGTAATAAATACAGTAATGCATTATCAAAGTAATGCATTATTTACAACTCTGGTCTGCATCTCACAGTAACTCCAACTTAAAACATGGTAGGCAAAACTTTAAAAAATATAAATGATTATGACTCTGAGAGTTGAAGTTATCATTTGTTTTTCAAGTTTCGCTGACCATATTGTTTAGTTCCAGTTACTATAAAATGTTTAGGGGAGGCAAAGTACCCTAATTTGGGTTACAACTATATTTTCTCCCAGTATAAAATTATTCAATAAAAACGAGTGCCATGAGAGGAGGAAAGGCTTCAAAGGGTAGTTTAGTGTTGTTTGAAAGAAAAAAATCCTCACTCGTGACCTGATGCTGATAAGACGAAAAATCGCATCCAACGACCCCCAGATCGTGGGCATCGTCGACACTGGCGAAAGCAGTGACCAGCTGATTATCAGTATTGCACGTGTCTGACAATTCGCTCGATGAGAAAAGATTCAAGACACCTAATGTACACGTTGTTACGAGCCACGACGAATCGGGCGAAAAACAAACGCTCTGCACAGCACCATCGTGTTTCTGAAAAGATCTGACGATCGAAATTTGAACGATTAATTTTTCGCATTAATTTATCGAATTTTTTCCCATTTTAAAATTATCATTGGAAAAGACCTTATGAGGATCCGTCGTACCAAGTCCCAGAGGCAAACCTGTCCGTTGTCACCTGCTGTGACGAGAAACGTCGAATCCGGCGAAAATCTGCAGACCCGCACCGATTCGCCGCTCACCTGAACCATTGTGTGAATTTTCGCACCGGTCTTTAATAAAAGAGGAAATTGATCGAAATTTTCATCCCATCACTGTTTGGTTTTTTTAAAGGGGTGTGCGAATGTTCGAATTTACGAATTGTTCGAGACGAATCGAATAATTCGAATAGGTTTAAAAAATGGCACTATTCGTGTGATTGGTAAAATACTCAAGAAGGACAAACGCAAAGTGACTCCTGAAGGGTCTCGTTTTGCTAATCTTGGTGAGAAACGCGCTAATATAATAATTGGAAAAAATGGAAAGGGTGATCTTTTTTCTTTTCAGCTCACCCGAAGGTTCCACAATTGTGTTGTACCATCGATGCTCGAGGTAGCGAGCATCGTCGATTGTGGGCTGACCTTGACACAGGTGACACCATATTTGTGACCCATGAGGGGCGAATAATGAGTCTCGACGTAACCAAGACCATTGTGCCATTCCCAAACTCTCACGCGTTTGTCACTTTGTCGAAATTACACCAAGATTAAGAGGATTATAATCGTTATAATCATATATTTTTGTATAATCAAAGGAGCAGTACAGGGTTGCAAATAATCCATTGCTTTCTTTAATGCATTTGCATTTTCATTAACCATTACAATTTAATGGTTAATGGAAATTATTTTTATTAACCATTTAATTTTAATGGTTAATAAGAATGCAAATGCATTTAAAAAAGTAATGCATTATTTGCAACCCTGCCCATTACAATGTAGTGTGTAATAAAAAAAAATCCCATTACCCATTGCAATGTAATGTGTAATGGACAAAACTTTGATTGCAATTTTGGGAATGGAAAAATATAGATGAATAAATTATTGCAACTTTGCATTACATTTTATTAACTTAGGACTTGAATTTTCAGGTACCTTAAATTCTAAAAAGTATCTAGATTATAATTCTAAGTCTAATTCTAAGTCCTAAGTCAATAAAATGTAATGCAAAATTGCAATAATTTATTCATCTTCACCATTAACCATTCAACATTATCCATTAAATTTTAATGGTTAATAGAAATTATTTTCATTGGCAATTAAAAAAGTAATGGTTAATGCATTACTTTTTCATTAAAAATTTCGCAACCCCGGAGCAGTATTTGATTTGCCAAAATAGTATAAATTCAAATTTCAACTAAAGAGTTGAAATTCTCAGCACTTTGAAAAGATTTTTCCCTGATATAAAAATAAATGATCAGTAAAATAAAAAAATAAATAAATAAATAAATAAACGAATAATAATCTAATGAAGAGACTCTGGATAATTAAATTTCTGCTCTCGTTCTTTTTAAATTTATCCGCGCAATACAGCTGATTTTATTCGATTTGCTTAAATTAAAATTGAACTCACCCGGAGGCGGTTACGAGTACACAATCGCCTGCGAAATCGACGCTATTTACGTCGCTCGTATGGATCGAAAGCGTTTGCAAAGGTTGGACGTTCTCCATCGTCGTCGTGCCCACTTTAATAAGGTATCCTTTGCCTAGCGATAAGAAAGAGCATAACAAAGGGACGTAAAAACATACAATTTGTCGGTGAAATGGTAAAACGTGCGTGTCCTCTAATGAAGGCTCATATATCATCGAGATCGATAAAAGGACAGTTTAGCAAAAAAATTAAATATGGGAACACAAGAGAAAAAGTGCTTTGGGCAAATGAGTTCGAAGAGCGATGTTATTTTTTTTAAATTAAAATAAAATAAAATAAATTAAAATAAAATAATAGTCAAAGGTAAATTTAAAAACTTTATCAAATTACTGAAATGTTTATTTACAAATGTTCAATTTCAAAAAAATGAGAAATAAGCTCACGCAAATAAGGATGAATAATTTTTTATTCTACTAAATTAAACTGTTTCTTGAAAGTCCATTTTTAAACTGAGAGAATGATGAATATTCGTCGTGAGAGATTTTACTTTTTTTTCCACCATCGTGGACAATAATATTCATCGTGATTGTTATCTGTGTGCGCGGTTCTTCAAAGACATGAATTATGAGAAAATATCGCGAGTAAACACTGTCCATAAATATTTATCTACGGAATGTGTTACTGCCATATTTTTTTTTTAGCAACAACATAATCGTGCAAAATACTTGTATAGATGCATAGATAACGTAGAAACTCGCACACGGATTAATCACAATCCGGACGTTCCTCATTTTTTTACCCAGCTCAGAAATGTGAATTATTTATTTAAATCCGCGAGTTCAAAGATGGAAAAATCAATGAGAAAGGAAAAACATGTTTAATCGTGTTCAAATAAAGTTGTTCTGTGAAATAATAATTCGCGATACAATAATTTCTTGACGATGATAAAATTCAATCCATTGAAATAATTTTTTAGGGCCATTAAAATGTTTTTCAACGCTTCTTTACTCACAACTAATAACTTCCGTCAGTAGTTTCTGAATGACGAGTCGAATCGAGTCAAGCAAACTTTTTCACACTGTGCGATCGTGGGTGGAAATAACGCGATGCGACCGAATAATAAATAAATAAATAAATAAATATATAATGGTGAGGAAAACGTAAAATAATAGTAAATTATTCAAAGACAATTGCCAAATATTTTTACGATCCAAGGACTTCCGTGTGCATTAATCTATTACGGTTTGTCATTTTTAATATGGAAAATTGATCATTGGGATAAGAGAAAGAATAATTTCAATAATTGCTCACAATTATTCAGCAATTCGCAATGATAATCATGAATTTATCGATTTTTTTTCAACAACAATGGATAAAAATAAAAACGTAGAAGTCAAGTTATTATTAATTAAAAATAATATTCAAGTGAAATAAATAATTCAGTAAAAATTAATGCAAACTTGATGCAATTTAGGCGTTGATGAAAAAGTGTTTTTTTAACTCAATATAGTTATTATTAAATAATATTTATGGAGAAGAGTAACGTGAGATTTTTTTTTACATTTTTACACGAAGGAGATCTTCATTTCGACGAAATAAAATGATATAAAGTACCATCTTAAAGAGTAGCCCAAAATTTTTCATTATAATGTCGATACAATGGTGAGGAAAGAATTCCGACGAAGGAGGACAAAGAAAAAAAGGAATTGACACGAACAATGTGACATCGACGAAAATAAAGACACACAGGTGGAAAGGGTGGATTGTACATAAATAAATAACAGCTAGGAATGTGCTCGAAACTGACGTGTAACTTGCAAATGTGTTTATCGATCATATACAACAGTAAAAGTGCTTATTATCCTGCTCACACAGTAAAACTCGGTGATGGATATATATGGGGCATTACATACCAAGTCGACCTGAGTGTGACCCTCAACCTCGCTGATTTCGTTTACGATTTTGTATATGATTCTTCCAACTCAAAATAGCATTCAGAATCTCTTTCAGATTTTTAAAACCAAATTTGAGTACGTTGTGTTTTTTTTCGAAAACCTCGAGGGCCGTAATTTAAAAATCTGAAAAAATTATCAAAAATCCGGTGTCAAAAATGAAAGTGTTTGACCCAAAATTCTTGATGATTTGCTTCCAGTTGAATTTTAGGTTTTATGAAGAAAACGTAAAAAAAAATAACCAACTATTTTTGGAAATTGTTGGTTAACGATAAAAATATTCAAGCCACTTTTCACGGTAGATCGATTTCTGCATTTTTTTTTACGTTTTCTTCATAAAAACCTAAAATCGAGGTGGAAGCGAAAGCCTGGACATCATGAAAAAATTTTCATTTTTGACGGCGGATTTTTGAGAATTTTTTCAGATTTTTAAATTACGGCCCTCCAAGCTTTTCGAAAAAAATGTTCAAAAAATCATAACGTACTCGAATTTGGTTTTAAAAATCTGAAAAAAATTCTGAATGCCATTTTGAGTTGGAAGAATCATATAAAAAATTGTAAACGAAATCAGCGAGGTCGAGGGTCACACTCAGGTCGACTTGGTATGGAATGCCCCATGTATATATATTATTTATGTATGTACGATTAGTCTCTCTTGGACAACGGAAACGACAATATGCGCGTGGATTAAAAATTGAGAAAAAAAATAGCCCGTATTCAAGCGCTTCTTCATGTTCGGCACTTAATAACAAATAAACTCCTTAAGGCATTAATCTACTTTAGAAAACCAAAAAAGGAAATTTTTATGATTTTTTTTCTCAGCTCTTTTATCAGATATGACTGCAATGCTGTTATTACAATATTGTTTCGTCCTTCGAAAGTACAAAACAAAAATTGATTTTTTATTTCGATTCTTTGAATAATTTATAGACGGCGCCAAAGTCGAAAATGTCTTGTCTCATGGCCCGAAGTTGATCTCAGGATTGGCAAGTCTAAAAAAAAATTAAAAAGCATTTTAAAGAGGAAGGTTTCTTACATAAGAATTTACCACCGTTAATGAAAAATCAATTGAGAAAAATGGCGGATGTTTGAAATAAATTGTGAAAAATAAAATTTTTATTTTCCTTTCAAACATCCGCCATTTTTTTTCTAAATCGATTTTTCATTAACGGTGGTTAATCGTTGTGTAAGAAACATTCCTCATTAGAGTGCCTTTTTATTTTTTTGTTTCAGACTTGCCAAACCTGAGATTAACTGTCTGCCATGGGACAAAACATGTTCGACTTTGGCGCCTTCTATAAATTATTTAAAGAATCGGAATAAAAAATTAATTTCTGTTTCGTACTTTCGAAGGATGAAACAATGTTGTAATAACAGTTTTATAGTCATATCTGATAAAGGAGATGAGAAAAAAAAACTTAAAAATTTGCTTTTTACTTTAAAATGAAAAAGAGTTTTGCAATTTTGCCAAATTTTTACGGAATCAAGGAAGATGAATTGTCGTGTTGTGAATGGGAATGGAAGAATGTGTGATATACAAATTTTCAATTAACATCATATACATTTTATTGAAAAAATTATTCAACAAAATCATCGATAATTCAATAACCGGAAATTACAATGAAATAACGATACAACATTGAGAACAGCGCAAACATAATGCCAAGAAATATAGAAAATAAATAACACAGCACAGCGGACAATTGAGAAAAACATTCTTTTTCTTTACTCACTGCTACGGAAGGCACATGTTCGATAACTCGAGATCGTAATAGCAATTGTTCATTACGATTTCTC
Source organism: Alloplasta piceator (assembly GCA_946863875.1). Taxonomy (NCBI): domain Eukaryota; kingdom Metazoa; phylum Arthropoda; class Insecta; order Hymenoptera; family Ichneumonidae; genus Alloplasta; species Alloplasta piceator. The sequence goes on along the minus strand of OX333081.1, from coordinate 7,272,096 downwards.
AATATACGACGTAAAAATTTCAACGATCTTTCACGGTATAACCCTCCCGTCATATTTCCCAATGAAAATATTCATTATTATTTATTATTATTATTATGTAATTCTTGCTCGGTCTTCTCGACCCAATGCACATTCGAACTTTCAAGCGTCGTACATTCTTCGTTGTTGATACAAATTAGAATGGGAGAGAAAACAAATAGATGCAAGTGAAAAAAAAATAAGTGGTTTAACACAGGAGAATCCTCGGAACGAAACAACCGGCTCAGCGGAGCCGCGGTTCACGACTCCCTGTAATTCCGGGGGTGGACGCATGTCTACCCTCTCTCTATCGATTTACAATACAGACACGTACACGCAACATGGAAAAATGAATTCTCCCTCCTTTTATTAGGGGTGTGCCAATAGAATTCGAATCGAATCAAATCGAATAGTGATGTCGATTCGAATTATCCGAATAATTCAATCACTCACTCGATTATGACAAAAAGTGCCTATTAAAATTGCCCACATATCTTTGTCGGATGTCCGTCCAGGCCCAGATATCAGAAACCTGTGCACCGCGGAACTGAATCTCCTTTATGAAGTAGAGAATTTGACAACGAAGAAAATGACGTTCGAAAAAACGGGAGTTATGGCTATTCAAAAATTTATTTTCTGCGTAACACCTTAAGAATTTTGAAAAAAAAATTAAAAAAAGCACACTTTGAATACGAAGAAAATGACACCTGAAAGAAGACTGTAGGATCAAAAACACGTGAGTTATGGCTGTTCAAAAATGTATTCTCCGCGTAACCCCTTAAGGATTAAAAAAAAAGCACACCTAGAGAATTTGAACACAAAGAAATTGACACCTGAAAGAAGTCTGTAGGAACAAAAATACGGGGGTTATGCCTGTTCAAACATTTATTCTCTGCGTAACCCCTTAAGGATTTTGAAAATAATAAAATTAAAAAAAGGACACTTAGAGGATTTGAACACAAAGAAAATGACACCTGAAAGAAGTCTGCCCGATCAAAAACACAGGAGTTATGGCTGTTCAAACATTTATTCTCTGCGTAACCCCTTAAGGTTTTTGAAAAAAAATAAAATTAAAAAAAGGACACTTCGAGCATTTGAACACGAAGAAAATGCCACCTGAAAGAAGTCTGTCCGATCAAAAACACGCGAGTTTTGGCTTTTTAAAAATTATTTTCTGCCCACCCCCTTAATGATTGCAAAAAAAATAAAACTAAAGAAACATACACTTAGAGAATTTCAAAACAAAGAAAATGACACCTGAAAAAAGTTTGTCCGATAAAAAACACGGGAGTTATGGCTGTTCAAAAATTATTTACTGCCCACCCCCTTAAGGATTTTGAAAAAAAAAACTAAAAACAGGAGCACTTAGAGGATATCAAAACGAAGAGAATGACGCCTGAAAGAAGTCTGTAGGATCAAAAACACAGGAGTTATGGCTGTTTCATTATCTCATTCTTTTTTACCGCATTGTCGCAACCCTTTGAGGGAATTCCGTGACGTAGTCAGGGAATTTCTTGGAAGTAGCTTCGTGGAATTTACGGAGGAATTTTTTCCGAGAATAATCGTGACTTTGTCTCGAGCACGTCTGACGTCACAACAGCTGCTGACCCACTGACCTATATATGAAGGTTAGGTCTCAGTCCGACAGAGCGCGCCACAATGCACCCTTTCGATCCACCCATCGACTCGATCGTGCGCGCGCGCTGCTCTCACTGAACAGCTGAGCTGACGCCAGCTGTCGTAGACTCGTAGGTCAGTGCAGGTCCGTGCACGGGCGGACCAGGGCGGACAAGACTGACAAGTTTGAACATGTTTTTTCCGATATTACCTGTTTTTCAGTGCTCTAATTATCTATGTGACATTGCACGAAGCAGTTATCGAATATCGCGACAATAAGAGTCGCGTTTTTCCGAATACTTTGCCTACACAGTGGGGACAACATAGTGTCGTGTCTTGCGCCTCTTCTTCGTGAATTTTTATTTCTCGCGAATAAAATACTTTAACAATTAACAAAATGCAGCTGCAATGTTTATTCAGAAACGCAATTGATCCTGTGATTATGGTAAAAGGTAAGAAAAAAAGTGAAAGCTGTCAGTATTTGTCTACGCGAGGTTGAGAAAAATTATAACCTCGAAACGTGGTGCAATACCAATTTTTTTAAATCGGCTTATCCATGGCAAAACTCAATGAGATGTTAATTATTGAGTTTTGGCTAATGAAAACCGGAATTTCTGTCCGACTTCGATGATTTAGGACTCAGTATATTCTTTGAAAGATTTTGTACATATTTTAGAATACCGCTTACTACATCAATGAAAAAATATATCCATCGTCGATCAAGCAGCGATTTTTCTTACCGACCGCTGATAACCCGTGAATTTCTTTTTGAGGTTAGGTTTTTTCATTTCGCAGATTGTAGTTGTAAACACAATCTTGTGACAACTGCGAATTGAACGTTTTGGGTCAGTCGTAATCGTAAAGTAATATTATAATTCTGCAGCTCTTATCGAGAAGAAAATAATGCCACTCGGTGTAAAACCCGAGTGCGTAAGTTGCGGTACACGCGAAACACCATTGTGGCATGCAACCGAAGCCGGCAGTTTGTGCAATTCTTGTCTGGAAAATGAGAGAAATATTCGCGAGGGCATCATTGCAAATGTAAAGACCGAGGACGAGGATAAAAATGGATGCGGTGGTAAACCATCGCGAAAAAGTACGAGAATAACTCGCTATTGCAAACCGCCCCGTAATAATGCCACGCCAAAAACAGTGCCAAAGGGCAAAGGACGTCGTCATATATTCAAAAAACAGGTACACCCGGATGAAAGTACAAAAAAATCAAATGTCGATCGAAAAAAAACGACTGTTTTTATTTCTTACAGCCTATCAAAGCACCTTCGGCAGTTGCGACTCCAGTTACGAGCAACTACGTCTTCTACAAGGGTTCGTACTTTCAGATTGGCGACATTGTCTCGATGGAAGATATCGACGGTGGAATTTATTATGCTCAGATCAGAGGACTTCTTACCGACCAGTATTGTGAGAAAAGTGCAGCGATTACGTGGCTTTTGCCCACTACAGCGAGGTTACAATCTTTATTTCATTCGACGATTAATCATTATAGCATGAGTTTACTCATGTACAATTGGATCATTTTGCGATATTCCAATTTTCGTATTCACCTCAGAAATTTTCGAATATTTATTAGTTTACCACGCTGTATGAGATTTTTCTTGAATTATTACAATTCTTCGTATCAATTCATGACTGGGAAACATGGTTGCAAATAATGCATTACTTTTTTTAATGCATTTACATTTTCAGTAACCATCAACTCTTATTGATTAATTGAAATAATTTCCAATAACCATCAACACATAATGGTTAATGGAGATAATTTTCATTAACCATTAATTCTTATTGATAATTGAAAATAACTTCCATTAATCATTAACATGTATTGATTAATGGAAATCATTTCTGTTAGCCGTTAAATGTTAAAAATATCTTACATTAACCATTAAATATTAATGGCTAATGGAAATTATTTTCATTAACCATCAACACGTAATGGTTAATGGAGATAATTTTCATTAACAATTAACTCTTATTGACAATTGAAAATATCTTCCATTAACCATCAACATGTATTGATTAATGGAAATTATTTAAATTAATCATTTAATGTTATTGGTTAGTGAAAATTATTTTCATTAACGATTAACATTTTATGGTTAGTGGAAATCATTTCCATTAATCATTAAATGTTTATGGCTAATGGAAATTATTTTCATTAACCATCAACACGTAATCGTTAATGGAGATAATTTTCATTAACCATTAACTTTTATTGATAATTGAAAATAACTTTTATTAACCATTAACATGTATTGATTAATGGAAATGATTTAAATTAATCATTTAATGTTATTGGTTAGTGGAAATTATTTTCCTTAACCATTAACATTTAATGATTAATGGAAATCATTTTCGTTAGCCATTAAATGTTAAAAATAATTTCTATTAACCATCAACACGTAATGGTTAATTGAGATAATTTTCCATGAACTCTTATTGATAATTGAAAATAACTTTCATTAACCATTACATTTTAATGGTTAATGAAAATAATTCCTATTGACCATTAACATTTAATGGTTAATGAAAATTATTTCCATTAGCTATTAAACAAATAATGATTAATGCATTACTTTTTTATTACAATTTTCGCAACCCTGCTGAGAAAGAATTAATTCACATTATCAATTATTTCTGTATTTTTGTTTTTCCGGTGCAGTCCTCCACCCGACGAGGGTTTCAGTCCAGAAACATATATAATCGGTCCAGACGAGGATTTGCCGCGAAAACTCGAGTGCATGGAATTTGTAATGCACGCACCGAACGATTATTACAAGTTAAAGAACAGCCCTTATCCGCCGCCCTTCACGGAAACCGGAAACGGTTACATATGGACATCGCTGAGAAACGAAGTTGCTAACGTTAAGAAATGATTCATTTTCCAAGTAAGAGAAATTTATTGAAACATTGCCCTCTGTTAATCGCATCGTCACGTGTAAACCGTTACGAGAAAGCGATTGAAAGAAAAAACCTTCAAATGCTCATGCAACGATTGTAAGGTTTATTTTCAGAGAATACATTATTCCTCTCTGTGAACGAGAATAGTTCACAGTAACTTTCTAAAATATCGCGATAAATCGTTACGAAAGTTTCTTATAATCGGCTGTGTATCATAATTTTTTAAACATTTTTCTTTTTTCGTTATTTCCGTGTGATATATATTCTGCAGGAATAAATAATTTGCTCTGTTAAATACTCTTGAGCTGCATTATACAAGTAGAAAGTTTGAAAAAGAGACAACGTGTTCGTTTTATCGACATTCGTTTAAAGTCTTATTTTTAAAGATTTAATTCGTAATCGACGAAATTCGCGATTATGGGATATCATTATGAAACTCGCAAGTGTGCAGAATATAAGAATTAAATATGTCACACATTTTTCTATCGTACGCAATAATTTGGCATCTCGTTATTTGGTCCTGGCTACTTTCTGCTTTTTTTTTTTCTTCCTCGAATACAAAAACACTTTGATTCGAAAAGGAGCCGGCCTTTCTCACCCAAAGAAATGGGTTTTTTTTTTTTTCGTCTCTCGTAACAAGAATCATCATTCCCGGATCTCTGTTTTATGCTCGACGAAGCATATACACGTAATTATAATGCACTTTCAGTTTTTCGTGGCCTCGGTATATCGTTTTTTTTTCTCGCTACCGGTTTAATAAAAAAAAAATAGTCCCATGACTTCGGAGTATCATCCATCAGGACTATCCACAGTATCGAAATAATTGATTTATCGTAATTAACGATATCTCGAAGAATATCGAATATATTCCTCAGCTTTGATAATTTTTCTTCGTCGACTGCCGTGTCTTGCTCGACGCTGCCATAAATTCTGAAGTAACGTCATTCAACATTGGGTCATTTTCACTGACGCGAAATGCGGAAACGGTGGAAGTCGAAGAGGAATGCAAAACGTAGCCACGCGGCGTATTATCATCGTGTCCGCTCGTTGACGATTCTATGGCAACGCCGTTAAGTCAGCTTGGATCCAAGGAAGTAACGGCTGGTCAGAATTTGAGATCTTTGATAGCCTGCGGCAAGTCCGGAAGCTTCATGTCCTTCAACTGCTGCGGTATATTCATGTTCTTCACAGCAGATACGGCGCGAGCGGTCGCTGCCGTGATTCCCGCCTGTGACACGCGACACCGTGGACAAGAAGAACAAAGTTTTTTTTTCTTTGTCAAAAATCATTTTGAGGAATAAAACATTCAACAATACAATGCGCAAACTAATAAAACGATACTACTCGGGCAATTACGTGAAGAATTAGCGCTAAGTATTTAGCAAGCTGAAAAAGACTGCGTATAAAAGTAGATTTTTGGAAAAACAGATTGACTCTCAGTGTTGGGAACAGAGTTGTGAAAATGGTAATGTAAAAGTAATGCATTACCCATTACTTTAAACAATGTGTATCGGACAAGTTTTCCATTACAAATTACAAAAGTAGTGTGTAATGGATGGGTGTTCCATTACAAATAAAAAAAGTAATGCGTAATGTATGTATGTTCCATTACAAATGAAAATAGTAATGTGTAATGGATGCGTGTTCCATTACGAATAAAAAAGTAACGTGTAATCGATACATTACACATTACTTTTTTTTATTTGTAATGGAACACGCGTCCATTACACATTACTTTTTTTATTTGTAATGTCACATACATCCATTACACATTACTTTTGTACTTTGTAATGGTATACTTATCCATTTAACATTATGCATTATCAAAGTAATGCATTATTTACAACTCTGGTTGGGAATGATAAATATATCTATGTACATTTGATCGAACATCGAAACGCGCAGCAATGATTGATATACAATTTTTTATTAGTCTCAATCAATAGTTATTGAGGTACACAGATATGAGTTAAGGCACTAGGTTTCACGATCGATAGAAAAAAAGGCATCGGAGCAATATTACAAAAGCTTGGAAACATTCTTTTTTCTCTCCATGATAAAACGATCGCACCAATCACCATATTTCGTTAGTCGATGCTAAGTTTAATTGCGCTTCATATTTTTTTCTTTCTTTTCAAATGGAATGACAGAAATCAGAGTTATTTCAAAATAGTCGTCGGACTAGCAATCTTCATAGCCTAATAGCCGATCTTGGGTTTTTTATTTTCATTTTTTTTTTGTTCAGAGAGGGGGTCCCAGTAGGACGTACGAGCAGTTTTTCGGCGAACAAGATCGTCTCGTTTTGAAAATCCCCTAAAATATAGCACGTTAGCACGGATCAGCGCCATCACCAGATGCACAGAGCGAATTGCGAGTGTGTTTGTTTATCAACATTCAATCATTGGGAATTAGTAATTAGCTGTTAGTTATGTACAAAGAAAGATCAAAATAATAGATTTGAACTATTAGGTAAAAGAAAAAAAAACGAGTCGATAAGAAAACATCTTGAAACAGAATATCTTGAATAGAAATATTTTCTGTTCAATTGTATTTTAATGGCGATCTTATCGAACGTCAATTTTTTTTTCTTTTTTAGACTTCTACGATCGATCACTGAAAAGCACTTATGTAGGAGAATGCCAAAAATTTGGGGAAAAAAAAATTACAATAATCAGGAGAAATGAGAGATACAATTCGGACTCACCTCCTGTTTTTCCAATTTGTTTTGTTCCTCGATCCTCGTCAATATTTCCGTCATATTTGTCTCCAGGACCATTCCTCCCATGACCAATTCATTGAGTATATAATGTACTTTGTCAACGTGAAATATGAGATCCAATTCGCAAACGTTTTCAAAACATTTGTCAAGTGTCTCGACGAAAACCTGTATCAGATCCAATATTCCCAATTCCGACTCGGAACTGTCAACGCAAAAGACAAAATACAGCGTCGCGTAATGACGATATATGAGTTTGTAATCCGAGCCTCCTATGAGGCTACCGCCTTCCAGAAAATTGCAAACATTGTCGTCCCTCTTCGAAACCAATTGAAACGTCTCTTTGATGATTTGTTGCTGCATATCTTCGTTCTTGAAATAAAATTTTATCCTTCATGTACTGTTATAAAAATTGATCAATGGTGAAAAAAAAACATTTCAATTTCTAATTACAAATTACAAATGTAATTGGTAATTGAAATTTTTAAAATTACAAATTACAAATTTAACTAATAATTGAAAAATTCCTAATTACAAATTACAAATGTAGTTAGTAATTGAAAATTTCTTAATTACAAATTACAAATGTAATTAGTAACTAGAAAAATTCTAATTACAAATTGAAAATGTAATTAGGTTCAAATTTCACACTAGTTACATTTTATTGATGTAATTAGAGTCAAATTTCACTCTAATTACATGTAATTAGGACCAAATTTTCGACTATAATTACATTTTTTAATGTAATTAGTATAAAATGTCGAATTAATTACATGAAGTTAAAGTCAAATTTGACTTTAATTACATTAATAAAATGTAATTAGTGCAAAATTTAAACATAAGTATATTTGTAATTTGTAATTTGAATTTTTCTAATTACTAATTACATTTATAATTTGAAAATTTTCAATGTCTGATTACATTAGTAATTTTTAATTAGAATTGTTTCAATTACTGATTACATTTGTAATTAGAAATTTTTCAATTAGTAATTAGTAATTTTTCAATTAGCTTCTGTCAAGTTTCGGTAAACCAGCTGTGCAAAAAATATAAAAACAAAAAAAAACAATACTCACAAAGTACTCGTAAAATTTTGACAGTCGAGGCTTTCCATGATTGTTGAATACCAAAATCGCCTTGATCATTTTGTAAAAAAAAAATTATGAATAAATTTGCTGAAATTTGTCGAGTGTTAACTTGAGATTATATTGGTATATCTCCGGACTTCGTAGATATAGAGTTGTGTTCTGAGAGGTGACTTTTCTAGGTTATGTCCGCCGCGACTTATTGGAATTACGATTAGCGGTACAGTAGAAAATCCTCGATATATACGGGACACTCGTATCAAACCGCGAGTTATCTAATTCATTTTGTAAGGTCGTTTTTTCCACTTGAATAATTATTTGCGTCTCAAAGTTTCGAAAAATATTGAATACGAAGATTTATACTGTAATGATATTCCGCTATAGATATGAGATAAGCCCCGCATTCGTTTTGGACGTTTACGCGCTTTCAGCACGATGTATAGATATACATCGACTTATAAAATGCTACAGGATGTGGCGCTCACAAGCGCGTAAGCTTCCAAAACGAATGCAGGGTATATTCCCATTAGCGTGAGTAGACCGTGGAGTAGACGCACGACGTCACGCTATGCAAAGATGCGCGTGCGCGAAAAAAAGGTGTCGCGCCGTGCATTTTAGTTGCCATGCGCAATCGCATGCGCATGAGTGACACGTCTGCAGTGAATCTGTGTGCTTCTCCGCAAGCAATCAAGCATTTCGTGTTGGCGAGAGTGTTGTTCGTGACAGGTAGAGTAAGTTTCTCGTCGTTGTTTCGAATAACCGAAGAAAAAAAAAGCGCACCATGAACCGATATCATCGTTACATCACGGGCGAGGTGCATTGGACGATTGTGTGTGAATAAAAAAAAAGTTAATTCCCAACTATGCGGTAAATGGGGAGAATACCGCGTGACTCGAACTTCACGCACGAAGGGTGAGTGACGATTGCGAAATATTCCTCTTTTTTTTCATTTTCAACTGCAACTCATATATAAAAAATATTATCAAAAAGGTTCTTTTATTTTTTTTTGTTTTTTTAAATTCAAATTCATTGCTTTTTTTTTGTAAAAATGAACGGAGTAATGTTCAAACGTCTTCGGGCAGACGACGTTTTTTTTTAAATTATTTTCCACTGTAAAAAACCGGAGCAAATTATTCACACAATCTTTATTTTTTTTTCATTATCGTAGTCGCGCTCGACTTGATATCGGAGCAACCTATCGAGACGTAAAGCACGCGATTTTATGACGGTCATTAAAAGTATACTTTTAATCACGCTTTCATTGTTCACAAATATTGCGAAAAAAATAAAATAAACGGTCTACGAGAATGATCGAACACGATCGAATCGACGTCGTTATTTTGCTTTCGATTAAATTATTCCTCTTTGCCGAAAGTGGAATTTGAGCAATGATCAGAGTTGAAATAATGCCGATGTTGATCGATAGATGGAGAGATTACATTTGTTGCCGATGGAATTGCCACCTGCCAGTAGCATAAAAACCAATGTCGGCGTCGTCAAGGGACAAATGTCCTTCGTGAGACGTTTGGCTTTGGGTTGCGTGGTACTCGCGGCCCTCGGTTTGCTTTACGTGCCGGCTTATCATTCGGCTCAGGGTCCTCTACTTGGCATAGGTGAGACATCGTCGACCCCAGGATCTTCCGGTGGTTCGCACTTCCTAGCATCCGTAGGTACGCATATCGACCGTTCACCGCTTTTTTCCTGCTTTTTATATTGCATTTTAATTCCTCTCCAATTCGGGAATATCAAACGCACGTAGGATAGAAAACCCGTACGAAGAATCGTTGAAAATTGCTTCCTCACAGTGGAAACTTTGCTATTGCTAAAAAAATTCAAAATAGCTTTAATTTTTCCAGATATCCAAATACCAAATTGTTGAAAAATAAATATTTTGGTTGAGTTGAATAGTACAGATTAAATCTTGCATCTGCAACCTTTGCCCCAATGATCATGCAAAAACATCTGTCATTGGCTATAAAGTAATGGCTCATCAATTGCTATTTTCACGATTTTTTTTATGAATAATTTTTCTCGATAGTATTCCGCTTGCTCGATCGACTAACAATAATCCTGAGCTCTGGAATTTTCATTAACGCACTTGATAGATGGAGAACGAATTGAAAGTATGCAAGAAATAATAATTTAATCCAGAACACAGAAATCTCCTGCGATTCAATGAGAAAATTGAAGATTAAAAAAAATAAATGTGAAATGGCCTTCTACAAAATCCTTAATCTTCTTATTCCACAAATGTTTGTACTCTTTTTTAGCCCAATTACCCGGTTGGACTTTCAACACATCGAGAAATTTAAATTCGTATATACATCCGGATAATAATACGACGATTTTGAGTCCAGGCGATTATTGCACAACCGCACCGTATCTTCTGATAATAATATGCTCGGCGGTCGCGAATATCAACTCGAGAATGGTCATTAGAAACACATGGGCGAATACGAGCATTGTTCCTGAGATTTACGAGGAAACTGTCAGAGTGGCATTTCTACTTGGACAAAGTGATAACGAAACGCTCAATGTACGTTGAAGCTAAACGACGCTTACTCTTTGTACCTATTCAAATTAATTTGTAAATTCGATCGCGTCTCGACGTATTTTGTTTGAGGCATTCTAAAAATGTTTATTAAAAATTAAAACAGGTGTATCTGGAGGAGAAATTTTGCACCCTCTTAGTTCAAGAAAGCGAATATAGTTTGGTGGTCCAATCTTTTTCGCATTGAATTATCCGAAACTCATTGTTATTAATTTACTTTTCACATATTTTCTTCAGAATTCCATATTCGACGAGAATCTTCAGTACAATGACATAATACAGGAAAAATTTTACGACACCTACAACAATTTAACGTTGAAATCCGTAATGATGCTCAAGTGGGTGACGAGCAATTGCCAACAATCGAAATATCTCATGAAAACGGACGACGATATGTTCGTAAATGTGCCCAATCTTTTGAAGACTTTGCGCGCGAGGCCACAGATTGCCGGTACGCTTATCGGCTCTCTGATTTGCAACGCTCGACCTATATCCGATCCTAAGAATAAATGGTGAGTTGTTCGCAGTATATACTAGCGGCGAAAAGTTTCTGGACAAAACGTCAAAAAAGGTCCGGAACGTTTTTTTATGCCATTTCGCCGGAAGTCGACGTAGACTAATTTAACAAGCGGCATTTTGAAAGGGAAGAATTCGGCTTCCTTTCCTGATTTTTTAATTATTGTTACAATTTGTTTTTAGATTTGGACTCTATTTTGAAAACAGCTGTTTTGCGCCTTTTTTCCCCTCGTCGGGTGCACCCATCTTCTAGAGGATTTTTTAAATTGAATTTTTAAGATTGGATTCATAAAGAGGTTTGAGCTTCAATTTTTTTTTTTTTTTGACTTTGAGCGTTTTTTTTCCAAAGTTATTCTGTTTTTTTGTGAAGAAAGAGGAAATTTGAGAAATCCCGTATAACATGAAAATGAAGAGGATTCATGAAAAAATTCGAGATATCAAAAAGTTGCGTTTGTTTTTGTTGAGTGCAGAGGAATTTTTTCAGATCTTTTTTCCCAAATTTTTTTTTTTTTCATTTTCTGGGTCGGAGCTCGGTTCATTCAATTACCATAACTCGAGAACTATGGGATTATTGATAAAATGTCAAGAGGGGAAAATACTTTCTTTTAACTTTTTTCAACGTATTGGAATTTTTTTTCGAATTTTTTTCCAGCCTCAACATGGGAAAAAAAATTTGGAAAAAAAATCTAAAAAAATTCCTCTGCACTCAACAAAAACAAACGCAACTTTTTGATAGCCTGAAGTTTTTCATGAATCCTCTTTATTTTTATGTTATACGGGATTTTTCAAATTTCCTCTTTCTTCACACAAAAACAGAATAACTTTGTAAACGAAAAATCGAAAAAATTCCTCTGAACTCAACAAAAACAGACGCGACTTTTTGCTGTTTTGTAGTGTTTCATGAATCCTCTTTGTTTTCATGTTATACAGGATTTTTCTAATTTCCTCTTTTTTCATAAAAAAAAACAGAATAACTTTGTTAAAAAAATCGCTTAAAGTTTAAAAAAAGGAACTTGAAGCGCAAACTTTTCCCTTTATGAATCCAATCGTAAAAATGTATTTTAAAAAATTCCTCTAGAAGATGGGTGCAAGTGAAGAGAGGGGGAAAAAAGGCTAAAAACAGCTGTTTTCAAAATAGAGTCCAAATCTAAAAACAATTTGTAAAAATAATTAAAAAATCAGGAAATAAAGCCGAATTCTGCCAAATTCTTGCCCTTTAAAATACCGCTTGTTAAATTAGTCTACGTTGGATTCCGGCGAAATATTTATTATTAATACCCGGTATCTCGGGTCATCGAAGATTTTGTTCAATTGGTGAATTCTATATTTTTTGTTACAAAAAAAAAATCTAAACAAATTCAGTCTTTTTTCAGGCCCAGTACAATAATAACAAAAATCCCGGAGCAAATTCCAGGGAGCTCAATAAAAGATTTAACTACGGGAATTTTTTAATTGCAGGTACACGCCTAAATACATGTTTTCCGAGAGAATATATCCGAATTATTTGTCCGGCACGGGATACGTGATGAGTCTGGACGTCGCGACGAAGATTTACGTGGCGGCTCTCTCGACTCCGCTGTTGCATCTCGAGGATGTTTATATAACCGGAGTTTGCGCGAAAACGGCCAAATTGCGTCCTCAGAATCATCCGGGTTTCAGTTACGTACCACGTAAATTCGACGTCTGCATTCTCAAGAGTGCGATAACGACTCATCGGGTCGGTACAACGGCGATGCACACGATATGGAATAAATTGCACGATACGAATTTAACGTCGACGTGCGCGAATAATTCGAGCGTCGAAAACGATAAAAAATCATCGACGTCGAATAGACACGGGCGCAATGTTGGTTACTATCTCGTAAAGCGACGGAGTGTCAACAGATGCGTCTAAAATTTCACCTCAAAGAATCTCAAAGAGAGAAGAAAAAAATATTTCAATGAGTCTTCTTTTAACAAGCATTTGGAGCCAAGTTGATAATTATTTTTTTCCGATGAATCTCGATGTTAGATCTTTCTCAATAAGACGTTGAAATATTTTTTTTTGTGGAGCTTCGTGAAGCGATAATCAGAATATCGTTTCAACGCCGAGATTTTCTTTTTTTCAATAATTGTGTGGCCGCGCCACGGTTTCGCATTTTAACCAACGAGAAAGGAAACAAACGAAAATTCGATCAAAGATGAGTGAAAAAATTAAACCTAAGAGAATGAACTGTTTTAAAAATATTTTTCCAGTATCATGGTACGTAGCACATAAGAAAAATTGTCAATTAGGTACTCGTCTTTCCTGTACACGTTACGTGTATACATATATATTTTTTTTAATTTATTTATTCTGGTCCGATCTGATATTGGCATAAGTTTAATGAGAAAAACCGGCGAATGATGCTTGCATAATATTTTCACGCTTGAAGAATACTCTTTATTTCCTGCACATTGAGAGGAAAAGCGTTTTATCGAATACTCTTGAAGATTTGAAAAATATCAAAACTCGTGGATCGTCATCGAGTGATCGTCATTGTTGAATTTTGTTTTTCCAGATTGTTATCGTATTTTTATACAAAAAAATCATGAATCTTTCACAGAAATCATTTAACTTCCTCTAGCATCTAGCTTAAATGATAAAAAAAAGAAAAAATTGTCCCTCGCACACTTATTGTGTACATTAATTTTTCTCGTATTTTTCCCTGGAGCAAAAAGTCTCACGCGGACAACGGCGATAAGGACATTGATAAATATGCTGAAATAGGAAAGGTTTTTCTTTCACTTTTTGCATATACGCTCGAATAGTTTGGCTGTGTGTGTAAATAAAATTTATAAATTATTAGTTTAGAAAACAGAACAAAAAAATAACGTAAAATTATACATAATATCGTCGTGCGTCGTGCTTTTCCTTACGACTATTGTCGAACGTACGTGGAAAAATAAATCAATGTATTTTTCTCCATAGCCTTTGTTGAGCTTGCGAATTTTGCAATTGTTTCTCTTCGCCCATGTCAAATATCGAAGGATATTTTTTATGTCGAAAAATTTAACTAATTTTAGAAAACGATGCGGGCCGACAAAAATTAGGAAAAGTTTTATCTGTGAATTTGGGAATAATTTTACTTCATCCTAGAATTATTTTAGTTTTATTCGAAATTAAGCGTAATTGTATTTTTAATTTGGAAAAAAAACAGGGACTGAGCACACGAAGAATGAAAAGTTTTTGCAGATACTCATTCAACTGATTATGTATTTGTTAACAGTGGAATAAAGGTATTAAGTTAATGAGATAAAAAAGAACAAATATTAAATTTTAATAGGAAGCAGAACGTTGTGAATTTCGGTTGAACGAAAAATATTTGGAATAATTTTTTGACCATCAATCGTGACTGTTCCCGATATGTGACTCGGCTTAATATCCTTTTATTCTTCCGGGAGAACTCTAGTGGCCTTAGAAGAAAAAAAAAAGTTTTTTATTCCATACAGCGAGAAAAGCGTTACCGAAGAATTTGCAATAATTCGTCGGATAGGCGAGACCCAGATCGTGGGTATTTGTATTATATACTATATTGTGTAATGTGGTGCTATCGAGCTAATGTTGAGGCGCGACAAAAAGTAAGAGTGCGCTTGGAAAAGGTTCGAGATACTAATATCAATTTTTGTTTGTTTTCAATACCGATTAACGAAGGGACGATAATAAACGAGAACGTTGATTGATTAGTGAACCAAAACGCTCGAGGTATCAGGAATAGGCTTGCTCTGGCGAAATAATGACCCGATCCATATAATACACATTATTTATTAAGAAAAAAAATTAGATATCCTTTGTACATGTAAAAACAGAAAAACCGAACGAAAAAAAAGTATCGTTCTTCCTGTATTGATGATAAAAAGTATGAGCAGATTAAATGCAGACGTGATTCTTTTTTTTCCATAAAATTTTAGCATTCAATATGATTGCCTCAATTTTTATGATTTTTTTCCAACTTTAACATGCAGTTTTCTTTTTCTTTTTATTTTTTATGCTCTATTTATTCTTCCAGTGCCATTTTGTATTCTCGAAATCGAAGGATCTTAAAAAATGACTCAATTTCTTTACATTTCCTTTTCATTCCTGCACCCCGTTGATTTCATCTTCTATTTCCAGAATCAAAAATCATTTGAACCATTTGGCGTGCAAGTAAAATTTCAAAAAAAAAAAAAGAATCTGTCGCTTACTTTTAGAAATATTCAAGAATCGAGTGTAATTTCCTCGAATTTTCTCTCTTTCTTCACTTTCTTGCGTTCATTTCTTTCTTTCTTCCATTTTTTCATTTTTCTGGAATCTGGGGAGCTCAAAACGAGATCCTCACCTCTGCCAGAATCGACCGAATCCTCGCAAATATTAACCGCCATTAGACATTCGGAGAGACGTTCGACCCGTTTCTTTTCGGTCTTGGCTTGACACTTTTTTTTTCTCTTGTCGATGCGATTATTCAATTTTTCTGTCTCTGTGTAATCTTTCTTTCGTTTTTTCGGCAATTGCGTAATTTCCAAGGGTATAGAATTATTCTCATCATCATCATCATCAAGGGTTATAATATTTCCATCGGCCAGCTCGATCGTCAATTCATTTGCCAATTCGCGTGGCTTTGCATTTTCAAATTTATCCTCGTTGCGATTTTTACGTTTTTTCGCTGAACCCTCGATTCCGACTTTCTCCTCGACCTCACACTTTTTTCTCTTACGTTTTTTCGTCGACCTTTTTTCAGTGGAATCGTCGATCAGCGAAAAAGCGTCTAGACATTTAGCGAGAGCTGCGAAATTTCGTTCTTCCTTTCGTTTCAATTTTTTCGATTCTTTCGTGACGATTTCCGGACTCGAATGACCCGCGATTGGAGGAGGCTCCAAGATGCTGTTGGAATTGGCATCGACGAGCGACGAATCGTCGAAAATCGACGAATCCATTTCGTCGACGCTTCTGCGACTTTTGCGTTTGGATTTTTTCTTCTTCTTCACCTCCGTCCATTCTTCCAATTCGCCGATATTTTTATCCGCGTTTCCCAACAAACGTGCCTCCTGCATGGCTATGCGAGCCAATTTTCCGTTCAAGGTCAAACCGTGACGGGCACCCTTGTGAGCGGTTCTTCCGCCGCAGGCGCGAAAAAGTTCCTCGTCCGTTAAGCCAAAGGACGTTCTCTCGGTCGCTTCTTCAGGAATTTTTGATTTTTCAATATCCTCGTTGGCCACGACTTTGCCATTGTCAAGGGTGCAAGTTTTACGAAAATTTCCATAGAGCATGCTAGGATTTTCGTCGCTTTTCTCGAGATCGAATTTACTCGTTGAAATCTTAACGGCATTCGAGTCTGTGACGGACATTGAAATATCACGAGATTCCTTCGATTTTTCGATTTTTACGTTTGCCGCTGCTCGGTCATAGACGGATTCCCACCATTTGTACTCCTTTGTGTCTTGGCCGATACCTGATTTGTCGAATTTTAACTTTGGCTTCAATGCATCGACAATGCCGTTCTCGTTTTTTCCCAATCCTTTGCCTATTTTCGTAGAACAATCATAAAATATGTTATTAATCGGCAGAAATCATTTCCGCATTGCACAGAATTTCAATTTTGAGAAGACAGAAATATCATTAGGAGCAAACTTTTAGTTTGATTTGTACGAGACTCGATACGACAATCTTTCGATTAGTGAAGGAAAAATTATGAGCGTTTCGCAATCTTACGAGCAATCTCAAAGGTCGGTAAAACCGCTCTATTTTGCCCACAGAGTCAATGTTAGCTATGTTCTATTTTTTAAAATTTTCGTTGCTCAAAAACCATTCGACTGTCTTTTTGTTGAATATTCAATAATTTTTAGGTTAGGCGAGCAAAGGAAATGGGTTTTCGAATAAACCACGTAAGCACTCATTTTTTATACAGATTATGGGGAAGATCTATATAAAAATATACATATATGTATATATGTATTCATTTATTCGGTAGAAGGCTAATTATATGTTATATATCTCGTATCTTTGTAACTTTAAATTCTTACCTTCGGTCCAGCCATACTTCAACAATTGGGTTTTAGCGAAACTAGCCATTAGTCGATAATTTATGCCTGACAAACTCGCTCGCCCGGCAATAATAATTTTAAGAATTCTGTAATCGTGTCTCTGTTTCGTTGTTTATCTTTTTATCTCCTCAAACACAATGTATTATCGGTACACTCGCCTGACAATAATAATTTTGGAGCCCGTTCAGAATTAATGTCAACTGTGTAAGATATATATATATATATAGAAAAGAGTGAGAGTGATACAGTAGGTTCTGTGTCCGAGAGAGGCGCTACAATAGTAGCTTCTGAAAGCGCCCCCTTGTTGTCGCATTGGAAGTGACGGAAGTGACAGAGCTTACCGTCCGTCGATAAACGACCATTTTGTATATACAGGAAGAAAAAAAAATTAGAGGAGAATGTAAATTCTTCATGTGTGTGTGTGTGTGTGTGTGTGTGTTGTGTGCGGTGTTTTCGTGTGTCGTGTGTCATACGTTTGTTGGCGAAGGGAGAAAATCCAATTCTCTTTGACAGTCAGTGCACAGCGGGAAGTAAACGATTTGCCGAAATACGAGAAGAAACGAGAAACGTCGAATATTGGGTTTTGCGATGTTTCGCAATATGGAATTCTATTCGCGACGTTTTGAGTGTCAATAAAATTACTAGCGTTTTCTTCGTCGACACATTGCAGTGAATTTTACATCTACATATATATATACACATACAAGTGTGTATATACGTATATACGTTGAAATTGCTCGTAGAAAAAATCGTCATTCTACGTGCGAGCCATTTGAAGCTGAATAATTGAAAAATAAGATTTAGAAACTAAACGAGAATGGGCGACGGAAAAGAGGGAGAGCGTCAGCCGCTTTTGAAAAATGACAATGTCAATTACAGCTCACACGCGACTGATGTGAGCGGTGAGTATTTTTTTTTTTTTACGAAAAAAAAACAATTCTCGATAGAATACAATGCCAGGATTGTGCATCGTTCTCAACGATTTTTCCAGATGTCAACTCGTCAAATGTAAACACAGTCTCACCGATCGGCCCTGATGAATTGCCTCCGCCCTTTCAATCGGCAAATCAGAGCGGCATGCCGATGGTTACTTGCAGAGTTTGCCAAGCAATGATCGACATTTCCGGCAAGAAAGATCAACACGTCGTCAAGTGTGGACAATGCAACGAAGCTACGGTAAAAATAATTGCTCCTTCGGGAAGAAAGATAGATTTCCTTGTCAAAGTTTAGTAATTGAGAAGAAAAAATTGAAATAATAAAGAAATACATTTTTGTTAGTTATTGGTAAACTTTTCGCATTATTTTAATTAAAACCGAGTAAAATTGAATCAAAATTAATTTAATTTGACTAAAATCGATTGAAATTGATTAGATGTCACTAAAATCGATGAAAATCCATTAAAATCTATTTTACATTATTGGTATGATATTAAAATTTTTCTGTTCTCTGAAAATAATTTCTTAATTGTCTTAGAACAATCATTTTAGGAAATTACATTAAAATTCTGTAAAGCAAAATAATTTTCATTCGTCGCTCGGGTGACAAATAAATATTCAATTGTGTGAATTTGAAGCCTATACGAAACGCTCCGCCCGGAAAAAAATACGTGAGATGTCCATGCAACTGTCTGCTCATATGCAAGAGCTCTTCGCAGCGCATAGCTTGCCCGAGACCCAATTGCAAGAGAATAATAAATCTTGCGCCAAGTCCAGTGACACCGCCTGTATTATCGATGCCTGGAATGTGCAGAGTCTGCTGCGCTCATTGCCACGACACCTTTTTAGTAAGGAAAATATTTCAAATATATATTATATTTATATTTATATTATATATTTATATTATATCTTTGGAACGGGTAATCAAAAAAATCTCAAAATTTAACAGGAAGGGTCTTTGGAAGGGTACTCAAAAATATAAAAAAAATTGAGAAAATTAATCAAAAAGTTTTTTAATTTGTCCGATTTGGTATGGAATGCCCCTTATATAATATTAATTATTAATTTTAAGAACCTGTTAACAATAAAAAAGTGTCAAAATAAATTCTAAACAATGAAAAAAAATAATATACAGTAACAAAAATTGGTATTCATAATAATTTATTAAAAAAAAAAAAATTTAATTTTTAAAAATCGAAAAAAATAGTAGTTATTGAGATCCCACGATCGGACTAGTCTCAAAAATTGTTGAATAGATAGATGTTTGAAACAAAAAATTACTCAAAAATATAAAAAATTTGAGGAAATAAAAAAAAAGTTTTTCAAACTGTCCGATTTGGGATGGAATGCCTCATATATTATATTTATTATAATTATATATATATTTATATATATTATGTATTAATATACATTATATTATATATTATTCTATTATATTATTTATATTTTATTTATATTTAACCGTACAGAGAGTTTCGCCTAATGAAACTATATTGTTTTTTGCAGTTCAACACACTAAACAATGCTCTAGCGAGATGTCCACATTGTCGCAAAGTTTCTTCTGTCGGGCCCGATTTTGCAAAAGGTCGCGGCATAGCGTTCATAATATCGGGAATCATAGCCCTGATTCTGGGTATCGCTGTTACGGTAATAATACGATTATTTTATCTACGATCATATTCGTTTTTTTTCCTTTATCACATTTTTTTTTATCTCGATCAGATTTTACTTCACGTGTGTTTGATGCTTGATTTCAGGTCGGGACTTACTCGCTCGTGGGAACGAACGGAGGAATATACGTGGCTTATGTCGGTGAGTGCAGTTGAAAAAAATGAGAATTCAATTCTGTACTCGCAAAAACTATGTGTCACGGTTGAATTATCAGTCATCGACCCCTCAAAGATACTTGAGATTATTTTTATCTCATCTAAAAATTGTCGTTATTAAAACTGTTATGTTGATATTATTGATATTAATAATAGCTTTAAAAGTATATTTCTTGATTTTTTTTAAATGTATGCCACTGTAAAAAAATAATAATTACCAATTTATATTCACAGGTGCGTTTCTCGTGGCGCTTCTCTGTCTCGGTCGGAGCGTCTACTATTGTACAATGAAGATTAGTCTCATAGAGGGTCCGATGTAATGATGTTACAAATTTTGCACGCTGCTGAAATGCGTGAGAGGAAAATAATATGAGAATCGAGGAAGCAGCCGAAATATACTTTTAATGCCAATGTCATATATACAAACGAATAATCAAGTAAAAAAAATGTAGATTTCACTTTAACGGTAAACGCGTAAGATTTCCGAACATATTCTCCCGAGATCCGACGCGTTATTCGGTTTTGATATTTTGTTATATTATTCTGGTGTGTCTGCATTTTTTTTTCTTTTTGCTAACGTGAGAAAGGTAACGGGCATCTATCCAAGCCACGTGCTATATTAGACTGTGAATTTGAAAGGAGAACAAAAAGATGCGCGTACTCTATATTGTATACGAGGCCATTTTTTTTCTTTTTTTTACAAAGATACTCTTCTCAGACGTAAATTGGAGACAACCGATCGGACATTCATTCCAATTGCCCGCATATTATTAATAATAATAATACTATTACTACTATTATAATCATCTGTATCGTCGCCTGTGAAATAATATACCGAACGGGTCACCGATTTTTGTCGCGTTCGTATAAAGACGATGCTATACGTGTATTACAATTTCGTGTTAACTATGAAAATAATTACGAGTATAAATTACGTACATAAACGTAAATCACGACATACGTATATGTATATACATATATACATGTATAGAATAAAATTATTACGTGGAAATAAAACATTTTACTTGACGGAATGCGAAATTTCACTCATTGATTTTTGTTAAAGGATATTTATCTTTTGTGAGATATTATAATAACAGATTGATTGAAAAAAAAAAGTTTTAACTCATTTTGAGGAAATGCATCCTGAAAAAGGCGTTTATCGTGAGCCCGGGAAATATTTGTTCAGTCGGTAAAAAAACCATGAATTTAAATATTTTTCGCGCTCCATGAATTTAAAATCATACATACATGCATATATATATATATATATATCAAATTCATAATAGTTTTCATTTTTTTGAGTATTACACACGCAGGCGATATATGTATGCATGGCAGCATATGTGTTGGACGTTTACACGCGCTTACAGCACATATGTAGGTTTATATATATATATATATATATATATATATATATATATATATATATATATATATATATATATATCCTTGGTGACGGGACGCTGGCACGCTGTTACGTCATATCGCTCTCCCCCCGCGCGCCATGACGTCATGCGCGTCGCATGATCGCGGTCATGCGCGACGCGCTGCCCCTCTTATCGCCAGCCGCGCTACGTGTAACCTCAGTCGCGGCTCGCCCGTCGCGGGGATCGAGTCTCTCTGTGCGTTCGGTTATTCGCTCCGTTCATGAAGCGTGTTCGTCGTAAAAAAAGTCGTGGCATCGAGAATAATTAAAAACAAAATGTATTTCTCAATAATGCATAGCAAAAAGTGTGTAAAGCATCATGTGTAAATGCCGTGTTGAACGTGAAATGTCACGACACAATGAGTGCAACGAAAATTGCGTAGTACAGCGAAAGTACGTGGGAAAAAGAGTGTACACAACATCGCATTAAATGCCTTGTCGTAAGTAAAAAAACGTGTTTGAAAAAAGCGCGAAAAAAAATGTATTAAAAAACGCGGCAGCGTCACATCGCCATGTGATCAAAAATAAAAAAAAAGAAAATAACAGTGAATCAAAATAGTTTTTATTTTATTGAGTAAAATAAAAATAATTTAACATAATTTTTTTTTATTAAAAATAATTACAATTACAATCGATATAAAAATATTATTGAAGTTTTTTTTCGGTTTGGATAATTGATTTTTTTTTTAACTTTTAATATTTGGAATTTTCAATATATTCGATACTTGGCATTTTTTTTCACTTCTAAGAAGTATTTTCTGATTGATACATGTTTTAATTTATTTTTATATACAGATAATAATAAACGAATAATAAATTATTATTAGGTATATAATGTAAGTTCCTAGTAAATATCTAAAGTATTTATTTGTTGACGGATAAAAAATTATCATCGTATTGTTATTCGGAACGAACAAAAAGCGTGAGAAAATCAATAATGTCTCATTTGAAGTACTTCCTGTGCTATCATTTTTTTGGTTTTTATTACATCGATGCTCATAAGATTTTCTCGCATCTCGAAAAGTGTTTTTATTTCGAGCGTAGTTCGAACATACACAAGACACACACGACCAGCATTGGAATGAAAAGTTGCGGTCTTTCTCTCACGAACGTTAACGTGAGTCTTCGTTCCGACGTTTTGATGTAAAAAATTGCAAATCCTGGTACATTTGTTTTGAACACCGTGCGAGAACACGTTTCGGCGATGAGCAGACGAATATTTTCCATTTCCTTCACGCCAAGTCTCATTGAGGTAAATTCAAAATGTATTCTCAATATTTTTAGATTTAGGCCTTCATATTTTTTGATCTAGTGAACAATCGAAAAAAAAACTTTTAAAACTGAAAAAATGATACTAAAAAAATAACGTGTAATTTAAAATTTCAAAAATAGATAAAACAAATAAAAGTTATGAATATCACAAGCTGCGAATATTTTAGTACTTGTAAAAATGTTTATTTCGAAGTGGTGAATTTTTTCGAAAAATTCAAAATGCTCCAAGTCAAAAATATATATATCTCGGGTTTATAATTAGAATAAACACATGAAAATAAATTTCGACATTTAAAAAAAAAAAATTCTTACACCACAACTTAAGACGAAAAAAAATGATCCCTTATCCTTATGATAAAAAAAAAATTAAGTAAACCTTGTATTGACTTCTACCAAAACATTTAATTTATTCAAATTTTAGATTTTATTTAGTTTAAAAAAAAATTGAACAAACCTTGTATTGACTTCTCCCAATATATAAATTTATTTAAATTTTATATTTTAGTCCGTTTTTTGAAAAAATTTAAATAAATCTTGTATCTGACTTCTCCTAATAAATAAAATTTATTCAAATTTTAATTTTAGTTTTTTTTCAATTATAAAAAAAATAAAAGTAAATCTTGTATCGACCTCTCCCGATACATAAAATTTACTCAAATTTTATTTTTAGATTTTATTCAGTCTAAATAAAAATTTAAGTTAACCTTGTATTGATTTGTCCCAATACATAAAATTTATTGAAATTTCAATTTTAGATTTTATTTAATGAAAAAAAAAAATTAGGTAAATCTTGTATTAACTTCTCTCGATACATAAAATTTATTCAGATTTTAATTTTAGATTTTATTAGGTTTAAAAAAAATTAAATAAACTTTGTATTGACTTCTCCCAATACATAAAAATTATTTCAATTTTGAATTGATTAAAATTTTATTCTTGAATTCAATTTTAATTAAAATCTTTATCTTAAATTTGGTCTTGGGTTTGATTTTGATTAAAGTTTGGATCTATAGGTTTGGTTCTGACTAAAATGTTGATCTTAAATTTATTTTATTATCTTCGTTTTTTTAAAGTTATGCGCATTTGAAAAAAAAGTGTCTGAAATTTTCAACAATTTATTGTGATTGGAAGGATTGAGACAAAAATCTAAAAAAATTCTGAAAGACTGCTTTCAGTTCGTACAAAGAAATAGAAAGTTTTCAACAAAATCAAAAATTGCCTGAAATGCCCCATATATATATATAAGGCATTCCATACGAAACCGACCAATCGGTAACCTCGACCATTTTTTATTCTTGTGATAATTTTTTATCTCTTTGTACGTACGTACGCATTGAAAGCAATCTTTCAGAATTTTTAAGGATTTTTTGCTTAACCCTTTCCGACTACAATAAATTTTTGAAAATTTCTCACAATTTTTTTTCAAATGCGTATAACTTTTCAAAGAATGGAGATATCAAAATTGGACGAGATATCTTTTTTTTCGTCTTCGGTTGTAGTTTCATATATAAAAAAATACAAAAAAAATATCCTTGTTCACTTTTATATATTTTTTTCAATTGTAAACAAAGAAAAAATTTTAGCTTGGACAATTTTGATTTTTTTCAAAAAACTCAACACGTTTTGAGAGACATTTTTGCAAGTACCAAACAATTCGCAGCTTGTGATATTCAAAACTTGTATTTTTTTAAAATCTATTTTTGAAGTTATCCGTTACACGTTATTCTTTTAGTGATACGTTTAACTTCAGAAATAGACCAAAAATATAAGTTATGAATATCATAAGCTGCAAATTTTTTACTATGTACTTGTAAAAGTGTCTCTTCAGAAGTGATGAATTTTTTCAAAAAAATCGAAATGGTCCAAGTTAAAAAAAATGTATTCTCGGTTTAAAACTAGAAAAACATATGAAAATTAACTTTGATGATGTTTTTGTATTTTTTTCATGAAACTACAGCTCAAGACGAAAAAATAATCTCTTATTTCATTTTGATATTTTCGTTTTTTTTTAAGTTACGAGCATTTGAAAAAAAATTGTGTGAAATTTAACGATTTTTTATATGGAGAACCGGAACTCGAACAATTATAAAATAATTCGTGATGTATCGTTGTATGTCCTTCTATCGTACGAAATATCGTGATTGATCTGCTTGCCAGAGTTCAATAGTTACGGTCAAAAACGTGCAAAACGCGTCATTAACGATTTTTTATCTAGAGAACCGGAAAACGAACAATTATAAAGTAATTCGTGGGGTATCGTTATGTGTTTTCCTATCGTACGAAAAATCATAATTGATCTGCTTGCATGGGTTCCATAGTTACAGTCAAAAATATGCTAAAAGCGCGATTAACGATTTTTTATCTGGAGAACCGGAAGTCGAAAAATTCTCAAATAATTCGTGGGGTATCGTTGTATGTCCTTTCATCGTACGAAAAATCGTGATTGATCAGCTCGCCAGGGTTCAATAGTTACAGTTAAAAACATGCAAAACGCGTCATTAACGATTTTTTATCTGGAGAACCGGAAGTCGAACAATTATGAAATAATTCGTGGGGTATCGTTGTGTATCCCCCTATCGTATGAAAAATCGTGATTGATCTCCTTGCATGGGTTTCATAGTTACAGTCGAAAATATGCAAAAAGCGCGATTAACGATTTTTTATCTGGAGAACCGGGAGTCGAAGAATTCTCAAATAATTCGTGGGGTATCGTTGTATGTCCTTCTATCGTACGAAAAATCGTGATTGATCCGCTTGCCAGGGTTCAATAGTTAGAGTCGGAAGAATGCAAAAAGCGCGATTAACGATTTTTTATCTGGAGAACCGGAAGTCGAAAAATTCTTAAATAATTCGTGGGGTATCGTTGTATGTTCTTTCATCGTACGAAAAATCGTGATTGATCTGCTCGCCAGAGTTCAATAGTTACAGTCGAAAACATGCAAAACGCGTCATTAACGATTTTTTATCTGGAGAACCGGAAATCGAACAATTATAAAATAATTCGTGAAGTATCGTTGTGTATCCTCCTATCGTACGAAAAATCGTGACTGATCTCCTTGCATGGGTTTCATAGTTACAGTCGGAAATATGCAAAAAGCGCGATTAACGATTTTTTATCTCGAGAACCGGAAGTCGAAAAATTCTCAAATAATTCGTGGGATATCGCTGTATGTCCTTCTAGCGTACGAAAAATCGTGATTGATCTGGTTGCCAGGGTTCAAGAGTTACAGTCAAAAACATGCAAAACGCGCCATTAACGATTTTTTATCTGGAGAACCGGAAGTCGAAAAATTCTTAAATAATTCGTGGGGTATCGTTGTATGTTCTTTCATCGTACCAAAAATCGTGATTGATCTCCTTGCATGGGTTTCATAGTTGCAGTCGAAAATATGCAAAAAGCGCGATTAACGATTTTTTATATGGAGAACCGGAAGTCGAAGAATTCTCAAATAATTCGTGGGGTATCGTTGTGTATCCTCCTATCGTACGAAAAATCGTGATTGATCTGCTTGCCAGGGTTCAATAGTTACAGTCGAAAATATGCAAAAAGCGCGATTAACGATTTTTCATCTCGAGAACCGGAAGTCGAAAAATTCTCAAATAATTCGTGGGGTATCGCTGTATGTCCTTCTATCGTACGAAAAATCGTGATTGATCTGGTTGCCAGGGTTCAAGAGTTACAGTCAAAAACATGCAAAACGCGCCATTAACGATTTTTTATCTGGAGAACCGGAAGTCGAAAAATTCTTAAATAATTCGTGAAGTATCGTTGTATGTTCTTTCATCGTACGAAAAATCGTGATTGATCTGCTTGCCAGGGTTCAATAGTTACAGTCAAAAACATGCAAAACGCGTCATTAACGATTTTTTATCTGGAGAACCGGAAGTCGAACAATTATAAAATAATTCGGGGGTATCGCTGTGCATCCTCCTATCATATGAAAAATCGTGATTGATCTCCTTGCATGGGTTTCATAGTTACAGTCGAAAATATGCAAAAAGCGCGATTAACGATTTTTTATCTGGAGAACCGGAAGTCGAAAAATTCTTAAATAATTCGTGGGGTATCGTTGTATGTTCTTTCATCGTACGAAAAATCGTGATTGATCTGCTCGCCAGAGTTCAATAGTTACAGTCGAAAACATGCAAAACGCGTCATTAACGATTTTTTATCTGGAGAACCGGAAATCGAACAATTATAAAATAATTCGTGAAGTATCGTTGTGTATCCTCCTATCGTACGAAAAATCGTGACTGATCTCCTTGCATGGGTTTCATAGTTACAGTCGGAAATATGCAAAAAGCGCGATTAACGATTTTTTATCTCGAGAACCGGAAGTCGAAAAATTCTCAAATAATTCGTGGGATATCGCTGTATGTCCTTCTAGCGTACGAAAAATCGTGATTGATCTGGTTGCCAGGGTTCAAGAGTTACAGTCAAAAACATGCAAAACGCGCCATTAACGATTTTTTATCTGGAGAACCGGAAGTCGAAAAATTCTTAAATAATTCGTGGGGTATCGTTGTATGTTCTTTCATCGTACCAAAAATCGTGATTGATCTCCTTGCATGGGTTTCATAGTTGCAGTCGAAAATATGCAAAAAGCGCGATTAACGATTTTTTATATGGAGAACCGGAAGTCGAAGAATTCTCAAATAATTCGTGGGGTATCGTTGTGTATCCTCCTATCGTACGAAAAATCGTGATTGATCTGCTTGCCAGGGTTCAATAGTTACAGTCGAAAATATGCAAAAAGCGCGATTAACGATTTTTCATCTCGAGAACCGGAAGTCGAAAAATTCTCAAATAATTCGTGGGGTATCGCTGTATGTCCTTCTATCGTACGAAAAATCGTGATTGATCTGGTTGCCAGGGTTCAAGAGTTACAGTCAAAAACATGCAAAACGCGCCATTAACGATTTTTTATCTGGAGAACCGGAAGTCGAAAAATTCTTAAATAATTCGTGAAGTATCGTTGTATGTTCTTTCATCGTACGAAAAATCGTGATTGATCTGCTTGCCAGGGTTCAATAGTTACAGTCAAAAACATGCAAAACGCGTCATTAACGATTTTTTATCTGGAGAACCGGAAGTCGAACAATTATAAAATAATTCGGGGGTATCGCTGTGCATCCTCCTATCATATGAAAAATCGTGATTGATCTCCTTGCATGGGTTTCATAGTTACAGTCGAAAATATGCAAAAAGCGCGATTAACGATTTTTTATCTGGAGAACCGGAAGTCGAAAAATTCTTAAATAATTCGTGGGGTATCGTTGTATGTTCTTTCATCGTACGAAAAATCGTGATTGATCTGCTCGCCAGAGTTCAATAGTTACAGTCGAAAACATGCAAAACGCGTCATTAACGATTTTTTATCTGGAGAACCGGAAATCGAACAATTATAAAATAATTCGTGAAGTATCGTTGTGTATCCTCCTATCGTACGAAAAATCGTGACTGATCTCCTTGCATGGGTTTCATAGTTACAGTCGGAAATATGCAAAAAGCGCGATTAACGATTTTTTATCTCGAGAACCGGAAGTCGAAAAATTCTCAAATAATTCGTGGGATATCGCTGTATGTCCTTCTAGCGTACGAAAAATCGTGATTGATCTGGTTGCCAGGGTTCAAGAGTTACAGTCAAAAACATGCAAAACGCGCCATTAACGATTTTTTATCTGGAGAACCGGAAGTCGAAAAATTCTTAAATAATTCGTGGGGTATCGTTGTATGTTCTTTCATCGTACCAAAAATCGTGATTGATCTCCTTGCATGGGTTTCATAGTTGCAGTCGAAAATATGCAAAAAGCGCGATTAACGATTTTTTATATGGAGAACCGGAAGTCGAAGAATTCTCAAATAATTCGTGGGGTATCGTTGTGTATCCTCCTATCGTACGAAAAATCGTGATTGATCTGCTTGCCAGGGTTCAATAGTTACAGTCGAAAATATGCAAAAAGCGCGATTAACGATTTTTCATCTCGAGAACCGGAAGTCGAAAAATTCTCAAATAATTCGTGGGGTATCGCTGTATGTCCTTCTATCGTACGAAAAATCGTGATTGATCTGGTTGCCAGGGTTCAAGAGTTACAGTCAAAAACATGCAAAACGCGCCATTAACGATTTTTTATCTGGAGAACCGGAAGTCGAAAAATTCTTAAATAATTCGTGAAGTATCGTTGTATGTTCTTTCATCGTACGAAAAATCGTGATTGATCTGCTTGCCAGGGTTCAATAGTTACAGTCAAAAACATGCAAAACGCGTCATTAACGATTTTTTATCTGGAGAACCGGAAGTCGAAC
Source organism: Alloplasta piceator (assembly GCA_946863875.1). Lineage (NCBI taxonomy): Eukaryota > Metazoa > Arthropoda > Insecta > Hymenoptera > Ichneumonidae > Alloplasta > Alloplasta piceator. The sequence goes on along the minus strand of OX333081.1, from coordinate 7,242,865 downwards.
AATTATAAAATAATTCGGGGGTATCGCTGTGCATCCTCCTATCATATGAAAAATCGTGATTGATCTCCTTGCATGGGTTTCATAGTTACAGTCGAAAATATGCAAAAAGCGCGATTAACGATTTTTTATCTGGAGAACCGGAAGTCGAAAAATTCTTAAATAATTCGTGGGGTATCGTTGTATGTTCTTTCATCGTACGAAAAATCGTGATTGATCTGCTCGCCAGAGTTCAATAGTTACAGTCGAAAACATGCAAAACGCGTCATTAACGATTTTTTATCTGGAGAACCGGAAATCGAACAATTATAAAATAATTCGTGAAGTATCGTTGTGTATCCTCCTATCGTACGAAAAATCGTGACTGATCTCCTTGCATGGGTTTCATAGTTACAGTCGGAAATATGCAAAAAGCGCGATTAACGATTTTTTATCTCGAGAACCGGAAGTCGAAAAATTCTCAAATAATTCGTGGGATATCGCTGTATGTCCTTCTAGCGTACGAAAAATCGTGATTGATCTGGTTGCCAGGGTTCAAGAGTTACAGTCAAAAACATGCAAAACGCGCCATTAACGATTTTTTATCTGGAGAACCGGAAGTCGAAAAATTCTTAAATAATTCGTGGGGTATCGTTGTATGTTCTTTCATCGTACCAAAAATCGTGATTGATCTCCTTGCATGGGTTTCATAGTTGCAGTCGAAAATATGCAAAAAGCGCGATTAACGATTTTTTATATGGAGAACCGGAAGTCGAAGAATTCTCAAATAATTCGTGGGGTATCGTTGTGTATCCTCCTATCGTACGAAAAATCGTGATTGATCTGCTTGCCAGGGTTCAATAGTTACAGTCGAAAATATGCAAAAAGCGCGATTAACGATTTTTCATCTCGAGAACCGGAAGTCGAAAAATTCTCAAATAATTCGTGGGGTATCGCTGTATGTCCTTCTATCGTACGAAAAATCGTGATTGATCTGGTTGCCAGGGTTCAAGAGTTACAGTCAAAAACATGCAAAACGCGCCATTAACGATTTTTTATCTGGAGAACCGGAAGTCGAAAAATTCTTAAATAATTCGTGAAGTATCGTTGTATGTTCTTTCATCGTACGAAAAATCGTGATTGATCTGCTTGCCAGGGTTCAATAGTTACAGTCAAAAACATGCAAAACGCGTCATTAACGATTTTTTATCTGGAGAACCGGAAGTCGAACAATTATAAAATAATTCGGGGGTATCGCTGTGCATCCTCCTATCATATGAAAAATCGTGATTGATCTCCTTGCATGGGTTTCATAGTTACAGTCGAAAATATGCAAAAAGCGCGATTAACGATTTTTTATCTGGAGAACCGGAAGTCGAAAAATTCTCGAATCATTCGTGAGGGAATCGCTGTATGTCCTTCTATCGTACGAAAAATCGTGATTGATCTGGTTGCCAGGGTTCAATAGTTACAGTCGAAAATATGCAAAAAGCGCGATTAACGATTTTTTATCTGGAGAACCGGAAGTCGAAGAATTCTCAAATAATTCGTGGGGTATCGTTGTATGTCCTTCTATCGTACGAAAAATCGTGATTGATCTGCTTGCCAGGGTTCAATAGTTACAGTCGGAAATATGCAAAAAGCGCGATTAACGATTTTTTATCTGGAGAACCGGAAGTCGAAAAATTCTCAAATAATTCGTGGGGCATCGCTGTATGTCCGTCCATCGTACGAAAAATCGTGATTGATCTGATTGCCAGGGTTCAAGAGTTACAGTCAAAAACATGCAAAACGCGCCATTAACGATTTTTTATCTGGAGAACCGGAAGTCGAAAAATTCTTAAATAATTCGTGGGGTATCGTTGTATGTTCTTCCATTGTACGAAAAATCGTGATTGATCTGCTCGCCAGGGTTCAATAGTTACAGTAAAAAACATGCAAAACGCCTCATTAACGATTTTTTATCTGGAGAACCGGAAGTCGAACAATTATAAAATAATTCGTGGAGTATCGTTGTGTATCCTCCTATCGTATGAAAAATCGTGATTGATCTCCTTGCATGGGTTTCATAGTTACAGTCAAAAATATGCAAAAAGCGCGATTAACGATTTTTTATCTGGAGAACCGGAAGTCGAAAAATTCTCAAATAATTCGTGGGGTATCGCTGTATGTCCTTCTATCGTACGAAAAATCGTGATTGATCTGGTTGCCAGGGTTCAAGAGTTACAGTCAAAAACATGCAAAACGCGCCATTAACGATTTTTTATCTGGAGAACCGGAAGTCGAAAAATTCTTAAATAATTCGTGGGGTATCGTTGTATGTTTTTTCATCGTACGAAAAATCGTGATTGATCTCCTTGCATGGGTTTCATAGTTACAGTCGAAAATATACAAAAAGCGCGATTAACGATTTTTTATATGGAGAACCGGAAGTCGAAGAATTCTCAAATAATTCGTGGGGTATCGTTGTGTATCCCCCTATCGTACGAAAAATCTCGATTGATCTGCTTGCCAGGGTTCAATAGTTACAGTCGAAAATATGCAAAAAGCGCGATTAACGATTTTTTATCTGGAGAACCGGAAGTCGAAAAATTCTCAAATAATTCGTGGGATATCGTTGTATGTTCTCCTATTGTACGAAAAATCGTGATTGATCTGCTTGCCAGGGTTCAATAGTTACAGTCGAAAATATGCAAAAAGCGCGATTAACGATTTTTTATCTGGAGAACCGGAAGTCGAAAAATTCTCAAATCATTCGTGAGGGAATCGCTGTATGTCCTTCTATCGTACGAAAAATCGTGATTGATCTGGTTGCCAGGGTTCAATAGTTACAGTCGAAAATATGCAAAAAGCGCGATTAACGATTTTTTATCTGGAGAACCGGAAGTCGAAGAATTCTCAAATAATTCGTGGGGTATCGTTGTATGTCCTTCTATCGTACGAAAAATCGTGATTGATCTGCTTGCCAGGGTTCAATAGTTACAGTCGGAAATATGCAAAAAGCGCGATTAACGATTTTTTATCTGGAGAACCGGAAGTCGAAAAATTCTCAAATAATTCGTGGGGCATCGCTGTATGTCCGTCTATCGTACGAAAAATCGTGATTGATCTGATTGCCAGGGTTCAAGAGTTACAGTCAAAAACATGCAAAACGCGCCATTAACGATTTTTTATCTGGAGAACCGGAAGTCGAAAAATTCTTAAATAATTCGTGGGGCATCGTTGTATGTCCTTTCATCGTACGAAAAATCGTGATTGATCTCCTTGCATGGGTTTCATAGTTACAGTCGAAAATATGCAAAAAGCGCGATTAACGATTTTTTATCTGGAGAACCGGAAGTCGAAGAATTCTCAAATAATTCGTGGGGCATCGCTGTATGTCCGTCTATCGTACGAAAAATCGTGATTGATCTGATTGCCAGGGTTCAAGAGTTACAGTCAAAAACATGCAAAACGCGCCATTAACGATTTTTTATCTGGAGAACCGGGAGTCGAAAAATTCTTAAATAATTCGTGGGGCATCGCTGTATGTCCGTCTATCGTACGAAAAATCGTGATTGATCTGATTGCCAGGGTTCAAGAGTTACAGTCAAAAACATGCAAAACGCGCCATTAACGATTTTTTATCTGGAGAACCGGAAGTTGAAAAATTCTTAAATAATTCGTGGGGTATCGTTGTATGTTCTTCCATTGTACGAAAAATCATGATTGATCTGCTCGCCGGGGTTCAATAGTTACAGTAAAAAACATGCAAAACGCGTCATTAACGATTTTTTATCTGGAGAACCGGAAGTCGAACAATTATAAAATAATTCGTGGAGTATCGTTGTGTATCCTCCTATCGTATGAAAAATCGTGATTGATCTCCTTGCATGGGTTTCATAGTTACAGTCGAAAATATGCAAAAAGCGCGATTAACGATTTTTTATCTGGAGAACCGGAAGTCGAAGAAATCTCAAATAATTCGTGGGGTATCGTTGTATGTCCTTCTATCGTACGAAAAATCTTGATTGATCTGGTTGCCAGGGTTCAAGAGTTACAGTCAAAAACATGCAAAACGCGCTATTAACGATTTTTTATCTGGAGAACCGGAAGTCGAAAAATTCTTAAATAATTCGTGGGGTATCGTTGTATGTTCTTTCATCGTACCAAAAATCGTGATTGATCTCCTTGCATGGGTTTCATAGTTACAGTCGAAAATATGCAAAAAGCGCGATTAACGATTTTTTATATGGAGAACCGGAAGTCGAAGAATTCTCAAATAATTCGTGGGGTATCGTTGTATGTCCTTCTATCGTACGAAAAATCGTGATTGATCTGATTGCCAGGGTTCAAGAGTTACAGTCAAAAACATGCAAAACGCGCCATTAACGATTTTTTATCTGGAGAACCGGAAGTCGAAAAATTCTTAAATAATTCGTGGGGTATCGTTGTATGTCCTTTCATCGTACGAAAAATCGTGATTGATCTCCTTGCATGGGTTTCATAGTTACAGTCGAAAATATGCAAAAAGCGCGATTAACGATTTTTTATATGGAGAACCGGAAGTCGAAGAATTCTTAAATAATTCGTGGGGTATCGTTGTGTATCCTCCTATCGTACGAAAAATCTCGATTGATCTGCTTGCCAGGGTTCAATAGTTACAGTCGAAAATATTCAAAAAGCGCGATTAACGATTTTTTATCTAGAGAACCGGAAGTCGAAAAATTCTCAAATAATTCGTGGGGTATCGCTGTATGTCCTTCTATCGTACGAAAAATCGTGATTGATCTGGTTGCCAGGGTTCAAGAGTTACAGTCAAAAACATTCAAAACGCGCCATTAACGATTTTTTATCTGGAGAACCGGAAGTCGAAAAATTCTTAAATAATTCGTGGGGTATCGTTGTATGTTCTTTCATCGTACGAAAAATCGTGATTGATCTGCTTGCCAGGGTTCAATAGTTACAGTAAAAAACATGCAAAACGCGTCATTAACGATTTTTTATCTGGAGAACCGGAAGTCCAACAATTATAAAATAATTCGTGGAGTATCGTTGTGTATCCTCCTATCGTATGAAAAATCGTGATTGATCTCCTTGCATGGGTTTCATAGTTACAGTCGAAAATATGCAAAAAGCGCGATTAACGATTTTTTATCTGGAGAACCGGAAGTCGAAAAATTCTCAAATCATTCGTGGGGTATCGCTGTATGTCCTTCTATCGTACGAAAAATCGTGATTGATCTGGTTGCCAGGGTTCAATAGTTACAGTCGAAAATATGCAAAAAGCGCGATTAACGATTTTTTATCTGGAGAACCGGAAGTCGAAGAATTCTCAAATAATTCGTGGGGTATCGTTGTGTATCCTCCTATCGTACGAAAAATCTCGATTGATCTGCTTGCCAGGGTTCAATAGTTACAGTCGAAAATATTCAAAAAGCGCGATTAACGATTTTTTATCTAGAGAACCGGAAGTCGAAAAATTCTCAAATAATTCGTGGGGTATCGCTGTATGTCCTTCTATCGTACGAAAAATCGTGATTGATCTGGTTGCCAGGGTTCAAGAGTTACAGTCAAAAACATTCAAAACGCGCCATTAACGATTTTTTATCTGGAGAACCGGAAGTCGAAAAATTCTTAAATAATTCGTGGGGTATCGTTGTATGTCCTTTCATCGTACGAAAAATCGTGATTGATCTCCTTGCATGGGTTTCATAGTTACAGTCGAAAATATGCAAAAAGCGCGATTAACGATTTTTTATCTGGAGAACCGGAAGTCGAAGAATTCTCAAATAATTCGTGGGGCATCGCTGTATGTCCGTCTATCGTACGGAAAATCGTGATTGATCTGATTGCCAGGGTTCAAGAGTTACAGTCAAAAACATGCAAAACGCGCCATTAACGATTTTTTATCTGGAGAACCGGGAGTCGAAAAATTCTTAAATAATTCGTGGGGCATCGCTGTATGTCCGTCTATCGTACGAAAAATCGTGATTGATCTGATTGCCAGGGTTCAAGAGTTACAGTCAAAAACATGCAAAACGCGCCATTAACGATTTTTTATCTGGAGAACCGGAAGTTGAAAAATTCTTAAATAATTCGTGGGGTATCGTTGTATGTTCTTCCATTGTACGAAAAATCATGATTGATCTGCTCGCCGGGGTTCAATAGTTACAGTAAAAAACATGCAAAACGCGTCATTAACGATTTTTTATCTGGAGAACCGGAAGTCGAACAATTATAAAATAATTCGTGGAGTATCGTTGTGTATCCTCCTATCGTATGAAAAATCGTGATTGATCTCCTTGCATGGGTTTCATAGTTACAGTCGAAAATATGCAAAAAGCGCGATTAACGATTTTTTATCTGGAGAACCGGAAGTCGAAGAAATCTCAAATAATTCGTGGGGTATCGTTGTATGTCCTTCTATCGTACGAAAAATCTTGATTGATCTGGTTGCCAGGGTTCAAGAGTTACAGTCAAAAACATGCAAAACGCGCTATTAACGATTTTTTATCTGGAGAACCGGAAGTCGAAAAATTCTTAAATAATTCGTGGGGTATCGTTGTATGTTCTTTCATCGTACCAAAAATCGTGATTGATCTCCTTGCATGGGTTTCATAGTTACAGTCGAAAATATGCAAAAAGCGCGATTAACGATTTTTTATATGGAGAACCGGAAGTCGAAGAATTCTCAAATAATTCGTGGGGTATCGTTGTATGTCCTTCTATCGTACGAAAAATCGTGATTGATCTGCTTGCCAGGGTTCAATAGTTACAGTCGAAAATATGCAAAAAGCGCGATTAACGATTTTTTATCTGGAGAACCGGAAGTCGAAAAATTCTCAAATAATTCGTGGGGTATCGCTGTATGTCCTTCTATCGTACGAAAAATCGTGATTGATCTGATTGCCAGGGTTCAAGAGTTACAGTCAAAAACATGCAAAACGCGCCATTAACGATTTTTTATCTGGAGAACCGGAAGTCGAAAAATTCTTAAATAATTCGTGGGGTATCGTTGTATGTTTTTTCATCGTACGAAAAATCGTGATTGATCTCCTTGCATGGGTTTCATAGTTACAGTCGAAAATATGCAAAAAGCGCGATTAACGATTTTTTATATGGAGAACCGGAAGTCGTAGAATTCTCAAATAATTCGTGGGGTATCGTTGTGTATCCTCCTATCGTACGAAAAATCTCGATTGATCTGCTTGCCAGGGTTCAATAGTTACAGTCGAAAATATGCAAAAAGCGCGATTAACGATTTTTTATCTGGAGAACCGGAAGTCGAAAAATTCTCAAATAATTCGTGGGATATCGTTGTATGTTCTTCTATTGTACGAAAAATCGTGATTGATCTGCTTGCCAGGGTTCAATAGTTACAGTCGAAAATATGCAAAAAGCGCGATTAACGATTTTTTATCTGGAGAACCGGGAGTCGAAAAATTCTCAAATAATTCGTGGGGCATCGCTGTATGTCCTTCTATCGTACGAAAAATCGTGATTGATCTGATTGCCAGGGTTCAAGAGTTACAGTCAAAAACATGCAAAACGCGCCATTAACGATTTTTTATCTGGAGAACCGGAAGTCGAAAAATTCTTAAATAATTCGTGGGGTATCGTTGTATGTTTTTTCATCGTACGAAAAATCGTGATTGATCTCCTTGCATGGGTTTCATAGTTACAGTCGATAATATGCAAAAAGCGCGATTAACGATTTTTTATATGGAGAACCGGAAGTCGTAGAATTCTCAAATAATTCGTGGGGTATCGTTGTGTATCCTCCTATCGTACGAAAAATCTCGATTGATCTGCTTGCCAGGGTTCAATAGTTACAGTCGAAAATATGCAAAAAGCGCGATTAACGATTTTTTATCTGGAGAACCGGAAGTCGAAAAATTCTCAAATAATTCGTGGGATATCGTTGTATGTTCTTCTATTGTACGAAAAATCGTGATTGATCTGCTTGCCAGGGTTCAATAGTTACAGTCGAAAATATGCAAAAAGCGCGATTAACGATTTTTTATCTGGAGAACCGGAAGTCGAAAAATTCTCAAATAATTCGTGGGGCATCGCTGTATGTCCGTCTATCGTACGAAAAATCGTGATTGATCTGATTGCCGGGGTTCAAGAGTTACAGTCAAAAACATGCAAAACGCGCCATTAACGATTTTTTATCTGGAGAACCGGGAGTCGAAAAATTCTTAAATAATTCGTGGGGCATCGCTGTATGTCCGTCTATCGTACGAAAAATCGTGATTGATCTGATTGCCAGGGTTCAAGAGTTACAGTCAAAAACATGCAAAACGCGCCATTAACGATTTTTTATCTGGAGAACCGGAAGTTGAAAAATTCTTAAATAATTCGTGGGGTATCGTTGTATGTTCTTCCATTGTACGAAAAATCATGATTGATCTGCTCGCCAGGGTTCAATAGTTACAGTAAAAAACATGCAAAACGCGTCATTAACGATTTTTTATCTGGAGAACCGGAAGTCGAACAATTATAAAATAATTCGTGGAGTATCGTTGTGTATCCTCCTATCGTATGAAAAATCGTGATTGATCTCCTTGCATGGGTTTCATAGTTACAGTCGAAAATATGCAAAAAGCGCGATTAACGATTTTTTATATGGAGAACCGGAAGTCGAAGAATTCTCAAATAATTCGTGGGGTATCGTTGTATGTCCTTCTATCGTACGAAAAATCGTGATTGATCTGCTTGCCAGGGTTCAATAGTTACAGTCGAAAATATGCAAAAAGCGCGATTAACGATTTTTTATCTGGAGAACCGGAAGTCGAAAAATTCTCAAATAATTCGTGGGGTATCGCTGTATGTCCTTCTATCGTACGAAAAATCGTGATTGATCTGATTGCCAGGGTTCAAGAGTTACAGTCAAAAACATGCAAAACGCGCCATTAACGATTTTTTATCTGGAGAACCGGAAGTCGAAAAATTCTTAAATAATTCGTGGGGTATCGTTGTATGTCCTTTCATCGTACGAAAAATCGTGATTGATCTCCTTGCATGGGTTTTATAGTTACAGTCGAAAATATGCAAAAAGCGCGATTAACGATTTTTTATATGGAGAACCGGAAGTCGAAGAATTCTTAAATAATTCGTGGGGTATCGTTGTGTATCCTCCTATCGTACGAAAAATCTCGATTGATCTGCTTGCCAGGGTTCAATAGTTACAGTCGAAAATATTCAAAAAGCGCGATTAACGATTTTTTATCTAGAGAACCGGAAGTCGAAAAATTCTCAAATAATTCGTGGGGTATCGCTGTATGTCCTTCTATCGTACGAAAAATCGTGATTGATCTGGTTGCCAGGGTTCAAGAGTTACAGTCAAAAACATTCAAAACGCGCCATTAACGATTTTTTATCTGGAGAACCGGAAGTCGAAAAATTCTTAAATAATTCGTGGGGTATCGTTGTATGTTCTTTCATCGTACGAAAAATCGTGATTGATCTGCTTGCCAGGGTTCAATAGTTACAGTAAAAAACATGCAAAACGCGTCATTAACGATTTTTTATCTGGAGAACCGGAAGTCCAACAATTATAAAATAATTCGTGGAGTATCGTTGTGTATCCTCCTATCGTATGAAAAATCGTGATTGATCTCCTTGCATGGGTTTCATAGTTACAGTCGAAAATATGCAAAAAGCGCGATTAACGATTTTTTATCTGGAGAACCGGAAGTCGAAAAATTCTCAAATCATTCGTGGGGTATCGCTGTATGTCCTTCTATCGTACGAAAAATCGTGATTGATCTGGTTGCCAGGGTTCAATAGTTACAGTCGAAAATATGCAAAAAGCGCGATTAACGATTTTTTATCTGGAGAACCGGAAGTCGAAGAATTCTCAAATAATTCGTGGGGTATCGTTGTATGTCCTTCTATCGTACGAAAAATCGTGATTGATCTGCTTGCCAGGGTTCAATAGTTACAGTCGAAAATATGCAAAAAGCGCGATTAACGATTTTTTATCTGGAGAACCGGAAGTCGGAAAATTCTCAAATAATTCGTGGGGCATCACTGTATGTCCTTCTATCGTACGAAAAATCGTGATTGATCTGATTGCCAGGGTTCAAGAGTTACAGTCAAAAACATGCAAAACGCGCCATTAACGATTTTTTATCTGGAGAACCGGAAGTCGAAAAATTCTTAAATAATTCGTGCGGTATCGTTGTATGTCCTTTCATCGTACGAAAAATCGTGATTGATCTCCTTGCATGGGTTTCATAGTTACAGTCGAAAATATGCAAAAAGCGCGATTAACGATTTTTTATCTGGAGAACCGGAAGTCGAAGAATTCTCAAATAATTCGTGGGGTATCGTTGTATGTCCTTCTATCGTACGAAAAATCGTGATTGATCTGCTTGCCAGGGTTCAATAGTTACAGTCGAAAATATGCAAAAAGCGCGATTAACGATTTTTTATCTGGAGAACCGGAAGTCGAAAAATTCTCAAATAATTCGTGGGGCATCGCTGTATGTCCTTCTATCGTACGAAAAATCGTGATTGATCTGATTGCCAGGGTTCAAGAGTTACAGTCAAAAACATGCAAAACGCGCCATTAACGATTTTTTATCTGGAGAACCGGAAGTCGAAAAATTCTTAAATAATTCGTGGGGTATCGTTGTATGTTTTTTCATCGTACGAAAAATCGTGATTGATCTCCTTGCATGGGTTTCATAGTTACAGTCGAAAATATGCAAAAAGCGCGATTAACGATTTTTTATATGGAGAACCGGAAGTCGAAGAATTCTCAAATAATTCGTGGGGTATCGTTGTGTATCCTCCTATCGTACGAAAAATCTCGATTGATCTGCTTGCCAGGGTTCAATAGTTACAGTCGAAAATATGCAAAAAGCGCGATTAACGATTTTTTATCTGGAGAACCGGAAGTCGAAAAATTCTCAAATAATTCGTGGGATATCGTTGTATGTTCTTCTATTGTACGAAAAATCGTGATTGATCTGCTTGCCAGGGTTCAATAGTTACAGTCGAAAATATGCAAAAAGCGCGATTAACGATTTTTTATCTGGAGAACCGGAAGTCGAAAAATTCTCAAATCATTCGTGAGGGAATCGCTGTATGTCCTTCTATCGTACGAAAAATCGTGATTGATCTGGTTGCCAGGGTTCAATAGTTACAGTCGAAAATATGCAAAAAGCGCGATTAACGATTTTTTATCTGGAGAACCGGAAGTCGAAGAATTCTCAAATAATTCGTGGAGTCTCGTTGTATGTCCTTCTATCGTACGAAAAATCGTGATTGATCTGCTTGCCAGGGTTCAATAGTTACAGTCGGAAATATGCAAAAAGCGCGATTAACGATTTTTTATCTGGAGAACCGGAAGTCGAAAAATTCTCAAATAATTCGTGGGGCATCGCTGTATGTCCGTCTATCGTACGAAAAATCGTGATTGATCTGATTGCCAGGGTTCAAGAGTTACAGTCAAAAACATGCAAAACGCGCCATTAACGATTTTTTATCTGGAGAACCGGTAGTCGTAAAATTCTTAAATAATTCGTGGGGCATCGCTGTATGTCCGTCTATCGTACGAAAAATCGTGATCGATCTGATTGCCAGGGTTCAAGAGTTACAGTCAAAAACATGCAAAACGCGCCATTAACGATTTTTTATCTGGAGAACCGGAAGTTGAAAAATTCTTAAATAATTCGTGGGGTATCGTTGTATGTTCTTCCATTGTACGAAAAATCATGATTGATCTGCTCGCCAGGGTTCAATAGTTACAGTAAAAAACATGCAAAACGCGTCATTAACGATTTTTTATCTTGAGAACCGGAAGTCGAACAATTATAAAATAATTCGTGGAGTATCGTTGTGTATCCTCCTATCGTATGAAAAATCGTGATTGATCTCCTTGCATGGGTTTCATAGTTACAGTCGAAAATATGCAAAAAGCGCGATTAACGATTTTTTATCTGGAGAACCGGAAGTCAAAGAAATCTCAAATAATTCGTGGGGTATCGTTGTATGTCCTTCTATCGTACGAAAAATCGTGATTGATCTGGTTGCCAGGGTTCAAGAGTTACAGTCAAAAACATGCAAAACGCGCTATTAACGATTTTTTATCTGGAGAACCGGAAGTCGAAAAATTCTTAAATAATTCGTGGGGTATCGTTGTATGTTCTTTCATCGTACCAAAAATCGTGATTGATCTCCTTGCATGGGTTTCATAGTTACAGTCGAAAATATGCAAAAAGCGCGATTAACGATTTTTTATATGGAGAACCGGAAGTCGAAGAATTCTCAAATAATTCGTGGGGTATCGTTGTATGTCCTTCTATCGTACGAAAAATCGTGATTGATCTGCTTGCCAGGGTTCAATAGTTACAGTCGGAAATATGCAAAAAGCGCGATTAACGATTTTTTATCTGGAGAACCGGAAGTCGAAAAATTCTCAAATAATTCGTGGGGTATCGCTGTATGTCCGTCTATCGTACGAAAAATCGTGATTGATCTGATTGCCAGGGTTCAAGAGTTACAGTCAAAAACATGCAAAACGCGCCATTAACGATTTTTTATCTGGAGAACCGGGAGTCGAAAAATTCTTAAATAATTCGTGGGGCATCGCTGTATGTCCGTCTATCGTACGAAAAATCGTGATTGATCTGATTGCCAGGGTTCAAGAGTTACAGTCAAAAACATGCAAAACGCGCCAATAACGATTTTTTATCTGGAGAACCGGAAGTTGAAAAATTCTTAAATAATTCGTGGGGTATCGTTGTATGTTCTTCCATTGTACGAAAAATCATGATTGATCTGCTCGCCAGGGTTCAATAGTTACAGTAAAAAACATGCAAAACGCGTCATTAACGATTTTTTATCTGGAGAACCGGAAGTCGAACAATTATAAAATAATTCGTGGAGTATTGTTGTGTATCCTCCTATCGTATGAAAAATCGTGATTGATCTCCTTGCATGGGTTTCATAGTTACAGTCGAAAATATGCAAAAAGCGCGATTAACGATTTTTTATCTGGAGAACCGGAAGTCGAAGAAATCTCAAATAATTCGTGGGGTATCGTTGTATGTCCTTCTATCGTACGAAAAATCGTGATTGATCTGGTTGCCAGGGTTCAAGAGTTACAGTCAAAAACATGCAAAACGCGCCATTAACGATTTTTTATCTGGAGAACCGGAAGTCGAAAAATTCTTAAATAATTCGTGGGGTATCGTTGTATGTCCTTTCATCGTACGAAAAATCGTGATTGATCTCCTTGCATGGGTTTCATAGTTACAGTCGAAAATATGCAAAAAGCGCGATTAACGATTTTTTATATGGAGAACCGGAAGTCGAAGAATTCTTAAATAATTCGTGGGGTATCGTTGTGTATCCTCCTATCGTACGAAAAATCTCGATTGATCTGCTTGCCAGGGTTCAATAGTTACAGTCGAAAATATTCAAAAAGCGCGATTAACGATTTTTTATCTAGAGAACCGGAAGTCGAAAAATTCTCAAATAATTCGTGGGGTATCGCTGTATGTCCTTCTATCGTACGAAAAATCGTGATTGATCTGGTTGCCAGGGTTCAAGAGTTACAGTCAAAAACATTCAAAACGCGCCATTAACGATTTTTTATCTGGAGAACCGGAAGTCGAAAAATTCTTAAATAATTCGTGGGGTATCGTTGTATGTTCTTTCATCGTACGAAAAATCGTGATTGATCTGCTTGCCAGGGTTCAATAGTTACAGTAAAAAACATGCAAAACGCGTCATTAACGATTTTTTATCTGGAGAACCGGAAGTCCAACAATTATAAAATAATTCGTGGAGTATCGTTGTGTATCCTCCTATCGTATGAAAAATCGTGATTGATCTCCTTGCATGGGTTTCATAGTTACAGTCGAAAATATGCAAAAAGCGCGATTAACGATTTTTTATCTGGAGAACCGGAAGTCGGAAAATTCTCAAATCATTCGTGGGGTATCGTTGTATCCCCTCTTATCGTACGAAAAATCGTGATTGATCTGCTTGCCAGGGTTCAATAGTTACAGTCGAAAATATGCAAAAAGCGTGATTAACGATTTTTTATCTGGAGAACCGGAAGTCGAAAAATTCTCAAATAATTCGTGGGGTATCGCTGTATGTCCTTCTATCGTACGAAAAATCGTGATTGATCTGGTTGCCAGGGTTCAATAGTTACAGTCGAAAATATGCAAAAAGCGCGATTAACGATTTTTTATCTGGAGAACCGGAAGTCGAACAATTATAAAATAATTTATCGGGTATCGTTGCATGTTCTCCTATCGTATAAAAAATCGTGATTGATTCTACCTTTGAGGGCAGAGGTAAAATTCTACCTGTGAGAGCGGAGGCAGAATTTTACTTTTGGGGGCAGAGGTAGAATTCTACCTTTAAGATCAGTGGTAGAATTCTACCTTCGTAAGCAGAGGTAGAATTCTACCTTTGTAAGTAGAGGTAGAATTCTACCTTTAAGAGCAGAGGTAGAATTCTACCTTTGAAGGTAGAGGTAGAATTCTACCTTTGAGAGTGGAGGTAGAATTCTACCTTTGAGAGTAGAGGTAGAATTCTACCTTTGAGAGTAGAGGTAGAATTCTACTTTTAAGAGTAGAGGTAGAATTCTACCTTTGAGAGTAGAGGTAGAATTCTACCTTTGAGAGTAGAGGTAGAATTCTACCTTTGAGAGTAGAGGTAGAATTCTACTTTTAAGAGTAGAGGTAGAATTCTACCTTTGAGAGTAGAGGTAGAATTCTACCTTTGAGAGTAGAGGTAGAATTCTACCTTTGAGAGTAGAGGTAGAATTCTACTTTTAAGAGTAGAGGTAGAATTCTACCTTTGAGAGTAGAGGTAGAATTCTACCTTTGAGAGTAGAGGTAGAATTCTACCTCTGAGAGTAGAGGTAGAATTCTACCTTTGAGAGTAGAGGTAGAATTCTACCTTTAAGAGTAGAGGTAGAATTCTACCTTTGAGAGTAGAGGTAGAATTCTACCTTTAAGAGTAGAGGTAGAATTCTACCTTTGAAGGTAGAGGTAGAATTCTACCTTTGAGAGTAGAGGTAGAATTCTACCTTTGAGAGTAGAGGTAGAATTCTACCTTTGAGAGTAGAGGTAGAATTCTACCTTTAAGAGTAGAGGTAGAATTCTACCTTTGAAGGTAGAGGTAGAATTCTACCTTTGAGAGTAGAGGTAGAATTCTACCTTTGAAGGTAGAGGTAGAATTCTACCTTTAAGAGCAGAGGTAGAATTCTACCTTTGAAAAGTGGAATTTTCATAGAAAGAAACTCAGTTGGTATCTGTTATAAAGCAGTTTATTTAAAAAACAGTCATTGATACATATAAATACAAAATCGTTTAATCTTTTCAGTGTTCAACGATATTCGGGAGAGGCTTGATTCAAAACCGCAACTATCTACCACAACGCGGGCGTGGGTAGACTTATCTCTCGTGAGAGATACGTCTATGGGTATCGAGGGAGATAGAGAGAGAGGCTTAGCCGCTTCTTAAGATGTTATTCCTATGGAGCGCCAGCTCCATCCCAGCAAGATGCCAGAACGTTGCTGTCGACCACTGTGTTCTCGGAGTAAAGCTTGGTGCGTCAAGTTAAAACTGCGACGAAATTGGAAGGGCGGTGGATGTGTCGAAAATTGTCCTCGCGAACCACGAATAAGCCGTCATATTTTCTGTAAAAAAACAAAATGAAAAATTAAAAGAAGCGTAGACTCTATGTACGACCTATATGTAAATGATTTTCAATAAACAAAAAATTCATGAGATTTTGAAGTACTATTATTATTGCTAGTTTACAACCCAATCCCACACTATTATTTATTAAGATACACAGAGCAATATGGAGAGAGTCGTATTTATACCTTAGCATGTACCTTTAGCTATTTTTGAAATAATGTGAGAAATTGTATTAATTAGAATCAGTTGGCGACTTTTTTCAAAGCATAAGCATAGAAGTTATGCTTTGAAATAAGGCGTCGATTGATTCTAATCAATGCAATTTCTTTCAATATTTCAAAAATAGTCAAAGGCACAGGCGTAAGATATGAAGACATACTATGGCGCGGAACAAGGAATTTTAAGACTAGCTGGATTTGAAATTCGCTCCAAAATATCTGTGGCTGCTCCATATTTTGTCATTGTCTGTCAATAATGAGTCTAATTTAATCAGAAAAAATAAATAATTATAAAAGTTTCTCACCGAATCTGTCCAAGAGAATCTGAGCTGCAGGCACGTAGCCCCACTCTTACGTTTTTGGCATCGGAAGGCTCGTAATTCATGTTGAGAATGCTTTCTTGTTGTGGAGAAACGGAAATTTTCCCAGCGCACGTGAACGAAGAATCATCGATCCTGCAATTACATTTTTGTATCAATTCGGAACTGTTTTGAATTTCTCATTCGTTTTATCTGATTTATTTTTAAAATATTTTATCTATCTATTTTCTACAATTTCCGGATGTTCAATGTTTAAAAAAATGTTGAAACTTTGAAACAGTCTAATAATACTAAAGAGCATGAATATACAAATTTCAATTTGCACCATTCTTAAATATATAATATAAAGTAATATTCAATATATTAAATATCATCTGAGAAACTGAGTATTGACCTTTATGGAGAATTCGAAAATTCTTTTGCTGGAATTGTTTATAATCATCGGAAAACTCGTGGATGATACTAGCATCGCTGTGATCCGAATATTTTTTTCCTGTGGTGCGACTGTCGCTTTGTGCTTAAGCTCGTACGGGAAATTTCCCAGTTCCGGACAATTGGCGTGGAGCTTTGTCACACTCTTGCACGGCATTAACGGCGAATATTCGATAATTATTGCATCCTGGGAATCAACGAAAAAAAAACAAAAGACGAAAAGAAATTTGTGGAAAATTATTTAAAAAATTAGAAATTTGCATTGAGACGTACCTTAAATTTGGCAGGAATGATTTTGGATATCATCTCGATGCTGACAGTTCGCCGTGAAAGTAACACCTCGATCGTTCAATGTTTTAATTCGGAACTTTTCCAATTTCTCCATCGTTTCATCTAATCTATTTTCAAAAAATTTGTTTTATCTATTTTCTACTATGTTCAATAAAGTTCTTAGATATAACATTTTGAGACAGTCCAATAATACTGCAAAGCAGCGATATACAAATTTTAATTTGGACCCTTTTCAAAGTATAATATAACGTAATATTCAGTAAATTAAATATCTCCTCAGAATCTAAGTATTTACCTTTATGGAGAATTCGACAATTTTCTTGCTGATATTCTTTATAATGACCGGAAAATTCGTGGATAATCCTAGCATCGCTGTGACTAGAGTATTTTTTCCTGCGATGCAACTGTTGCTTTGAGCTTAAGCTCATATGGAAAATTTCTCAGTACCGGTTTATCCAATCTGCTGTTGCCGGTGAAGCTGTACCCAACTGGAATCAGTTTTGTCAAGAAACGATCAAGAAATATCCACTTAAACAAATTTCCAGACCAATCTTTTGAACTTTGGTTTCCTAATAGCAATCAAATTATTTACTGGCAGTTTATTCTCGAACGAATATTAAAATTTGTTGAAATATTTGATCAAATCTTAAAATTTTTTTATTTTGGAATTTCTACAATTGCAATAACTTGTAGAAAAACGATTACATCTACGAAATTTGAAAATATTTTTTTTATTTGAAAAATACGAAAAATTTTCGGAAACGTACGACTCAAAGTGCGAGAGCATTTATTTTGAAAGCTTTGCAGTTTTAGAAACGAAAATTTTCAAAAACTATGATTTTTTTCGATTGTTCACTTGATCAAAAAATATGAATTTACCCGAAAAATATGAAGGCCTAAATCAAAAAAATATTAAGAATACATTTTTAATTTACCTCAATGAGACTTGGCGTGAAGGAAATGGAAAATATTCGTAAGCTGTTTTCTTGCACGGTGTCGGGAGAAAATGTACCAGGATTTGCATTTTTTTCTGTCAAAAGATAAGCGTAAGCTTGTAGATCGGAGCCGATGGTAAGAGACCTTGCGGTATTATTGTTGTACTGGAACCTGCAAAAAGTACAATTCAAAGGTAAATTTTCAATTTTCGAAATAAAAAAATAAAAATTATAATAAATGAATAAATAAATACCTAATAAATAATAAATAACAATGAAGAATAGAAAATAGATAAGTACAAGTTATGAATATCAAAAGCGGCGACTTTTTTTAGAACTTGTAAGAATGTCTCTTAAAACATGGTGAATTTTTTCAAAAAAATTAAAATGGTCCAAGTTACAATAAAAAATATTTTCTGTTTAAAACTGAAAAAAAAACATATGAAAATGCATTTCAATATTTTTGTTTATTTTTTTTTATTTATGAAATTACAGACGAAAAAAAAGATCTCCTGATTGATTTTGATATCTCCTTTTTTTCAAAAGTTATGAGCATTTTTAAAAAAATTGTGTGTAATTTTGGAAAATTTATTGTGGTTTGCAAGGTTGAGACAAGAATCTACAAAAATTCTGAAAGACTGCTGTCAGTACGTACAAAAAAATAGAACATTTTCAAAAAAATCAAAAATGGATACGTTACGTTACGTTTACAACTTCAAAAATAGACCAAAAATATAATTCATGCATATCACAAGCTGCGAATTTTTTAATACTTGTAAAAATGTCTTTCAAAAAGGGATGAATTTTTTGAAAAAAATTAAAATTGTCCAAGTTGAAAAAAAAATATTTTGGGTTTAAAAATGAAAAAAAAAAACATATGAAAACGAATATCGATATTTTTTTTTTGTATTTTTTTTTTATAAAACTACAAGTGAAGTCGAAAAAGAATGATTTTCTGCTTAATTTGGATATTTCCGTTTTTTAAAAAGTTATGCGTATTTGAAAAAAAAAATTGCCGGAAATTTTGAAAAATTTATTGTTGTTCGAAGAGTTGAGCAAAAAATCTAAAAAAATTCTGAAAGTCTGCTTTCAATACGTACAAAAAGATAGAAAATTTTCACAAGAATAAAAAACGGTAGGGGTTACGGATTGGTCGATTTCGTATGGAAGGCCCCATATATGTATGGAGCATTCCATACGATACCGACAAATCCAAATTTTTTATTTTGTTGAAAATTTTCTATTTTCTCATACGTACTGAAAGCAGTCTTTTAGATTTTTTTTAGATCTTTGTCTCAACACTTCCAACCACAATAAAAATACAAAAAAAATATCAAAATTCATTTTCATTTTTTTTTCAGTTCTAAACCCAAAAAATATTTTTTTATAACATGGACCTTTTTTATTTTTTGGAAAAAAATCACCCCTTTTTAAGAGACATTTCTACAAGTACTTAAAAATTTGTAGCTTGTGATATTCATAACTTATATTTATTTAATCTATTTTTGAAGTTATACGTTAAACGTTATTTTTTTAGTGTTACGCATAACTTCAAAAATAGACAAAAATTATAGAAGAAAAACATGAAAGATTTTCGGAAACGTACGACTCAAAGTGGAATAGCATTTATTTTGAAAGATTTGCAGTTTTCAAAACGAAAATTTTTAAAAACTGAGATTTTTTCGATTACTCACCAGATAAAAAAAATATTAATTAAGTCAAAAAATATGAAGGGCTAAATCTGCAAATATTGAGAATACATTTTTAATTTACCTCAATGAGACTTGGCGTGAAGGAAATGGCAAATATTCGTGTGCTCATCGCCGGAATGTATTCTCGCACGGTGTCGAGAGAAATTGTACTAGGAATTGCATTTTTTTAGTTTCAAAACGTCGGGATGAAGACTATTTATTTTGCTCATTTTGCCGACGTAGCACGTGCAGTAATAAAGCTTGTAGATCGAAGCCGATGATGAGAGACCTTGCGATATTATTGTTGAGCTGGAACCTGCAAAAAAATACAATTCAAAGGTAAATTTGAACATTTACCTTTGAATTTACATTTTCATAAATTTTCATTTTCATACGCTATTTTTGCCTTGAAAAAATAAACCGTGTCATCTAGTGTAAATTAAAAAAAGATGTTTCAAAAGTTTGTTTCAAAAATTACAGGACTGTTGAGAGAGTAAAAGTTAACAAATAATAAACAAATAAGAATGATAATAAATTAATAAATTAATAAATAAATACCTAATAAATAATAAATAAGAATGAACAATAGATGAAGATGAACAATACATATGAAGCATTCTTTACGAAACCAAATAATAGGTAACCCTGACCATTTTTCATTTTGTTGAAAATTTTCTATTTATTGTACGTACTGAAAGCAGTCTTTCAGATTTTTTTACAAATTTTTGTCCCAACTCTTCTTACCAGAATAAATTT
Source organism: Alloplasta piceator (assembly GCA_946863875.1). Classification (NCBI taxonomy): domain Eukaryota; kingdom Metazoa; phylum Arthropoda; class Insecta; order Hymenoptera; family Ichneumonidae; genus Alloplasta; species Alloplasta piceator. Next base: position 7,222,587 of record OX333081.1, on the reverse strand, counting down.
TGCAAAATTTCACAATTTTTTTTCAAATGCTCGTAACTTAAAAAAAAAAACGAAAATATCGAAATGAAATAAGAGATCATTTTTTTGTCTTGAGCTGTAGGTTTCATGAAAAAAATACAAAAAAAAATATCAAAATTAATTTTCATATTTTTTTTAGTTTTAAACGGAGAATATATTTTTTTTAACTTGGACCGTTTCGATTTTTTTGAAAAAATTCACCACTTCTAAAGAGACACTTTTACAGGTAGTAAAAAATTTGCAGCTTGTGATATACATAACTTATATTTTTGGTCTATTTCTGAAGTTAAACGTAACACTAAAAAAATAGCGTGTAACGGATAACGTCAAAAATAGATTTTTTTAAAATACAAGTTATGAATATCACAAGCCGCGAATTGTTTGGTAATTGTAAAAATGTCTCTCAAAGAGTGGTGAGTTTTTTGAAAAAAATCAAAATTGTCCAAGTTAAGAAAAAATTTTGGGTTTAAAATTGAAAAAAATATATGAAAGTGAATACCGATATTTATTTTGTATTTTTTTCATGAAACTAGAACCGAAGACGAAAAAAATGGTATTTTGTCCAATTTTGATATCTCCATTTTTTGAAAAGTTATACGCATTTAAAAAAAAATTGTGAGAAATTTTGAAAAATTTATTGTAGTTGGAAAAGGTTAAGCAAAAAATCTAAAAAAATTCTGAAAGATTGCTTTCAATGCGTACGTACGTACAAAGAGATAGAAAATTATCACAAGAATAAAAAGTGGTCGAGGTTACGGATCGGTCGGTTTCGTATGGAATGCACCATATATATATGGGGCATTTCATACAATTTTTGATTTTGTTGAAAATTTTCTATTTCTTTGTAGGTACTGAAAGATAAATTTTTGTCCCAATCCTTCCAATCACAATAAATTGTTGAAAGTTTCTCACAATTTTTTTTCAAATGCGCATAACATAAAAAAAACGAAGATATTAAAATAAATTTAAGATCAACATTTTAGTCAGAACCAAACCTATAGATCCAAATTTTAATCAAAACTAAACTTAAGATCAAAGCTTTAATCAATATCAAACCCAAGACCAAATTTAAGATAAAGATTTTAATAAAAATTGAATTCAAGAATAAAGTTTTAATCAATTTAAAATTGAAATAAATTCTATGTATTGGGAGAAGTCAATACAAAGCTTATTTAATTTTTTTTTTAACTTAATAAAATCTAAAATTAAAATCTGAATAAATTTTATTTATTGAGAGAAGTTAATACAAGATTTACCTAAATTGTTTTTAAAATTAAATAAAATCTAAAATTAAAATTTGAATACATTTTATGTATTGGGAGAAACCAATACAAGATTTACTTAAATTTTTTTTAAGCTAAATAAAATCTAAAATTAAAATTTGGATAAATTTTATTTATTAGGAGAAGTCAATACAAGATTTATTTAAATTTTTTCAAAAAACGGAATGAAATTTCAAATTTAAATAAATTTATATATTGGGAGAAGTCAATACAAGGTTTACTCAAATTTTTCAAAAATTGAATAAGTCTAAAATATAAAATTTGAATGAATTTTATGTATTGGGAGAATTCAATACAAGGTTTATTTGATTTTTTTTTAAACTGAATGAAATCTAAAATCTAAGATTTGAATAAATTAAATAAATTTTTTTTTTATTAAAATAATAAGGGGTCATTTTTTTTTAGCCTTGAGTTGTGGTGTAAGAAATTTTTTTTTTTTAATGTCGAAATTCATTTTCATATGTTTATTCTAATTATAAACCCGAAATATATATATTTTTTTAACTTGGAGCATTTTGAATTTTTTTAAAAAATTCACCACTTCGAAACAGACATTTTTACAATTACTAAAACAAATATGATCTTCATAAATTTAATTTTTTTAATCTATTTTTGAAATTGTACGTTACACGTTATTTTTTTATTGTTATTCTTCAGTTTGAAAAGTTTTTTTGTTCGATTATTACTAGATCAAAAAATATGAATGAAGCCAAAAAATATGAAGGCCTAAATCTGAAAATATTGCGAATACATTTTGAATTTACCTCAACGAGACTTGGCGTGAAGGAAATGGAAAATATTCGTCTGCTCATCGCCGAAACGTGTTCTCGCACGGTGTCCAAAACAAATGTACCAGAATTTGCAATTTTTTACATCAAAACGTCGGAACGAAGACTCACGCTAACGTTTGTGAGAGAAAAACCGCAACTTTTCATTCCAATGCTGGTCGTGTGTGTCTTGTGTATGTTCGAACTACGCTCGAAATAAAAACACTTTTCGAGATGCGAGACAATCGTATGAGCATCGATGTAATGAAAACCAAAAAAATGATAGCACAGGAAGTACTTCAAATGAGACATTATTGATTTTCTCACGCTTTTTGTTCGTTCCGAATAACAATACGATGATAATTTGTTATCCGTCAACAAATAAATACTTTAGATATTTACTAGGAACTTACATTATATACCTAATAATAATTTATTATTCGTATATTATTATCTGTATATAAAAATAAATTAAAACATGTATCAATCAGAAAATACTTCTTAGAAGTGAAAAAAAACGCCAAGTATCGAATATATTGAAAATTCCAAATATTAAAAGTTAAAAAAAAATCAATTATCCAAACCGAAAAAAAAACTTCAATAATACTTTTATATCGATTGTAATTGTAATTATTTTTAATAAAAAAAAATTATGTTAAATTATTTTTATTTTACTCAATAAAATAAAAACTATTTTGATTCACTGTTATTTTCTTTTCTTTTATTTTTGATCACATGGCGATGTGACGCTGCCGCGTTTTTTAATACATTTTTTTTCGCGCTTTTTTCAAACACGTTTTTTTACTTACGACAAGGCATTTAATGCGATGTTGTGTACACTCTTTTTCCCACGTACTTTCGCTGTACTACGCAATTTTCGTTGCACTCATTGTGTCGTGACATTTCACGTTCAACACGGCATTTACACATGATGCTTTACACACTTTTTGCTATGCATTATTGAGAAATACATTTTGTTTTTAATTATTCTCGATGCCACGACTTTTTTTACGACGAACACGCTTCATGAACGGAGCGAATAACCGAACGCACAGAGAGACTCGATCCCCGCGACGGGCGAGCCGCGACTGAGGTTACACGTAGCGCGGCTGGCGATAAGAGGGGCAGCGCGTCGCGCATGACCGCGATCATGCGACGCGCATGACGTCATGGCGCGCGGGGGGAGAGCGATATGACGTAACAGCGTGCCAGCGGCTCGACAATTTTTTTGATTCACTGTTATTTTCTCTCCTTTTATTTTTGATTACATGGCCATGTGATGCTGCCGCGACTTTTAATACATTTTTTTTCTCGTTTTATTTTTTTAGCACGTTTTTTTCACGTATGTCAAGGCATATAATGCGATGCTGTACACAATCTTTTTCCCACGTACTATCGAAAAATGCAATTTTCAATGCACTCATTTTATCATGATTATATTGAACACGAATATATTGAAAATTCCAAACATTAAAAGTTAAAAAAAAACCAATTCCCAAACCGAGAAAACACTTCAATGATACTATTATATCGATTGCAGTTGTAATTATTTTTAATGAAACGAAACTTGAGTTAAATTTTTTTGATTTTACTCAATAAAATAAAAATTATTCTGATTCACTGTTATTTTCTTTCCTTTCATTTTTTATTACATGGCGATGCGACGCTCCCGCGACTTTTAATGGATTTTTTTCTGGTTTTTTTTTCGAGCATGTTTTTTCACGTATGACAAGGCATTTAATGCAACGCTGTACACATTTTTTTCCCGCGTACTATCGAAAAATGCAATTTTTATTGCACTCATTGTGTCATGGACATTTCACGTTCAACACGGCATTTACACATGATGCTTTACACACTTTTTGCTATGCATTATTGAGAAATACATTTTGTTTTTAATTATTGTCGATGCCACGATTTTTTTTTTAAGACGCACCCACTTTATAAACGCAGCAGATAACCGAACATACCGAACGACTCGATCCCCGCGACGGGCGAGCCGCGACTGAGGTCACACGTAGCGCGGCTGGGGATAAAGGGTTGTCGCGTCGCGCATGACCGCGACGGCGCGCATGAGTCTTCTTCTTCTTTGGATTATTGGCTTCGGACCGACACTTAAGTGTTTGAGGTCCATTTGGCCATCACCATACCGTTAGGTATTTCAATTTATAGATTGTGCTTTGTGCGATTAAAATGTTCTGTAGAAGCGCCTTTAGATTTTTAGCTTGCAGGAATTGAGGTAATTGAAGAGAATGCGGATGACGTGCGAGTGAGAAGAAGCGGAGCGAAGCAAGTGAAACACTGAGAGGGGGGGGCGGAGCTGATTTCGGGCGAGAATATTGAGGAGGGATGTTCTTTGATCCGTGAATTTGCCGCATTGCCAGAAGACGTGATCGAGAGTCTCCTCCCCTTCGCCGCATGAGCAGCGAGGAGAGTCAATAATGTTTTTTCGGAAAAGACTTGCGTTGAGATTGTAGTGGTTTGATCTCATTCTTGTAATGGTGACGATGAAATCCCTGGTCAACTTCCGGTTCCAAAACCAAGGTTTATTGTTGTTTTGGTTATAAAAAAGATTATGGTATTGGGTTCCTTTAGAGGTGCTACAAGCCACGAAAAACCTGTGTGCGGCTTCTTTTTCCAGGGTTTTTAGGCTATGATGAAAGTCAGTGTAGGGTAAGGGTCGAGTTAATAATTCCCCTGATGAGATTGCCAGTTTGGCCAGACGATCGGCCTCTTCGTTTCCCGTGATGCCAAGGTGTGCCGGTATCAAATTATTTCGGTGCTGAGACCATCTTCCAACAGTTTTTTTAAGTTTTCTTTGATTTCGAAGAGGATTGACGATGTTTGGGAGTAAAAGTCGGAAGAGGAGAGTGCCTGTATAGCCGAGAGAGAGTCAGTAAAGATGGCTGAACGTTGAACCGCAAGGTTCTTGATCATCCTGGTTGCAAAGAGGATAGCGAGGCATTCCGCGGTGAAGACGGAAGCGTGCGAGGAAAGTCTAACTGTCGTTGAGATGTCATGCAAAGGACAGTAGATTGCAAAGCCCACCCATGAGGAGTCACCTTTCTTAGATCCGTCCGTATAAAAGCAAGAGGTATCGAGGAATTTTGTGCGGAGGAGGAAATCGAAGTCATGATTAGGAGCGCCGGATTCTTGAATGTTACGACCTATTGTTATGTCAATAGGAGGGGTAAATGTTTGAAGATCGAATGGGTATTCAAGGCAGATTGGAAATAAGGGTGAGGATGAAATCTTGGACTTAAAGCGAGCGAGAGAGATATAAGCGCGGTATAGCATGAAGAGGTTCCTTATATTGTGCGGGTTTTTGAAGCGTAGTGTATCCTGAAGTGTCTCGAGCTTCGATAGTACCGTTGAGTGGCGTTGAGCGAAGCACTTGATGATGAATTTATTGGCGAGGTATTTAAATCGAATACGAAGGGGATGTTCACTGGCTTCTGCTAGTATGACATTAGTTGGAGTCGACATTCTCAATCCTAGTGCCAGGCGGAGCGATTGGTATTGGACTTTCGATAGTTGGTCCATGAGTCCGAAGTTGTTTGAGAACATGGCGTGAGAGCCATATTCGAAAACACTCCTAATTAAGGCGCGATATAAGCCTATCAGGACCTGAGGAGCAGCGCCCCATTTCGTTCCTCTGAGGCACTTGATCATTCCAGTAATTTTTTTTCCACGTTGGATAGTATGTTTAAGATGGTCGTTGCCGAGGAGTTTAAAGTCAAGAATTACGCCTAGGAATTTGGCTCGGGGCACGGAGGAGATTTTTTCTGAGTTTAGGCGTATGGATGCCGAGGTCGGGACGAAGGATTTCCGAGTGAATATCACCAGCTGGGACTTTGAGGGTGAAATGGAGAGGCTACGATTCTCCAGGTATCTGTTGATATTGTTTAGGCTCGTTTCCAGGGTTTCGAGGCATTCGCAGAGACTGCGAGATCGGCAAAAAATTGCGACGTCGTCGGCGAATTGTACTAGTTCGCATCCGGATGCTAAGTGCGATCCCAGTTCCCTCACGTATATGTTAAATAGGGTCGGGCTAAGGATACAGCCCTGAGGTACACCTTTTTGGACAATGATTGGATCCGAAGGTTTCCCGCCGATGATTACATGGAGCCGACGGTGACGGATGAGGTTCCAGCAGAATGATGCGAGTCCGGCAGGTACGCCGATAGCTTGCAAGTCGGCGGCCAGGATGTTGGCGTCAACATTGTCAAACGCGCTGGCTATGTCGATGAAAAGTGTCGCCGTGTACTCGCGACGAGCGAAGCCCGTGCAGATCTCCGTGGTGAGGATCGCCAAATTGTCTGCGCATGATCTAGCTCTCCTGAAGCCGTATTGGTGTGTTGGGATGAGGCGATTCTTCTCTATCCACCAGGTGAATCGAAAGAGAATCGTCCTCTCCATCAGTTTGAGGACACACGATGCCAATGAGATAGGGCGGAATTTTCCTGGTGCTGATTTGGGGAGTAAAAAAACGAGAAAGTCTCTCCATTGATCGGGAAAGGCTTCGCTGTGAAGGATTTGGTTGTAGAAGTTAAGCAGGATGTGTAAGAAGTCGATGGGGAGGTTTTTAAGGACTTCATATGCGATACGGTCGAGTCCAGGCGTTGACTTTTTCTTTAAGGAATTTAGTGCATGTATGAGCTCGTCTATTGAAAATTTATCGGTAAGGAAAGGGCAAATGGCGAAAGAGGTGGGGAAGTTGGGAGCGAAGGTTGTGGTAGAGGAGAGAGAGCGAGCTGTCTCTCTCATTTTTTCCTGCGTTTCACGGTTCATCCGATTAGAGTTATTTGGTATCGAGAGAACCTTGTTCTTGAAAATTTTTATTTTCTTCCATACTTCTGGGATGGAGCTGTGGCTGTCGAGTGACGAGCAGTACGCCTTGAACCCTTCCGTCTTAGCCGTTTTCAGTATTTTCCTCGTTTCTGCGTCGGTTTTCTTGTATTTAAGATAGTTATCATAAGAAGAGAGGCCTCTGAACGCGCGCAGGGATGTTTTCCGCTTCTTGACGGCCCCGTCACATTTTTCGTTCCACCATGGCGCTGGTCTCGGTGCGTTGTGTCGTGGTGTATTCGATTTGTGATTTGTTGGGCATGTCAAATCGAGGGCGTTTTGGATAGAGTCGGTGATATATTTGTATTGCTCCGACACATCTTCGGTGGAGCCGAGTTGTATACGGAGGGGTTCAATCGAGGCGGAGATCGTTGTCCGAAATTTAGCCCAGTCGACCTTCGATAAGTTACGCTTGTATGTAAAGAAATTGTTCGTTTCAGGGGGGACTTCTAGGACGATAGATATAGGTAGATGATCGCTGCCTAGCGAATCATCCAAGACCGACCATGAACAGATTGGTTGCAAGATTAACGATGCCAAGGTGAGGTCAATGGCGGAATGGTTCTCTCCAGGGCGCGTTATAAGTGTCGGCGAACCGTCGTTTAGAATGAGGAAGTTGGAATCCTCGAGAGAGTCAGCGAGAGCTCTGCCCTTGGCGCAGGTTGATGAGCATCCCCAGTTGGGGTGGTGGCTATTAAAGTCGCCGCCAATTATAACGTTTAGGAAATCTGAGGTGGAGTCTAACAGATGTTTCCATTCAACCTGGCTTGAAACGACATTTGGGTGTTGATATAGGTTAACTATTAAAATTTGACCAATAGACGTGGTGATTGAAATTGAGAGCGTGTCCGTGAGTTCGGGTCTGTTATAGACCGTGTCGATGATGGAGAAGGTGATGTGCGATTTTACGGCGATCGCGAGGCCGCCGCCGTCCCTCGTTTCTCTATCTGCGCGGATGATGTTGAAATTATAAAGGTTGAAGGGGCTATTTGGCTTTAGCCATGTTTCCGATAAGATGATGATGTCATAGTTTTGCGCGATGTTTAAAAGATCCCCTCTTTTGTTCCGGAGGCTCCGGCAATTCCATTGTAAGATTCTAAGATTTATTGTATTAGTGTGTGGGGCCATTGTTATTGTGAATGTGATGAGAGATGCGGTGCTTATGGTCGTTGAGTCTATTTAGAATTTGCGTGAATTGGTCGGAGCAACCAAAGATATTGAGTAGAGGTAGAAGACGCTCAGCAAGTAGAGTGAAAAAGTTTAATATTTCCTCGATTATCGAGCCGATATCGGATGAAAATGCCGAGTTTCCTGAGCCAAAATCATTTTGAGGGGCACGGAGCGCGAATCCATTCACGGGAGCGAATGTATTCTCTGCTCTGCCGTTCGGAGTGAGCAGGAGATCGGTATGTGCGCTGGCAGTAGGAGAGTGAGAGTAGTAGCGTGTGTGAGGATTTTTTTGGGGAGAGATAGAGATAGAATGATTATTTCTATCTTTCTCCCTATGGTCTCTCTGTGTGCGTCGAGCGTACGAGTCGCCTGAGGTGTGTGGTGAGGTAGGGTGAGGAGAGAAAGGTGAGGGAAGATCGAGGGGAGTGCTGCGAGCCGATCGAGAGTCGCGAGTGTCATGAGGTTTTGCGTGATGCGAGTCATGGTAATCGTTGCGATGGTGGTGGGGGGAATTTGCTGTGACTTCGGGAGAAGAAGTTGCGCGTATCGGCGAGGGATCTGGGATCGGTAATGAGGGGAAATCAGAGGCGTTGAAGCGCGGGGCTCGTCCGCGATTTTGGCCGGTAACCTCGAGTCTTGCCTCATTGATCGAAACATTTTTTGCCGCTGCAACCAGCTTAATCTGGCGTTGTGTGCTGAGATACGGGCATTCGAAGTCTGTGGGTAGGTGGGAGCCTTGACAATGAAGGCAGATCGGTGGAAGATTTGCGCGTGGGCAATCTTGGATATCGGCATGGGCCTTGCTTCCACAACGCGAGCATCGCGCGAGGCTCCTGCACTCGCTACTGACGTGATGAGGCCTGTAACAATTATAACAGACCTTTACGGGGTCAACCCAGGGCTCCACTTCATAGTTCACTCGGTATAACGAGATATGCGAAGGAAGATGTTGTCCGTCAAATGTTAAGCACATGCTCCGAGTAGGTATGAGATCACGTGTTTCTGTTTCCGGGTTGAAACCTTTTCGGTTGATGCGACGTGTGTGGGTGACTTTATAGATTGAGTCGAGTCCTTCCATGATTTCTGCGTCGGTTAACTCAAAAGGAATGCCTCGTATTACGCCGAGACGTGTTACTCTGTAGCTCGGAATAAATGCGAGAAGATGTTTCGCTTTAAGGGCGGGGAGCTCAACCAGGTGATTGGCCGACGAGAATGAATTTACCTCGACCGATATCTCCGTATGACCCAGCTGTTTAATGTCGAGGACTTGATTTAGCGGGAAGTAGCGGTGCAAAAGCATACTCACGGACAGCGTGTCGATTGATTTGAGAGGGGGGCGTCTTACGTTCTCGTTGTCCTGTTCCATTCTCTCCTCTCCGAGCAACGTAGAGTCTCTGTGGTTGTTGTTTCCCTCGGTGGCTTCGTTCATTGTCTCGGTATTTTCGGAGCGTGGTTTCTGAGGTCGGGAGAGATTACGAATCGTAGACGGAGCACAGGATTTCAGTATAACGATATAGGGACCTTTGTTCGATTTGGTGTACCTGTTTTTCGACAGTTTCGTCAGAGAAGGAGACAATGCGAGGAGAGAGTCTACGTTTGAGGCGAGGGGAGAGGAGAGAGATATCGCCTTCGTCGGAGAATTTGTAAGCGTCTCGTTGGTGTCCATTTTGATTTTTTTGGGTATTGTTCCCGTGGAATTCGCGTTTACGATAGCTCCGATATCGTGATGAGATGCACGTCTTTCCGATCGCCGATTCTTTACCAGCGTAAAAGGCTGTTTGAACGGATCGTTCAGGCTGATGGAGGAGATAATCTGAGGCCTTCGGTTGTTTGGAATAGGAGATCGACTTCGCGTGGAAGACATTGAGCTTGTTCTCGATAGATTAAAAAGGGATTGAGCTGCTGATAGCGTGTCTAGGTACTCAAGAGATGAGGAGAGTAACGGTGCCTTGCTATCGGCACATTCGGTGAGGTCCGGGTCAGGAGGCTTTTTTGGAGCAGGGGGGGGGTCTCCTTCAAGGGAGAAAGAGGGTTGGGACATGGTACGGGGAGGGGGGAGGGGAAAGGGAAGGATTAAATTAACCCTTGATCAGATTTTTGCGTTTGAAAAGCACTGGTAGCACAAATAAAGCGATAAGCAGCAAGTAGTAAGCGGAAGCGGTATAGAGAAAACTTGTAACTATATTACGCGACAAGATAAGCACATCCGTACGGTATCGCAGACGCGGCTCGACTCCCGCGCATGAGTCAAGCAGCGCGGGCGAAGCATCTAGCTGACGGCGATGTAAGAGAGGGGAGAGCGATATGGGGGAGATTCACACGAGCGATATACGTATGATGTGTGTATGTGTGTATCTATGTATGTATTTATGTATATACGGATGTTTGTATGTATTTTAAAAAATTTCTTTGAAATTTTATATCTGACTTCGATTCAATGTTCTAAAATGGAGGACATTCATTTTTGTAGAGAATTGAATGCTCTACAAAAAATATCTCTTATGATTTTTCGATAAAGTCACTTCTTCAAAAGTTATTCAAGGTTAAAGTTAAATTTAGGGTAAATTTCACTTTTTTTTTTAGTTTTCGGTAAAATGTTAATACTGGTTACTAAATATCGTAAAATGTGTGTTAAAAAAAAGTTTAAATTGCATTAACATAAATTACCTAATTTTATATAAAGAAATGACCTACAGGAGTTCACACATATTCACAGGCTCATAATATACATATATATTAGATCGTGAATAATTTTTGAAGGAGTGAGTTTATCAAAGAGATGAGTTTTACATAAGAGATCTTTTTTGTGGAGGGTTCAGTTCTCTGCAAGAATATATATATCGTTCATTTTGGTACATTGACTAGAAGCCGAGATATAATATTTCAAAGTTTGCGAATTTTGGTGTTATTTAAATTCATTTATTATTTAAGTACACACATTTTTCGGTTAAATTTTTGGACAGGTCTCAGAGATCAGCTCTCAGATCAGGTTTCAGATCTCTTTCTCAGAGATCAGCAACATTTGGGGTAAAATAAAAGTGTCATGCTCTGCATCAGTATATTTCGCAGGGCATGAAACTTTTCGTTCTTTTTTAATGCTTGAACATTTACGAGATAGACTTTTTCAAATAATTGTCGGTAAATCAGATCTTTCACATACCTCTAGAAACAACTCGTGCGGCTTTGTTACCATCAGAGCAATAAGCGAGAAGATCGATCTGTAAAATATCGATTCAAAAACGACAACTTCCGGGTGGGAGGAAGCCACCACGTGTGAGAATTGTTTTGAAGCGATTCCTCCTCAACATATAAAATTTTTAACAATAATGTAAGAAAATAAAAGCGTATCGCCAAATAATCGCTTCTATAATCGAATGTTTGAAGGCGAGTACTATAAGTGAAACAAATACCGTCGGGCAATAAATACAGGTATGAAAAATATCAGATTCTCCTTTAGAGGTTATGTTTACCGGTTTAAGCCTTGTGCACGCGGAATATGCCTCAAAAGGAGGCTTAAAGTACTCCTCACGCCTCTGAGTGCAAGATAAGTGGATGGAGCACAAATTTTTAACATATTTTCACGGAAAGACTTCATGGAATACCAAAAAGTGGGGTCATTCGAACTCCTCAATTATGCACCCCTTACTATATATACATATATATTTCATTGAACCAACTTTTAGGAAAACTTGCGTTCATGTTAACTATTAGTCTCCCCTTAACGTTCAAGGACTATTTGAAAAATGTATTTTTCTCACTCTTAGGCTTACAATGTCTACTTCTTTGGCGGAGCAGCTGAAAAAGCTGCGCACACCGCAGACCAATCTTCTGCTTCAGGACAAGAAGCGTCCCAGTTTGCTCTTCGATCCCAAGGAGGCGGCTAATCTAGACAGAGAAATCGTTTTGAATATCGGTAAATGTTTTTTCTTTTTACTATTATCAACATAATAATGTACAATGATGCCGAGTAGAAAAACAATCTTTCCAAGAATCTTACAAAGAATCTTGTGAAGAATCTTGAAAAGAATCAAGCATTGGATCCGGAACAAGACTCTACAAGATTCTTGGAAAGATTCTTTACAAGATTTTTTACTTCGCAGTAAATAGTCTTTCTAAGATTCTTTACAAGATTTTTTACTTCGTTGTAAATAGTCTTCTCAAGATTCTTTACAAGATTTTTTACTTCGCAGTAAATAGTCTTTTCAAGATTCTTTACAAGATTTTTTACATTGCAGTAAATAGTCTTTCCAAGATTCTTTACAAGATTTTTTACTTCGCAGTAAATAGTCTTTCCAAGATTCTTGTAAAGATTCTTTCGTAGAATCTTGCAAAGATTCGATCCTGAACAAGATTATTGGAAAGATTCTTTACAAGATTTTTTACCTCGAAGTAAATAGTTTTTCCAAGAATCTTGTAAAGAATATTTCCAAGAATCTTTTAAAGAGTCTTGTTCCGGATCCCATGCTTGACTCTTTTCAAGATTCTTCGAAAGATTCTTTGCAAGATTCTTTTTTTTCTACGCGAGATGTGCTCCAATTGAAAAAAAAAAACATTGAATCACAATAATCGATTTTCTTCAAATAATTAATTATCAGACATCAATGTTCCTCTTTAACATCACCGATCTCTCAAATTTCCAGGTCAGAGTGGTCTTCAAGATTTGATAAAACTCTGCGCTGCATTTGGCGAATTTGAGGATACGCTTTTTGCACAGAGTTCAATGAGTCTCGAGCGTTCCGTGAGAAGTAACAAGATCAACGATCGCTTGAACGAAGGAATCAAGAAATTTCTCATTCTTCTATCGCCGTATTTTCTTCTCAACGCCGCGCACAAATCCCTCGAATGGCTAATCCATCGTTTTCACATACACGAGTACAATCGTGATGATTTTGTCATGCTTATTTTGCCGTATCACGAGACGAGAATGTTCGTAAGGGCGCTGCAGCTTCTCGATATATCTGGCGCAAATGATAAGTGGAATTGGCTGGAGCCGCTTCAAAAACCAGGAGTACCATTATCGTCTCTGACGCTCGTTAATCGCGTGGCAACGGACAACGGTCTCTTGAAATTGCTGTGCAATCACGTGATATTGGCTACGGAGATTTATTCCGATCGTGCAACATCTTTGAGCACTCTCTACGCATTTTATACAATGGCGATCGTCGGCGCGATCGATCGAACATCCGGTATAACGGACACGCAAATATCTCACATTCTCGGCTCCATCGGCAAAGGACTCAGCGTCACGATCGACGATTACGTCGCCAGTAGTTACATGATAATAGCAAAATTAACGACACGCGCTCGTCTCGACAGCGCGACCCTCGATTATCTCGTTCTGAAGATTCTCAAATCATCTCGTCTAAAGTACGAGGCGATTCTGCTGATAATCTTCATTTATGAAAATTCGAATCAACGTCCCACGAACGTTGGTGAAAAAATAATCTCTCGTCTCGCAAAGAATCAAGATTTCATCGATAATCTCAAAAAAATCAATTCTCAAGGTCTCAACATAGGAAAATTCGTTGTGCCGCTCTTGGAAAGTGCCGTTGAGATGTTGCTCGTGAAATCGTGGAACGATACCGAAAACGTGCGAACAATGATCCAAGATTTGTTCGCTGAAATAAAATTCGACGATACAGACATCGATGCGATTCTAAAGAATACGCTTAAACCGCGATACTTCAATGACGAAAATCGTGACGAAACGTTGAAATTTTTGGCTGAAATTTATGGCAATCTTGAGACACATTATCCAACGAGATTCGATGATTATCTGAAGAATCTAATGAGAACGAGCGAGATCGATCCGTCGTCAAAGAAGATATTACAATTTTTAATGTCTTGGCACAGCGGCGCGCGAAACGCGAAGGATTCCCTCGATATTCTCGATCGTCTGAATCATCAATTACCGGAGCAGCGTGTCGCTGCATTGGAGATAATTGGAAGGGGCGAGATCGACGTGACCGAGAATTTTCGTGAAATGGTGAAAAAAGCATTGTTATCGCGATTCAACGACGACGATCATCGCGTCGTTCGAACGATCCTCACATTTTCCGTTGAACGTTTGAAAACATTGTTCGCGAATGAGACACTCGTCGACGAGCTCGTCATACTCTTGAGTCAGTGTCACCGTCACAAAAAAATGAGATTGGCAAAATTGGCGATTGGACTTTTGCTGGAAATCTGCGAGGATCCGGACGAGACGAGTGTATTCATCGCGACTCTACCGTTTCTTTTTCCAACGAACGACGAGGAAATCGCCGTTGCGATGCAGATATTGCGATCGAACTTCGCCACGAAGAATCGTTATTTGCAAATGGTCAAGCAGGACATCGGTAAAATAATGGATATCGAGACAATATCATCGGCGGCTTTTCACAATATCCTCAAATGGGAGCTACTTCCACCGACGGAAAATATCTTGGGAACAATGAAGGTCCAATCTTTGCGCGGTGACGCAGCCTCGATGTTCTTCAATATCGTTCTCCTCGGCTCAGTTTGTCGCGTTCCCGTTGGTTCATTGCCAAATCACATTGCCCTCGAGGTCATCGAGATCACCGCTGAATTAACGCACGAATATCCTCGCGTTGGTCGCTTGGAAAATTGCAATCAGCTGAATGCCGAGAAGCTCAAGGACGCTCTTGTTCTGACCTCAAAGGGAATATTGCCGCTTCAAGCGTGCACTTACGTTATCGAGATGGTGCATCGACGAATGGACATAAAAACCAATCCTCGCTTTGATTTCGAGAACGACGAGGAACGCGCTCGTTTGTATCTGCGACTCCTGGAGATAATGTTCGACGGAATGAACAAGGAATCACGTCGTACGCATTATTCTTGGTGTTTGAAAATATTTTTTCAACGTCATTTCTCAACGTCTCGCGATATGATAGTATTTTTATCGCAATTTTTCGCAAGACCGGTAAAACCACAAACGTCCCTTCACTGTCTGAAGATCGTTCTCGACCTTCTCAACAATTCATCGTCCCATCGTTGGATCTACAACGACCGGGTATTCGGAGCAAATTTATTGATAGCTCTATCGCGTGAGAATAGAGCTTGTCGCGATATCGCCGTCGAGATACTGAAGAAACTATCGCAGAGCTTCAATCTCACGAAAATTGGACATTCGTCGTTGTTCGCGGAGCTCGGAACGAAAACCAACGAATTATCGATGGATCACGATCAATTGTCGTTCATCCTCTATAATCTACTGTCGCCCGATCCGGATGTGACCCATCATTTGCGTCGTGAGATACGCTCGGAATTGCAAGAATCACGAAAATCACTGATCGACACGATATTGGACGGATCCATGCCGATTCATACTATCTCTCAACTGCTCGATGTTCTGACTCACGTCAATGGTCCGGAGATCCTCAAGGATCTCGCAAAATTCGGCCTCGAGCTTCATCGTCGTTTAACGCTCGTCGGGGAGACGAAAAATTCGCAAAATTTCGGAGCTCTGGCAGTGAAGAATATTCTGCAAAGATTCAACGCGACGACGGTCGAATCGATGCGCGACAATCGCGTTTTCGAGCTCTTCGAGGTCTCCATGTCGGATCATCGTCCGCTGATACCGAACGACGAAGTCCATTCATCGCCGATTCAACCCTCGTCGTCAATGTTGTCAACGAGCGCGATAATGACCCGTCAGATCGACGATGTTTTCTACGAAACCGCCGGTAAAATATCGTCACAATTGCAGCGTAAAATTTTCGCCAAAGTCGTTGACGTCGTCACCGATTGTGAGATCGGCAGCGTCGTCGCAGCTTGCAATCGCGCTGTCAGAAGAATAAGAATCGATGGACAGATGATCGTCGACGAATTATCAACGATGCGCGACGCGAGATTGGAGAACAACGAAAAGTCCAGCGTTGGAAAGCGAAGATCGTTGAGATCATCGACAATGGCGAAACCGGAAGTGACGAGTTTACGCGCTTGGAAACGCGGCATAACGATATTGGAATTTATTCAACGCGCTGACAATATCGACAATGAGGAAACGATGATAACGATATTGTTCGACATATTGCGCATATGCTTGAGTTTCGAGGAACAAAATCCATTGGAATACACGAATCAACTTTTGCTGTCGACGATTTATCATCTCGCCGCTAAATCGGTGAAGATCGTTGACGCGCATCTTCACATTGATCTCGTATCACAGTGCATAAGAATGTCGCACAATCCGCAGACTCATCATCATGCTCTTTTGTTGCTCGTTGAATTGTTCAAAATTGGCAATGTCGAGACGGCCCTTCACAGTATAATGCCGATTTTTACGTTCATGGGAAGTTCGGTTCTGCGACAGGACGACGCTTATTCGATACAAATAATATCGAAGACAATCGAGACGGTTGTGCCGATTGTAAATTCCACCAACGATGAGAAACACGCATGCGACATATTGCGGATATTCATCGTTTCACTGCCTCACATTCCGGAGCATCGTAGAATTCCAGTATTCACGAAATTGCTTCAAATGCTGGAGAATAATTTGCATCTCTTTTATCTTCTCATATTCGAGTCTCACGTATTGTCAATGAGCAAGGATCAGCTGAGTTCATCGACAAAATTGCAATTTGCACTGACGATATCGCAGGAATTCGCGCCACGTAAATTGCTCGACGTTTGCGTGAGAATAGTGGAATTCTTGAAATCTCTACCGATCGAGATCGATGACGAGCAGGAACGTAAGAGAATCAAATTTCCCGGAGCCCACGTTTTCGACGTCTGCAACAATTCACCGAAACAATTGAGACACTACAAATACACGATAGTGCAATTTTTGAGCGTTCTGCTGTCGGCGAATGAATTTGTCGATAAAATTGCGCTATTGAATAACGATGATTTGACGATGATCGAGACGATGTACGATCGATTGATCGTCGAGCTCGTGGTCGTTATACAAAGTGCGTCCAAGAGCGCTGATCTTCATCAGGGCAAACTAAAGGGCAAATATTGGAAAGTATTGCTCCACAATCTCTACGATATACTGGATGCCGTTAACAATCTTTTGCCAAATCGTATATTCATATCGACCATAAAACGTCTTCTCGTTCATGATCTCTTGAACGTTAGGAAAAAATCACTCGAATTATTGAACGCGAGATTGTATCAGAAAAAATTCGTCAATGAAGATCACGAGAATTTATTGGAGCTCGTTGGTATACTGATGAGCGTTGTTTCGAAGAAGGGAAAAATGCTCAGTCCCGAGCTCGAAATTGTACAACAGACTGCACTGATCACCTTGAAATTAATGGCGAAATTACTGGCACCGGAATATCCGGCGTACTTCAAACCGGTGAGTAAATTCATCACTGCAGAGATCTCGAAATTTTGAAATATAAAAATTCCAGGGTATCGCTTGAAGGTTTTTCAATAATTTTTTTTCCATTTCCCAAAACAGATATTGGAGCTCTCGACGGAGCTCATTACGATTAAAGAGGGCCCATTGTTGGCGAGCGCTGTACTTTGCGTTGCTGAATTATGCAGCTCGATGAAGACTCACGCCATTCATTCGCTCAACAAATTCGTTCCAGCGATAATACGTTTGCTGAGAACGCACTGTCATCAAGAATCACCCGATATTGTCGTCGTCAGTATAGTCAGCGCGTTGCAAAAAATCGTCGAATCAGTTGGCAATTTTCTCTCGCTTTATCTCGATCAATTGTTACTGGAATTAACGAGATTGAGCTCCCTCTACACCGACACGGAACATCCGAAGGTTTGTAAAAAAAAAAAAAGGAACCTATAACTTTCCACAATTTGATTGTCTCGGAGATTTTCCAGAGCATCCATTTTTTTTTTCATTCCAAAAATAATCCTGGACTCTTTTGCAGATTGGTATAATCGTCTCGAGACTCAAAGCAACGACGCAAAAATTATCAAGCTGCATACCAATGAGAGTTTTACTTCCGGCTGTGTCGAAGACGCACGACCTTTTGTTGGCCTCAAAGTCTTACCGTTGCGTTTCACCGCTGATGAGCATTCTCGCGGAATCCTTCACTCACGTATCGACGATCGATCTTCAAGCGTCCATACCCGATCTTGCAACATTTTTTCTCAATGTATTGCAATTTCGCGAAAACGTCAATATCGTGAAAAACGAGGACATGGAAGTGGACGATGTTGCCACAGCGACCGGAAACGATGTCCTTAGCATCGAGGAGAGTGCGAGTTTGGCGCTGGTAGCGCTCGTTTTGAAACTCAGCGAAGCGACATTCAGGCCTCTCTATTACAAACTTTACGACTGGGCCGCCAGATATCCCGAGCACAAACAGAGAAACATAACGTTTTATAGGTGAGTTCCGTTTCATAAAGTGTATGTGCAAAAAAAAAAATTCGTCTCAAGACTTCAAAATTACTGTATATGGGGCCGTCCATCCAAATCGGATAGTTATAAAAACTTTTTTATTCGATTTCCTCAAATTTTTTATATTTTTTGGTATCCATCAAAAGAGCCTTCCTGATAAATATTCAAAATTTTTGTTTTTGTGGCCTTTTCAGAAAAAGTACAATAAAAATATTCGACGTGTTTTTGAATAAGTTTTTTGAGTTGTAAACTTTGAATCGTGTTTTCAAAAGTTAGTGCATATTTTGATTTTTTTGAAATTTTTTTATTTTACACTTCTATTTATTCAACAAATTTAAGACTAGTCCGGTCCCGGGCCTTCCATAAATACTATTTATTTTCAATTTTTGAAAATTGAAAAATTCCTATTATTATGAATACCAATTTTTGTTACTGCATAGCATTTTTTAAATCATTTTTAATTACTTTTGACACTTCTTTATTGTTAACAGATTTTTCGAATTAATAATTAATTGATGAGCAAATAAGAACAGTTCAAGAATTGTATGACTGAGCATCGAACCCAAATAGTCTACCGAATATTGCTGTCAAAGGAATATTCTAATTCAGGAAATACCCGTACATGTTTTCAAAACAATACGTGAATAAATAAAAACTGTTGTTATTATTGTTCATAAACAGACTTAACGATTAATTATTAATTTTAAGAACCTGTTAACAATAAAAAAGTGTCAAAATAAATTCTAAAAAATGAAAAAAGGCTGTACACTGTATACAGTAATGTATACGAAAATTAAAAAAAAATAACACTTAATTTGGACCATTGCTAAAGAAGTTGTAACCAAAAAACCGGAAAAAGAGCGGTTTTTTTTTCAAATTTAATATCTTGTGAACGGGTAATTTAAAAAATCTGAAAATTTACCAGGAAGGGTCTTCTGATGGGTACTAAAAAATATAAAAAATTGAAGTAAATAAAAAAAAAGTTTTTCAAACTGTTCGACTTGGGATGGAACGCCCTGTTACTTTTTTTTAAATATCGCTTTATATTTGTATGAAAATATCTAACAATTTATTTTTCAGGCTCTCGGCCAATATAGCGGAACGCTTGAAATCCCTCTTCGTTCTATTCGCCGGACATTTTCTCAAGCACGCCGCTTCTCTACTGATCGCCAATAATCCAATTATAAAAGAAGAACCGAACGAGCTCACGCTGCCCGAAGAATCCAGCCAGATCGAGCTAGTCGAGGCGATTATTCTGACGCTGTATCGCGTTTTCAGTTACGACGCTCATAATTTCGTCAATCAGGAACGTTTCGAGACGCTGGCACAGCCCATTGTCGATCAATTGGAAAATACGATCGGAACGAGGGAGAATTTTGAAAAACGAATGGGCGATCTCGTCGTGCCTTGCATCGCTGCTTTTGCGAGCGCCACGCAGGACGATTCCTTGCACAAGCAACTCGTTTATCAGACTTTATTGAAAACTCGACACGCAAAACCATACGTGAGAAACGCCGCTCTGAACGCTATCGTGAGTTCTGTTCTTAAATTCATTTTTAATTCCAATTCGTTGGAATTGCCCCCAATCAGGGTTGCGAATAATGCATTACGTTTTTTAATGCATTTGCATTTTCATTAACCATTTAAATTCAATGGTTAATGGTTAATGGCGAATGAAAATTATTTCCATTAACCATTAAATGTTGATGGTTAATGAAAATGCAATTGCATTGAAAAAAGTAATGAATTATTTGCAACCCTGCCCATTACAATGTAGTGTGTAATAAAAAAAAATTCCATTACCCATTGCAATGTAATGTGTAATGGACAAAACTTTGATTGCAATTTTGGGAATGGGAAAATATAGATGAATAAATTATTGTAGTTTTGCATTACATTTTATTGACTTAGGACTTAGATTTTTAGAATTACAATATAGATGCTTTTTAGCATTTGAGGTGAAAATCTAAGTCCTAAATCAATAAAATGTAATGCAAAATTGCAATAATTTTTTCATCTGTATGTTTCCATTGCTAAAATTGCAATCAAAGTTTTGTCCATTACACATTACATTGTAATAATAATATCGATGCTTTTTAGAATTTAAGGTACCTGAAAATCTAAGTCCAAAGTCAATAAAATGTAATGCAAAATTGTAATAATTTATTCATCTATATTTTTCCATTCCCAGAATTGCAATCAAAGTTTTGTCCATTACACATTACATTGCAATGGGTAATGGAATTTTTTTTTATTACACACTACGATGTAATGGGCAGGGTTGCAAATAATGCATTACTTTTTTTAATGCAATTGCATTTTCACTAACCATTAACATTTAATGGTTAATGGAAATAATTTTAATGGTTAATGAAAATAATATCCATTAACGATTGAATTTTAATGGTTAATGAAAATAATTTCCATTAACCATTAAATTTTAATAGTTAATGGAAATTAATTTCATTAGCCACAAAAAAAGTAATGGTTAATGCATTACTTTTTCATTAAAAATTTCGCAACCCTGCCCCCAATATTTGTTTTTACGGATTTACCTGAATTGATATTATTTTTCTTCGCAGATTGAAATAGCCCGAAAACTCGGCGAAGATTTTATGCCCCTTTTACCGGAAACCGTGCCATTTTTGGCCGAGCTGCTCGAAGACGAGGATGAAGCTACTGAGAAAAGCGCGCAGAACGCGGTTCGAACTCTCGAGGATATATTAGGCGAACCTTTGCAAAAATACTTCTGATCGATAATATCTCTCGACATTGTAAATAGAATTTTCTTATCGGTCAGCAATAAATCGCATAGATTTTATCAACATTATTCGCCCGTTCTTTCTTCCATTCCGTTCAGTCTCTGCTCTCTTTCTCTCTCTCTCTCTCGATTCCTCGTGGAAAATTTCAACCGTCTCAACTACGAAAAAAACATCTATTTATTTTTTTTTAACTTACACTTCGCTTTCAGGTTGAATATACAATATATTATCTCCCTATGTTTTATAATACAGTGTCATGTGATGATATATATAATACACATATATATATATTTTTGTGATGTAAAAAAAATGAATTTTTCAAATTTAGAATGAAAATGAGATGAGTCTTTTTTCACACGAAGTAAAGTATTAAAATTGCGATACTGCGGCTTGGAAAGAGAGCTCGCCAAAAGCCTTCTTTTAGGTACACCATAGGGTACATTTTACCTTTTTTTTTTTTTTCATTCGTGATTCTCGTTTCATTTTTCGCCTCAGTCAAGCTTTCGTCTTGACTCGCGATCGAGCCTGTTTTCTTTCCTCTCGTTTTTAGGCCTTAAACACTAATTTATTTGTCTTCTCTTAGTGCTAAAAATAAAATTCTTTCGGAAAATTCTCCGGATGTCAGACCTGTGGCAAATTCGCCGGAGGACTCAGCGATATTTCCTCGAGGTTCGCGATCGCCGGAGCTTTTCTATAAAAAAAAAGAACAAACCGTTTAAAACTTTCTTAAACCACTAATTTTCACTTCAATAATTTTTAGCTCAGGAATTAAAAAAAAATGGTGAAAAATCCATTAAACCCACCTTTTTCTGTACTGGAAAATAATGTAGACGATAACCGCGTTACCGACGAATAGTAACGCAATTAAAATGGTTGGGAGAACCAAATCTGTAATAACACAAGATTTCGCTTAATCGCAATTCTATTCTAACCAGAGATATTTAAAAAAAAAAAAGGAAAAATTATCAATCGTGGGATTTATCTTTCATCGTACGATATTTCTCAGAGAAGGAAAACATTTTTCTTCACCGTTATCATGATAATTATTATTATTATTATTATTATTATTGGAGAAGAACGATGATTCAACGATGCTACAAAGTTACAGCTTGGCACGCTTATGCGAGTGACTACGGATTTTTATTTTATTTTTTTATCATCTTCGTATCCTCGACTCGTGTAACCGACTGAACTTTGCTCGCTCTCAAGCACAATCACACCCTCGTATTTTAAGATAATCAATGTGAAACTCGCAAAATCAACTTTATCACGTGAATTCGACTTTATGAAAAACGAAATTTTGTCAATTTTTTCGAAAAATGTTTTCCTTCAAGATTTACAATGGATGAAGGAAAAATTGTTAACACTGACCTACGACGTAATCGGCCTGCTTGATCATGGCTGGTTGCGCCGAATCTATAGCCCGATTCGTGACTTGCGCGACTGCGTCCTCGTCACGTCCCATTCTCACCCCCGTGCGCGAAATATCGTCACTGGAAAGGCTCGATAGATGATTATTTTCCGCCTCCGTTTTAATGATCAGAGCCGAGGAAGCTGAAAAATAAAAAAGAGAAAGAGGGTAATTTCATCCACGCTTTTCTCAAAGATGGAAAATATTTTGGAACCCAGTCCAGAGCCAAAATTTTGAGTTTGCTATAACAAATTTGCAAAAATCGATGGTTGAACTTTAAAAATCTGCCAAAAATCAAAAAAATTCACAAAGATAGGGTGCGAGACGCGTCACTTTGTCGTCCCCACTGTGTGAGCAAAATTTTCGGAAAGACGCGACTCTTATTGTCGCGATATTCGATAACTGCTTTGTTTAATGTCACATAGTTAATTAGAGCACTGAAAAACAGGTAATATCGGAAAACAATGAGTCGAAAAACATGTTTAAACTTGTCGAACGTCGGCTCGTGCACTGACCTACGACGACCGGCGTCAGCTGTTCAGAGCAGAGCAGCGCGCGCACACGATCGAGTCGATGGGTGGATCGAAAGAGCGCGTTGTGGCGCACTCTGTCGGACTGAGACCTAACTTGAGTCGTCGAAATACGGCAGTTACGGCAGGGCTAACTTGAATATATAGGTCAGTCGGTCAGACTCAACAGCTGTTGTGACGCGAGATGTGCCCGAGACTAGGTCACGATTATTCTCGGAAAAAAGTCCTCCGTAAATTCCACGAAGCTACTTCCAGGGAATTCCCTGACTACGTCACGAAATTCCCTCAAAGGGTTGCGACAATTGCGGTAAAAAAGAATGAGATAATGAAACAGCCATAACTCCCGTGTTTTTTATCGTAAAGACTTCTTTCAGGCGTCATTTTCTTCGTTTTCAAATTCTCTAATTGTTCTTGCTTTTAGTTTTATTTTTTTCGAAATCCTTAAGGGGGTGGGCAGAAAAGAATTTTTGAATAGCCATAATTCCCGTGTTTTTGATCGGACAGACTTCTTTCAGGCGTCATTTCCTTTGTTTTCAAATTCTCTAAGTGTTCTTTTTTTTAGTTTTATTTTTTTTGCAATCCTTAAGGGAGTGGACAGAAAATAATTTTTGAACAGCCATAACTCCCGTGTTTTTGATCGGACAGACTTCTTTCAGGTGTCATTTTTTTTGTTTTCAAATTCTCTAAGTGTTCTTTTTTTAGTTTTATTTTTTCGCAATCTCCTTAAGGGGGTGGGCAGAAAATAATTTTTGAACAGCCATAACTCCCGTGTTTTTGATCATACAGATTCTTTTCAGGCGTCATTTTCTCCGTGTTCAAATTCTCTAAGAGTCCTTTTTTTAATTTTGTTTTTTTTAATCCTTAAGGGAGTACACAGAAAAGAAATTTTTGAACTACCATAACTCCCGTGTTTTTTATCGGACAGACTTCTTTCAGCCGTCGTTTTCTTTGTTTCCAAATTCTCTGGGTGTCTTTTTTTTTAGTTTTATTTTTTTCGCAATCCTTAAGGGGGTACGTAAAAAATAATTTTTGAACAGCCATAACTTTCGTATTTTTAATCGGACAGACTTCTTTCAGACGTCATTTTCTTTGTTTTCAAATTCTCTGGGTGTGTTTTTTTAGTTTTATTTTTTTCGCAATCCTTAAGGGGGTACGCAGAAAATAATTATGAACAGCGACAATTCCCGTGTTTTTGATCGGACAGACTGTTTTCAGGCGTCAACTTTTTCGTTTTCCAATTCTCTAAGTGTGCTTTTTTAGTTTTTTTCGCAATCCTCAAGGGGGTACACAGAAAATAATTTTTGAACAGCCATAACTCCTGTGTTTTTGATCGTAGAGACTGCTTCCAGGCGTCATTTTATTCTTTTTTAAAATTCTGTAGGTGCCTTTTTTCTAAATGGAAAGGGGTATGCCTTAGAAACTTTGCAAAAATCGATGGTTGTACTTTTTTCTTGTATCCGTGTACTTTTGTTGGGGAAAGTGGGTCCATTTTTTCCCTAAATAAGAGGTTTTGCTTTTTTAGATTGCAATTTTTTATCTAAACGCTTATTTTCGCTTTCAATTATAATTTCAAAAAACCTTACAATTAATGCTCCAACGCTTGTCAACTATCAACCACTATAAGAAATTATTAAGGGTGCTCGAGTTTGGATAATGTCGAAGGTTTCCCAATAAAACGTGACCATTCAGACTATTTAGAGTGACCATAGAATCTTTTTTTTCCCGTAATATTCCAAAAAATCTATCTGGAATGAATGTAAATTATCAACATTTATGATCAACGGATAATACACACTTACATGTACACCGTATGAAATTCTCGATAAGCTCTCATCAACATATCTATAATTACATTGATAAATCCTCGAACGATGTATCGAGTTTGCAGATTATAAAAAGAAAAAAAAAAGAAAAAAAGAGACTCCGCGTTATCAGCGAGCTCTAATTTTCGCAATGCACAGCTCGAAAAATGAAAATTTATCGAGAACGGTTGAGTAATCAATTACGGAGAACTGCTTGGATTCGATAAATTTATCATCCTCTTATCTCTATATTCGGATCTCCTTAAATAACGTCGAAACATATTTAATGAAATTTCAAAAATGATTACGAAAAATCTCTGGTATGTTTGACGTGATAACGAGATTAAAAATTTGTCACGCGCCCAGAATTGTTTTTTCTTCTTTTTTTGTCGTCAATTTTGACAACCAAAAAAAACATCCTCGACTCCTTTGTATTTAATTATACGACGAGTGTTCATTATAGTGCAAATTTATGGATGATTGCATGGTAATTTTCCCAAGAGTCGTGCAGAAACCACAGAGAGAGAGAGAGAAAGAGGGAGAGAGGGAGAGAGAGAGAGAGAGAGAGAGAGAGAGAGAGAGAGAGAGAGAGAGAGAGAGAGAGAAAGAGAGAGAGAGAGAGAGAGAGAGAGAGAGAGAGAGAGAGAGAGAGAGAGAGAGAGAGAGAGAGAGAAAAGATCCAGTGAGATAATGATAGAGATGAAGAAACTCAGGAAGTGAGGAAGTGTGGAGAGAAAAAAAACACACAAAAATCGTCGGAGAGGGGATGAAAAATTTTCCGAATGGGAAAATGGGCACGTGGCTGGCCCGAGCTTTGAAGGCGTTATCAACGTCAAGTCAGCTCACAATCGTACGAGAAGAGGGAGAGAAAGAGCGAGAGGGTCAGAGGGGACGAAGAAAGAGAGAAAGAGAGAGGAAGAGGGTCGGAAATAATGAGAAGAATTCTGAATGATGACGATGACTCTCCCAACAGTTGCTGGGTCATTGCAAGGGCTATCGCTGTATAAAACCCAACACGCGATTTTTTTAATAACGAAAACACTCCTCGCAAGATCGTACGATCCTCAGCGGCGAATGACTTACCAGAGAGATGATGAAAAAGAAGAAAAAAAAAGTTCAATCACGAGAGACGATTTTAACTCCGAGAAAATCAAATATTTCACCGACAAAATCCACGATTATTATTCCAAATAATTTTGGCATGAAGAAAATTATTAGATAATGTATTAATTATTATATTAATTATTAATTGCATTGTATTATAATAATTATGAAATTCAATATGATGACTGAATTTTGTTTCACACTTTATTAGCCCACCAATTTTGCAATTTCAATTCTTCGGTGAATTGAGATGCTTTTCTCGCAATTCCATAAAAAATGGTACTCCAGTAAAATGGAAAAAAAATGTACGCAAGGAAAATTGTCACCAGCGACGAGGAAGTTTCTTCGACGACTGAAACTTTATCCTCCTTCTCGGGACAATTTTCAAAGATTCGTCCGTCTATTTGGTCTAAATTGACGATGAAATTATACGAGCGACCAATTTGTCCTATTTCAAAGCTTCGTTTCGTTTTAACCCCTCGTGATAATAATGAACGATAATTCCTCGCTCGACTTTGACACACGAAGTCCAATCGACTTTGCTCGAATTGGATCGTGTGTAATTTGTATTTTTTCACCTTTGCCATCGATCCTAATCGTCGAGGGCTTACAATCGATAATTAGATCCGAATAACGATACTCCGTCGTTCGATAAAATTTCTCATTGAATCCAAGCTCAAAATAGCAAGAAAAAAAAATATTCGCGGGTTTTGACGACATTTAAAATATTAAATGCCGTTGAGAAGCGGAAAAAAATTTCGCTGATGTCGCGTTCCCTGTCAGCATTTTCTTTTTGCTAATTCAGCTCGCGCTCACGAGAAACAGCCGTGTGCTTTTTTTCTTATCGGGAGATTATAAAAAACGATAATGGAGATTTGAAGACGAGGATTTGAAGTATTTTCAATTGTTCGATTGAAAAATTTAATCCGCGATCTCGAGAATATAATCAAGGGAAAATGGCGAAACCAAATTTCGTAGCTAATGAAATGCGAAAATTAATTTCGTCTATTTTTACTCAACGAAAATAAAACTTTGCATCGATTCCCCAAGTATGATGTTTCACGATCGTACGATAAGTCGAGTACAAAACAATCTGTCGCTATCAGAGAAAAAAAAATCGCTAAAATAACAAATTAATTTTTGTCATTTTTGGGTGAAATACATCAGCTTACTAAAACCGCTTTAACTATTTTTTCGTTTGGAATTTCCGCTTCAAACTGCGCTCATTCGTTTTGTAATAATTCCAGTTTAAAAATGGCGCTTTGTTCATTAGATTACGATCATTTTTGGATTTTTCACAGATTTTTTAAGTTCGATCATCGATGATCGCAAATTTTCGGCTCATTTACTATGGATTTTCAAAATGCTCTCACGTCTGTAAAAATTGAGTTATCGAATTAAGCAAAACGGTATTTTTCAAGTCCAATAACCGGTCTATAAATAAATAAAAAATTTTCAAAAACCATCAAGCCAAAATGAAGTTATGGTCGTTTGAAATTTCAATTGATTCCAAGACTCCGAAAATGACAAATTTTTGGTTTCCAATTTATTCGCACAAATTTCTACTATCGTCGATATCCGACATCATCGTCCAAATAAAGAAATAAAATAATAATAATAATAATAATAATAATAACGTCGACCACCAGAAGGGAGAAACGCAAGCGCGCGCTTGCGTTGAGCTCGAAAGGCGCTCACGTTGCGTCAGTCACGTATTCCAAGCGTGTTCCTTGGAGAGCGAAAAAAGAAAGATTGAGAGAAAAAAAATAGACTCAACCTCCCGTAAGGATTTGAAGAAAATTGTCACGTGTGTCGAGAGCGACGAAAAAAAGGAGAACAAAATTCGAGAAAACTGACAAAGAAATGGGAAGAAGAAGCGTACGCGGCGAAGAAGAACTCAAAATAATTCAGCGTTTCCGCTCGATTTTGCTAGGATTGAGAAAGAAAAAAAACCTGCATCGATGATGACAAAAAAAAATGTTTCACTCACTTATGAGATTTCTGAAGGTATCCGTGAATATTCGTATCATCTTGACAGCAATTCCAACGGAGGAAATCGAATCAAAGGAATCCACACTTCACCGATTTCGTACTTCGATGAAAAATCAAAATTTTTTCTCTCGCGTTAAACGGAAGAGAAGAAAACGTTTACGGAGAATCGACACTGAACGTCAGCTGTGAATCATCACGAATTTCTCAACGATGATATTTTTTAAAATTATTTTAGGACTGAGACTTTTTTTTACATTGAAGAGAAAAAACAAACGCATGACAGTTAGGCCACTGCGAATTGCACGAGTCCGTGCGAAGTGGTCTCTCTTCTCTATTGCTTCGTATCCTCGCTATAGCAGAGAACACACTGCGTGCTCGTGTTGTCGCGGCTTCCCTCGTGGATAGTACCAGGGAGAGAGAAAGAGATATAGAGACAGAGAGAGAGAGAGAGAGAGGGAGAGAGAGAGGGAAAAAACGACGTAGAGCCGATAAAATGTGAAGCCGGTGTGTTGGCGAGAGAGTTTGAGTCCAAAGTCTCTTTTCTCAAGACTCTCCTCTTCTTCCTCTTTTTTCTCCCTTCTTCTTTTTTTTTCTTTTACGGCGCCAGCTGCAGCTTCTTTGTTACCCGTTCTCTCCTCGATATCTCGCGCGATAAGCGCCGATTTTAAATCATTTTTTCTCTTATCACGAAATAATCCCGTTTATTCCTGATAATCGATTGATATGATTTTTGAATCGATTTTTGGGATTTTTTAATTAATTCGTTTAATTTTTATTTTTCATGCAAGAATGATTCTATTTTTTAGCAATTTTTTCCTGAAACAGAGCAAAAATTCAGATTTTCAAATTTTTGAATTTCTGTTTCAGGGAAATAAATTATTAGAAACAAACGGTGGATAGGAAGAATCTGAAAAAAATTGAGAGTGCTCTTGGGCATCCGGATAATGGTAGAAAAAATTAGGAATCCAATCGGGGGGAGGATGCGTTTGGTACTGTTGACTCGGAACGGCCCGTATATATGACTCATTCTTCCGAATAACGGCGCCAATCCGCAAGCCTCCCAACAGGTGCTACGACTCATTGAACTTTTTTATCAGTACTTTTTTCGCTTTTCCAACGAAATTTCCTCGTTTGAGAAGCCAAAAAAATTTGCTCCTTTGATCTATATTTAACAGCACGAACATCATTTTATATGAAATTCTTGGCCGTTTTTGCAAGTTTCAAAATGATTTTTCATGATCCATTCCCGCGAGTGCAATTAATCCTCTGGCGTTTCTTAAAATTTTCATTAATTATGTCGAATTTACGTTGATTTCAAAAAGTCTAAAATTCTTCCCTTCCATCTTTCATTGCCTGATTTCCTCATTACTGATAAAGCAAAATTTGCCTAAAATGCATTTAAATTGTGAGGACAAAAAAATAACGCGATGGAAGAGCACGTATAACGATTTGGAGCAGCGCCGCGAGACTGAAGCAGACTGAAGAGACTCCGAAGGAAGTTTTTTTTCTTATACACGGCTGCTGAGATAGTGCGAGAGAGAGAGAGAGAATGAGTGAGGTAAGACTCTAGGCATGGCGAGAGTGGAGGGAATAAGGTGAGCTGCGTGGCCGGAGGAGTGGGGGAAGGCGCAAGAAAAGGGATCTGTAAAGCGAGAGAGAATTCCACCTTTATCTCTGATTCCTTCTCTCTCTCACATTTCACTCGCAGCTGATGCATCAGCTTTTCGTCTTACCCCTAACCGTCCTTTGTCTCTCTGGTAAGGTCTACCGCGCACAGCTGTGAATTTGACAGGCAACGATAACCCGTATGCTCCTTCATAAATCGTTTTATTTTTTTTCTTAATCACGGTGAAGAAAAATCCTCGATAAGATCTCATTGAAAATCAACGATTAACCCTTACTTGACACAATGGGGTAAAAAAATACCCCACGCCTGAATTTCCTTTTTAAGTACCTAAATTTAAAAAATGGGACATCTGTCATTAGTTCGAGGATGTCACTACTCCTTCAAACTTATAGCATCACTCTAAAAAAATAAGGTTTTATGTAGTATTTTTTTTCTAGTCCTATATATTAAGCTATAAGTTAAATTTTTTACCATTTTTGCCGAAAAACAAAAAAGTTATGATTTTTTTCGTAAAAGTTGTCATTTATTTTTCAGTTCTTCAGATATTTAATTTTTTTAATCATATTTAACTTCACTATTTTACTATAAATCCTGTATAACTTTGAGGAGTAACCTCTTAAGAATTTTTAAATAAGTTAGCAAGTTAAAATATTAAATGGTATATTTTTTATAAGAATTTTTATCGCTGGGGTAAAAACGACCCCAGTGTATAAAGTAAGAGTCAACAGAATGATTCTCAATTTTTCTTCTCTTCAATTTTCCAGATAATGGAATTTTTCCATCGGCTGTAAGGTCATGTTTACTTTTTTTTTCATCAATTTCAGTAATGATCTCCGTGAGTCATCAATTTTCCGTTTGACGAATGCTAATTGTGAAATCATAAGCGACGATAGCTGCAATTTTTACGCTGTTGCGAATCGTGATGAAAAAAAATCGCGTGCTCGGATTATTATTATTTTTTTTTTACGTATGTATTTTTTTTTCTTTATCCCGTGTTTCATTGAATTCAATTCAACGCTCGGAATTCGTAACGTCATACCGCGTGTCAGTCAAGCGCGATGGGCGTTGGATCACCCACGAACAAATTCGCTTTTCCAGTTCTATTTCCAGAGAGCCCGTTCCCTCGCCCCTGGCTTGTTATTATTCACGTCGGAAAATATATTTCGTCGCGTGTCCCGGTTCTCTTTTGAGAAGCGACGTGCACGAGCTGTGAGTTTTAAACCCGAATAAGGGCCACAGAGTGAAGTGTCGTTGTCGGAGTATATTCTGGGAACGAAATTGCGACGTTGTTCTCCACACTGACAATGACGTACAAAATCTTTACATTTTCCTCGATTAAATACAATGTTTTTCCAAATTGAATTTTCAAGGTTTTTTTAAATCTAAAATTTTTAATTTTTTCGAATTTTTCAATTTTTTATGTTTTTTCAATTTTTAATTTTTTAATTTTCAAGATTGCATTTTTATTAGAAACACTTTTACTCCGCGAATTGATTAAACGTCCATTGTCCATTATCGATTCACGAATATAAATTATATGAATTTTTTATTTTTGGCAATTCTCGTTTTCAATGTTTATTTTCCAATTCTTATTTCAATTGGAAACACTTTTACTGCAATAATCGATTGAACGCCCACTGTCAAAATTAATCATCACGCATCAATGATTAATTTTAATCAGTGATCAACGATCAATTATCAGTTAATGATCAATTATAAATTATTAATTATCAATTAATGATCAATTATAAATTATTAATTTTCAATTAATGATCAATGATTAATGATTAATTTTAATGATCAATTTTAAATTCAAGAATATCAATGATTCAGCATCAATGATTAATTGTTCATTTTTGTCAATTCTCGTTTTAAATGTTTATTTTACAATTTCAATTTTAAATTAGCACTAACTTTCACACTTTTACTCCGATAATTTATTAAACTCTAATTGTCAAAATTAAAGATCAATTATCTATGATCAATCGTCAACTATCAATTGTCAATCATGAATTCGTGAATGTACATTGTTAATTTTTTAGTTTTTGGCAATTCCCGTTTCAAATGTTTATTTTGCGATTTTTATTTCAAATTAGCACTAACTTTGACTCTTTTACTCCAATAATTTATTCAACGTTAATTGTTATAATTAAAGATCAATTATCGATGATCAATCGTCAACTATCAATTGTCAATGATGAATTCGTGAATTTAAATGATTAATTTTCCAGTTTTTGTCAATTCTCATTTTAAATGTTTAATTTGCAATTTTTATTTCAAATTAGCACTAACTTTGACACTTTTACTCCAATGTTTTATTCAACGTTAATTGTCATAATTAAAGATCAATTATCGATGATCAATCGTCAACTATCAATTGTCAATGATGAATTTGTGAATGTAAATTATTAATGTTCAATTTCTTGTTAATTCCCGTTTCAAATGTTTACTTTGCGATTTTAATTTCAAATTAGCACTAACTTTGACACTTATTCTAACAATAATTTATTCAACGTTAATTTTCAAAATTAAAGATCAATCATCAATGACCAATCGTCAACTCAATTGTCAATTATGAATTCGTGAATGTAAACTATTAATTTTCCATTTTTTGTCAATTCTCGTCTCAAATGTTTATTTTGCGATTTTAATTTTAAATTAGTACTAACATTCACACTTTAACTCCAATAATTTATTCAACGTTAATTGTCAAAATTAAAGATCAATCATCAATGATCAATCGTCAACTCAATTGTCAATTAGGAATTCGCGAATGAAAATGATTAATTTTCCATTTTTTGACAATTCTCGTTTTAAATGTTCATTGAACGTCAAATATCAAAATCAATTGTCTTATTTGTTTGATGGGCAATACAAGATGATTCATGATTTGAATTCAAGAAAATTTGACATCTCCGTCATGATCGATCGAGGACGTTATCGTGGCGAAGGGCTTTTTCGTTCTTTAGGGCCGCCCTTGAATCGTCACGATCGCAAGAGGGGATAAGAGCCACTGGCCATTATTGTACCCCCTCCAACTTCTCTCAAAGTATCGCGCTACTCGATTTCTTTTTTTCTCTCTTGATCTCTCGCTCTTTTTTTCTTCTCTTCTTCGACATCGGCACTCGTACCAAGAGGCGCTCGTTTTGTTGTTCGCCCGAGTGGTGTACGAATGTTTGCGAGAAACTTGAAATTCACGCAAGAGAAGCCTCTTCTCTCATTCCCGCTCTCATGCAGAGAATTATTTCTCACTGGAGGGCGCTCCTCGACTCGCCATTTTCAGTCCACATATTTATATTTATATTTATACACAAGGCATTCCACATCAGTTCTGCCGATCTAATTTTCTAATTTTTTTTTTGAATTTTTAATACTTATTTTTATTCGGAGCTGTCCTAAAAATTTGTATAAAAAAGGACTTGCATTGTGTTTTTTTTTAAATGTTCAAAAAAACTTTGGTCCATTTGGCGCGGAATGCCTCGTATAATCCCCTGGGAATTTCAAAGGGAATTCGCAGCACAGTTTTCCGTGACCTTGAGAAGGAAAAAAATTCAGTCTGGCGTACGAAATTCCGGAAAAAAGAATGATCAGCAATGATAAGAGATAGTGGGACAATTATGCGAGATATCTTATCATGAAGAAAATATTTGACTTCGAGTCTGAAAGTATTTCCGTTTTTCTTGAAAATTTTCACAATTTATCGCTCGTTTGGTTGTTTGGATCGCGAATGACGCAATCATGAGAAAGCGAAAATGGGCTCCCTCGTCAATGGTTCGCTTTATCGATTATACGAATGCCCCATGCATGGATGTATGGGCTATTCCACGCGTAATATCCGAGAATAGCTTGCGAGAAGCCAGTGAAAGTATCCCTTTGTGATGATTAATGTCACGGGGGTAATCGACCCGCAAGCTTATCAGTATATACAATATATATATATAGATATTGATTCAGAACCACGATTGTAGAGGTTCGCGTATTTTCGAAAGGAATTATTCACTACCGTAATAATTGCAGTTGGTCAAGACAAAAATCGATGAGGTCAGTTTCACTGTGGAGGGCTCTTTCCCCATAAGGTGAAGTTGACCCTTTCCTTCTAAACACTGATCTACCAACGACCAGTCAAAAAATTCAATACTTTCATAAATATTCCATCAAAAACATTTTTTTAAGTCTTTTTTTTCGCTTTTGCTCATAAAAAGAATGTTTTTCTGATGAAAATTCTTCCTGATTTGTCATCAGTGATAAATGTCCCATTTAAATCCGATTTTGTAACCATAGAACTTTTTTTTTTGAGAATGCCGTTTGGTTTATGTCGATATTTAAATTTTTGTAGAATGGGAGCAGTTTGAAAATCGCCGAAAAAATAGCAAAAGTCGATGGTCGAATTTAAACAATTTGCCAAAATTCGAAAAATCATCAGAATCGGATAAACAAAGTGACATTTTGAGAATGAGTCTTGAGCGAAGTCAAAATTTCAAGTAGAAAAAAGTTACAGTCATTTTACTGAACCACTTAAATTTTGAATGCGAAAAAAAATTCGTTAATTCAATTTTTTCAAAATCTTTCAATTTTCCTCCATTCAATACTTCCATTTCCTTCGTTAAATTGAATTTCCAAGGTTTTTTTTCAATCTAAAATTTTGAATTCAAGTTCTTTTTTCAAAATTTAAATTTTTTGTTTTTTCAATTTTTAATTTTTCAATTTTGAAGATTTTATCTTTATTAGAAACACTTACTCCATCAATCGATTAATCGTCCATTGTCCATTATGGATTCACAAATATATAAATTATTCATTTTTAATTTTTGTCAATTCTCGTTTTCAATGTTTATTTTCCAATTTTTATTTCAATTGGAAACACTTTTACTGCAATAATAGTTTGAACGTCCGCTGTCAAAATTAATCATCACGCGTCAATGATCGATGCTCAACCATCAATTGTCAACTTAAAATTCCAGAATATCAATGATATCGATATTTAAATTTTTGTAGAAATGGGAGCAGTTTGAAAATCGCCGAAAAAAGTTGCAAAATTCGAGGAAATTCGAAAAATCATCTCAAACCGATAAACAAAGTGACATTTTGAAGTTTGAACGATTATGAAGAGAATGAGCCTTGAGCGAAGTCCAAATTTCAAGTTGAAAGAAAGTTACAGTCATTTTAGTGAACCAGTTAAATTTTGAATGCGAAAAAATTCTTTCATTTAGTTTTCTCAAACCTCATGTCGTTGTATTTTTTTCCGCTAAACACAAATATACCAATTTTCAAAAAACCTCAAAATTTTTATAAATTTTTTTGAAAAAACAACCTTTAAAAATTTTTTTTCCCTCCAACTTCCCTTTTAATTTTCAGTGATCCATTAAAATGAACAAATTCAAAACTAATCTGGAGATCTTTTGTCGCTCCGAATGAGAGATTGATAAATTTTCTTAAAAAAACACCCTTTAAAATTGTTTTTCCTCCAACTTCCCTTTTAATTTTCAGTGATCCATTAAAATGAACAAATTCAAAACTAACCTGGAGACGTTTTGTTGCTTCGAATAAAAAACGTGTAGCAAATTGAATTTTTCACAATTTTGTGAGTAAATGGACGTTGCACGAGAAAACTTGGATGCACTCTCGAGAGCACACGTGGCGTCGCGACGGCTGGCGTCCAGAAAGTGTGTTCGAATTTAACGTTATACCGTCTCGTGTCTCACCAATACCAAAAGTATTTCAACGTATTTATCTCACTCGCACGTTCCGTATTTGCGGAGCCAATACAGATGCGTTTCTCTACCCCCACGTCACGGGACTTTGCCCCGTCGACGACGACCCACGCGAGACGGACAGCGAGGAATTTCTCCCACCACGACGACGACGAGAAACGCGAACCGCGTCCGACGAGCGATTCCTTCCCCTCCCCAGGAAGCTGATAGGAGGGACACCCAGGGGCTTTCCGGACTAACTTACCCAGAGAAAGAGAGAGACAGAGATAGTGAAACAGTGCCGTACACGTTTCTACTGTTCGCCCTTCCTCGTGACCTGGCCTTGAACCCTTAACCCCAGAATTTACGACCGAGGGGTGACTTTCCACCTCGCCTGAATTCTGAATTTTGCAGACTGACTCAAAACTATGGTCATGGTTTTCTCACATTCACGCAAAATCGCAGTTTTCGAGAGCAGTGTTGCCAGGTCTGAGGAAATGTCCGAAAATTTGAAGAAATTAGTGAGACCCTGAGGAAATTTTGAAGATTTGAAGAAATTACATAAAATTCTGAGGAAATTTTGAAAATTTGAAGAAATTACATAAAAATCTGAGGAAATTTTGAAGATTTGGAGAAAATACATAAAAATCTACGGAAATTTCGAAGATTTGAAGAAATTACAGAAAAATCTACGGAAATTTCGAAGATTTGAAGAAATTAGCCAAAAAACTGAGGAAATTTTGAAGATTTTAAGAACTTACATAAAAATCTGAGATAATTTTGAAAATTTGAAGAAATTACATAAAAATCTGAGGAAATTCTGAAGATTGGAAGAAAATACATAAAAATCTGAGGAAATTTTGAAGATTTGAAGAAATTATATACAACACTGGGGAAATTTTGAAAATTTTTGAAGAAATTACATAAAAATCTGAGGAAATTTTGAAGATTTGAAGAAATTACATACAAAACCGAGGAAATTTTGAAGATTTTTGAAGAAATTACATAAAAATCTGAGGAAATTTTGAAGATTTGAAGAAATTGCATAGAAATCTGAAGAAATGTTGAAGATTTTTGAAGAAATTACATAAAAATCTGCGGAAATTTTGAAGATTTGAAGAAATTGCATAAAAATCTGAGGAAATATTGAAGATTTAATAAAAATTACACAAAACCTGAGGAAATATGGAAGATTTTAAGAAATTACATAAAAATCTGAAGAAATTTTGAAGATTTTTGAAAAAATTACATAAAAATCTGAGAAAATGTTGAAGATTTGAAGAAATTGCATACGAATCTGAGGATATTTTGAAGATTTGAGGAAATTACATAAAAATCTGAGGAAACATTGAAGATTTGAAGAAATCACATAAAAATTTAAGAAAATTCTGATGGTTTAAAGATTATCACATTCTTTTACACCTATCTTTCCTTATCTTACTATCACACTTTTTCGGGATACATTTTTGTTTCTTTGAATACCATTTTTTTTTGCATTACATCTATTAACGTGTCAACGCATAATGTGTTAACAAATAGAGCACCCAATCAGTTTCGAACATTGAGTATTGAGAAAACAAATGGAATATATTTTGAAGAAAAATTTGATTGCTGATTCTGCTGATTTTCTTCAATTATTGTTTTCTTAATTAATAATTTTCAGGAAAAAAAATCGGTCCTGAGTTCAAGGAAAAAGAGTGGGACTGAAAAATGGCGATGGTAAAGAATCTTTGTTTTTTCTACTCACCAACGCAATTTGGCAAATTTTCGGTGCTCTCGTTCCAACGTCCCTCCTTGCAGCCGATAATCTTCATGTTCGTTCCACTGTCCGAAAACAAGGAGCCCGCGTCCCGGCATCGGAAAGTCCTCGCTTCGGCTGTATCGTTCGATACGTAACTTCCGTTCGGCGCTGCCACATCCGGGCAGCTTATGGCTGATGATCCAAGGACGAGGCAGAAGGACAAAGCTCAATTTTTCTTCCGCCCAGCCTTTTTTTTTTTTTAGCCTGATCATAAAATCGAATAAAAATACCTTTGTACTGTAGAAGAAATCCTCGAGCTGGATAGAGCTTCGCCGATGATATCAGATTGAGGGTGACTCGATTGGAACTCGAGACAATTGTTATTCCCACGCTCGTGCCGCAGGACTCGAAGAGGGTCCTTCCGTTCTCTCGTATCCTGACGATATCAACGCACCTGCCATTTGGTTCGCGACCTGCCGATTAATTTGCAATGTCAGCGAAAAGATTGTAAAAAAAAACAGTCCCAAAAATTCCCCCCAGATTCCAATCGCGTGAGACAATTCACGGCCCCCTCCGTACATTCGTCATTGTCCCTCAAAAAATAATCTTCATCGATTCTGATGCATCGCTAAATAATTGCTGTAAATTATACAGACGTTACGTCATCGAGGTGCATTTTTATTTTATTTCATTTTATTTGCACATTTACTCACCGCGTATGCTGAAATCGTGAAATACGAGAGCCACCCTCTGTCCGGGAATGGTCTCGAATGTCCAGCCGCAGGCATATTCACCGGGATAGTAGAGGGGATAACCCGGTGATTTTATGTAACCACCCTCGCCTTTTTTCACCGATACTTCGGCGTTACAGTATCGCCAAACCGCGGCCTCTGCAAACGTCAAATAGCAACGTTAGAATAATGTCAAAAAATAAAAATTAACATCCAATTAATTCGGGGGTGTTGAAGTAAAATATTGAATATTCGAATTTACGAATTATTCGAATCGTTCAAATTATTCGAACTATTCGACTATTTGACAGCTATTAAAATTATAATATAATTCAAAT
Organism: Alloplasta piceator; assembly: GCA_946863875.1. Taxonomy (NCBI): domain Eukaryota; kingdom Metazoa; phylum Arthropoda; class Insecta; order Hymenoptera; family Ichneumonidae; genus Alloplasta; species Alloplasta piceator. The sequence goes on along the minus strand of OX333081.1, from coordinate 7,184,452 downwards.
TATTCGAACTATTCGAATTATTCGTACTATTCGATTAGATTCGTCTCAAATAATTCGTAAATTCGAATATTCGCACACCTCTAAAATAAAACTATCAATCGAATTGTAGTCAAAGGTGCAATTTTTTTTTAGTTCTTCCATTTAGTAGTTTTTTTTTTCTTCAGTATTTGTGAGTACTTGGAAGTTTTTGGATTATACTCTCATAATGATGTGCAATATTTATTTTTTACGAATTTCGGAAATGTTAATCGATCGTTGAACGAAAGTAAGAATGTTTTTAAATTATTTTTTCGGTCATTTTTTATGTTTTAGTATTATCTAATTATGTCTTCTCAATCGTACTGTTGTACATACATAAAATTCATTTAGTATATTTAGTATAATATGTATTTATTTTTATTTAAATTAATTAATTTTTAAATTTATTTATTTAGTATAAAATTTTTAGATTTTATACTACTTTTAATTTAAAAAAATATGTAAATTATGTATTGACTTCTCCCAATACATAATATTTTATTTAAATTTTTAGATTTTAAATTTAGATTTAAAATAAATTAAAACTTTTTAACGTATATTCATTACAAGCCACAAGAATTACTATTAGTAAAAAATAAGAGACTGTGTCATTGCAATGGCTGTTTATGATGAAAACCTAAATAAATATTTGTTTTGTCGAAATTATTGAATAAATTAGTCAGTTTCTGAAAATAAAGCCAAGTTTCAGAACGAGGAAGAAAAACAGTCATCGATCATAACAATCAAAAATCATTTCTTATTTACCATTCAATATTTGCTAAAACTGAGAAAGACAAATTAAAGATAACGATTGACTTTATTTTTTATTGTCGTTAAAAAAATTTCAAAATTTGGGCGATATGTTTTGCAGATGAATGAAAAGAGTGTAACTTTTGAAAAACTCCATTACACTTGACTAATAATCTGCGTATTGAATTTATTTGTCAATTTATCTAACGATGTATTTTTATAATATCTAGAAAAATATTGTAAATTTTATATTTCATTAAAAGGTTGGTAATGAAACTTTCTTTTAAAAGTTATGTTTTATTAAAATTTGCATTATTTCAGTAGTGAGCTATGAAAAAAATATTATGAAAGTTAAATATATGATAGAACATTACTTCTTTATCGAAATCGATCAGTTGAGCAAAAAAAAATTATTAGAATTATTCGAATAATTTGAATGGTTCAAATAATTCGAATATTCGATTCGATTTTACTCGAATGCTAAAATTTCGCCCGCCCCTAAAATTTTGCAAAAATACTTGCAAACGCAATTTCCACGATTTTACTCTTTTTTTCTTCACGCGGGTCAAAGCTCAACTTTTTCGAGCATTTGTGATACCGCGTTTCATCATCAACGATGAAACGCACACGTTGCCATTGGGGTTTTCCTTTGTGGTCATTGTATAACGAGGGTTGAAAACGCTCAAGCGTTTTCTGAAAGCCAGTGAATCCTCGCAGTGTCTGAATGTACATGGCGAGTACACATTTGCGGTAAGAGTTCGTCCATACGCGAGCGGATGGGTCTTGAATAGAGAAACTGGGGTGAAACGAGACGGGGGTGTGTTTGCGAGAAATTTGTCCTTGCTCCAGTTTGACGCCCGGGGCTATCTCCGTCGAGGAGAGCAAGGGGGTTGTTTCTGTGCGAGAGGCTAAAATATATGATCGCCTCGAGAGTGTCCCCCGTTGCCGAACTTAAGGGATCGAGTGGACGAGATTCGTCGTACAAGAGTGGCCGTGATTGCGCCATTTTTTCTTCGATACTTATCAAAGAAAATGGCGATGATGCGCGACACTCTCGTAAAAGACCGTCTCTCGAGATTGCGAGAGACGATATCTCGCGATCGAGAGGGAAGTTAAGTGGGTCAACGATGGCGATATTCAATGAGAATTCTTGCAGACGAATCTCTACCATTCAAAAACTCTGCCTAAAATAGAGAAAAAAAACTGTACCGAAAAAAGCTCTCGCAAATTTACTTTTGGAGTTTGTTTTCTGGTAGAGATGTTTTTTTTAAATACTCAATAGACAGATTATTTGGTAGAGTTGATCGACGATGGATTAGCAATCGGTAGAGACGAAAATGTGTCGTCTTAGTGATGAGGAAAACCTCGAAAAATGATGATTATTTACATCTCTATCGATCAAAATTCTCCGGTCTAATAATTTTACTGAAAGACACATCTCTACCATTTAATAACTCTACCAAAAATAAAAAACATCTCTACTATTATCTACCGAAAAACTAGACTCAACAAATGTATTTGTGGAGTATTGTTTTCTGGTAGAGATTTTTTTTTAAATAACCAGTAGATACATTATTCGGTAGAGTTGTTCGACGGTGGAGTTACGATCGGTAGAGATGAAGACGTCTTAACGACGAGGAAAGCTTAGAAAAATGATGATTATCGTGAGTTATAGGTTAGGGCACTCAACACCGGTAAATTTACGAGGATGATATGTTCTTCAGCATCCACGTGGCTGGTCCTAATACCGCGTGCGCGCATCTGGACGAATGTTACAACGCGGAAAACCGTAGCTAATGTATAATCCCACGGGATCAAGGGTGGGAAGATTGGGGGCTCTTCTATTTCGGGACCGATAAATGGGCGATTCAACGTTTTCCGCCCGGTACAGATAATTTTGTGGGATATTCGAGGGTGGAATTAGTGCCATATTGATGCTGGGGTCATCGATGCAAAGGATCATTGCCAAAATTCGCAGCTGTTCGAAGCGATGCTGATCGCTATCTTCGGGTTGTTTTGTACCTAGATTCGTACACGTGTGGCAATTTCCGTATTTATGGACGCACAATCCCTGAAATATTGAGTTACCGTGTGAATTTCATCGTGATTACGGTAATTACGTGTTCGGGACAAAATGGTGCTCTGAAAGAGCGGATCTTGATATTGAACCGCAGCATCAGCGTTGGGAGCAACCAGAGTCCGGAATAAATTAGTATAAATTAAAAAATTGATTAAAAATGGGTTTATTTTTTTTTTTAATGACGTAGGATTGTATTTCGAGGGAAGTTTAGCGCTAATTTCAAATCATGCGGAGTTTTAGTCAGATAAAAAATTTAGGCATGGACGAAATCGAAGAAAAACATATATAATGTTTTTGATGAAAATTCATAGAAATTTTGTGTTTTTAGGGAAAATATTGGTAAATTCGTGTTCAGGGGAGCAAAATACATCGATATGAGGTTTAAAAAAAAAATTATTATTATTTTTTTTTTTTGCATTTTGGGCAAAATTTAATCTGTTCACTAAAATAGCTGTCATTTATTTATTTTTGAATATTTCGACTTCAACTTGAGCCCATTATCTTTGTAATTGTTCAAGCTATAAAATGCCGCTTTGTTCATCTGATTCTGACCATTTCTCGATTTTTGGCAGATTTTTAAAGTTTGATCATCGATTTTTGCAAATTTTTTAAGGCATACCCCTTTCCATTTTTTTCGTCGATTTTCAAAGTGCTCTTATTTCTACAAAAATCGAGTTATCCGAATGAACCAAACGCCATTCTCTAAGTTTAGTAACAGGCTTTAAGTACGAAAAAGGAATTTTAGAATCGGTCGAACCGGTCGAAAGTTACGAGCGTTTGAAATTTCACGATTTTGAGGTTTCTGAGAATGGGGCTAAAATTGAGCATAAATGTTTTTGATGAAAATTCATGAAAATTTTACTTTTTTGGAAAAACTATTGGTAGTTTCATGTTCAGGAGGACAAAATACATCGATATAAGATTTGAAAAAAATAAATAAAAAATTTTTTTTTTTGCATCTCGGCCAGAATTGAACTTGTTCATTAAAATAAATGTAATTTTTTTTCTAAATAAAATTTCGACTCCGCTCTGAGCTTATTCTCTTCAGAATCGTTTACGCTTCAAAACCTCGCTTGGTTCAACCGATTTAGATCATTTTTCGATTTTTGGCAGATTTTTAAAGTTCTACCATCGATTTTTGCTAATTTTTTAAGGCATACCCCTTTCCATTTTTTTCGTCGATTTTCAAAGTGCTCTTATTTCTACAAAAATCAAGTTATCCGAATAAACCAAACGCCATTCTCTAAGTTTAGTAACAGGCTTTAAGTACGAAAAAGAAATTTTAGAATCGGTCGAACCGGTCGAAAGTTACGAGCGTTTGAAATTTCACGATTTTGAGGTTTCTGAGAATGGGGCTAAAATTGAGCATAAATGTTTTTGATGAAAATTCATGAAAATTTTACTTTTTTGGAAAAACTATTGGTAGTTTCATGTTCAGGAGGACAAAATACATCGATATAAGATTTGAAAAAAATAAATAAAAAGTTTTTTTTTTTGCATCTCGGCCAGAATTGAACTTGTTCATTAAAATAAATGTAATTTTTTTTCTAAATAAAATTTCGACTCCGCTCTGAGCTTATTCTCTTCAGAATCGTTTACGCTTCAAAACCTCGCTTGGTTCAACCGATTTAGATCATTTTTCGATTTTTGGCAGATTTTTAAAGTTCTACCATCGATTTTTGCAAATTTTTTAAGGCATACCCCTTTCCATTTTTTTCGTCGATTTTCAAAGTGCTCTTATTTCTACAAAAATCAAGTTATCCGAATGAACCAAACGCCATTCTCTAAGTTTAGTAACAGCCTTTAAGTACGAAAAATAAATTTTAGAATCGGCCAAACCGAAATAAAGTTATGAGCACTTGAAATTTCATCATTTCGAGGTTTCTGAAAAGTTGCCCAAAATAGGTCAAATTTTATTTTTAATTTTTTAACGCTTTAGATCTGTATTTCGATGCAGAATTCATCGTTTATTTCCAAATCCCGCACAGTAAGAAAAAATGTATTCATCAAAAACAGTCTCTTACCGGGTATACAGGCGTATTTGAGCCTTAAATTTCCCGGATTCCAAGTCATCGCACCGGGATGATGATCCGCAAGGTTGACCCGACAGAAATGATGACCGGAGCATCTTTAAAATAATAAGGAAAGCATATTAATATATATTCGAAGATGGAATAGTCCAGCGCAAGCCAAACGAACTTAGAGCGGTTAGAGCGCTAACAAGGGTTTAATTTAAGTGATTTTTTTTCTTAGATTCAATACAACAAATGCTGGTAAGTTTATAAACAGACGAAACTTGTGCAAACAATTGATTCCTTAATAATTGATGGATAAAAATGAGTTCTCTGTTAATGAATTAATTCGAATTTAATTTAAAATTAAATAATAGTTGCTCTCTTTTTTTATTTTCACACACGGAGGGATGAAATTTCGAACTCTTTGTCTCGGCACGTTGCTCAAAACTTTGTTTTAATTACTCGAATGCTTTTTTCGAGAGCAGTGCAAACGAAGCGGAATTCTCATTGAAACACGCGGCCCGTGGATATTTTTTCCTGGATGCAACTTACGAGAGAGGGTTTGTGTCGAGTAAATATATATATTTCGAATCAAATGCAATTACGAGATTCACGCGAGAGCTACGTGTGGAGTGTTCCTTGCATATATTATATGTATATCTATATATATTCGCGGCGTTTGTAAAGCAGGGTGCATGTGTGTCGGAGAGGGGAAGGCATTCGCGATTCAATCGTTTCGAGGGGTTGATTCATCCCTTTTTTTCATTGCAACGAGGGTTCTACAATTCTCGCATGTCGAATTTCCTTTCCCGGCCTTTGCGGCCTGTTCCATCGACACGTAAATTTACCGAAAGCATTTTCTTTGTTTCCATCAAAAAGTCCCTTTTTTGTAATTAAATACAAGACACTTAAACATTCGTGAGCAAGTTGATGTCGCAATTTTTCTTCTTGAAAGATTTTGTGGTTTCCCTCTCACCTGTAATTCGATACATCGTCGTTTCTCCTCGCAATAGAGCCCAGAAAACTTCCTGGTTACTTAATTGCACTCCTCTCTTCCCGTAATTAATGTTTCGAGTCTTTACGATCGCATTTACATTTCTTTGTACAAATTTTCCTTCAAATATTGGATCAATGTATTTTTATATTATTAAATATTAATTAATATTAATGATAATATTAATTATATTAAATATAATATTAATATTAATTTCAAGGATGCCACTGTGTCGGGTCAAAAAAATTGATTTTTTTCATATTCTTGAAGTATGTATATTCAAAAATATGTAAACCAATTTTTAACTAAAAATCTTAAAAATTGACTGAGATATATCCAAAGGGAGGGTAGGTAGTCCTTTGTGACTACTTTGAGAAAATAACGTTCCAGGATTTGTCAACTGTTAACAAATGTAAAGTTGAATATGGGGAAATCAATTATTTGTTAACAGTTAATAAATTATTTTGACGAAAATAAAATATTTCTTAACCACTAACAATTATTGTAACAGTTACGGAATATTTGAGTAAAAGTGCCAACTAAAAATATTTCTTTACTACAAATAAACCGTTTTCTCAGTGTATCATATCATTAATATCATATTACCTGCCATCAAATGTCATATAATTTTATTATTAATATATCATTTAATTTTTTTTTTCAATTTTTGTAATCCCATTGGCTAAGGTTGTGCGTAGCTGGTTTTAAAATTTCAAAAATTACTATTTTTTAAGATCGTTTGACAATAAAACAAAGGTCAAAAAACGAAAAAAAAATTCAAACCAGCGCCATTTCGTGAAAAAAATTATTTAAAAAAATGGCTACGCTCAACGATGTCACTGTTGTGTAGATTAAAAAAAATGTTTTCTGATTTTCGATGACTTTTCATCGCTGTCACCAGGAGGAGTCATTTTTTTATTATGCATTACGTTCGTGTTAATAACTTGGTTAATTTTTAATATTTTTTAATGAAAATTTGTACGAATATAGTTAAATATATACTCAATAAATTGCTTTTTGTCTGATCCTCAAATAATCATCGCTACTTACAAAAAAAAATTCCTGGAAATCGGTTATTTTTTATTTTTTATTTATTAAGTTTCGAAAATTAATATCAAGTAATATTAATTAGTAAAAGAAATGTAGATAAATTTAATCATGAGAAAAGTAATCTTTACCTTCTGTTGAACGAATTTCTGAGATCGATTCTCGTTTCGTCAACTTCCTCCTCGTCGTCATCGAGATAATTTCCTCGCAGCACGGTTTTCGGTACTTGATTCAGTGTCTTTCTTCTCAAACTCGGGCTTGGCATGCTCGACGCGAAACGACGACGAACTTCGGCAAGATCGTAGCCGCAGAATCGCGTTTCCTCGGAATGATATTCCGCCTCGAGGACGAATATAAAGGCTCGCAGAGATCGGCAAGTTAATCGCAAAAGGGAATCGGAGCAAACCTCCTCCTGTACGATCTCCATGTAACCACCGGGCAGTTTCACCGTGTCGACGGTTTTCCCGTAAGTCGACGTCAATTTCCATCTCGCGGTGAACACGAATAGCCAATAAATCGTCGCCAGGGACGCTCCCGACGCCATGTTTGATCATCACAATCGATGATTCTTTATCAACTCCACTTTTCGTCTGCACTTTTTCACCCTTCTTTCTCTTCGTCGTGGTCCCTTTTCATTCGCACTTCACAAATTCGCGGTTGATGACCAAAATTGGAGAACAAAAGTCTGGGTCTCGAATAGCGGAGGAATGATCCAGCATTATCGGAGCCAAGATTCGAATGATTCGAAGAATGTTTTGGACAACCTTCTTCAACGTTCCCCGACGATTTCACGCAGATTTCTTTGCTCTAAAATAAACTCTCGAGTGCCCAATATCTTTTTCCTCGATTATCGAGTGCGCGGATATCAATGGACGTCCGTTTCAAGTGTCTCAACCGTATATTTTTCATTCCCCTCTCTCTCTACTTTTTTTTAGACATGCAGCAATAATTCGACCGCTTCTCCGTTCTTCTCAAATGTTCAGGCTCCCTTTTATCGCTGTTTTTTTTTTTAATTTCGACCACTCGAAAGAGTTCTGCAGACTGTTGCACGAGAGGCACGAGGCACACTTTTTTCTCGGTCTCGAAATAAACGAAGAACGAATGAGAAAATAAAATAATCACCCCAGAGGGAAAAAGGAAACTGCGTCGGAAAATTTACGTCGAAAAGAATATTAGGCAGTGAAAAAAGAGGTAAATACATCACTGGTGCAACGTCAAGTGTCTCGTTGACGGTGATGGACGTTGAGATCGATGGCGATCAGCCAATTGGCTCTCACGATCACGAAGAGCAGAGTCGATCCGATGATTCTTCCTCTCGTTTCTCTCTTTTTTTGTTTAAAGTCCGACAAAATGATCTGGAGATTTTCAATCGTTTGTTTCTTCAAGAATTGAAATTGGCCAGGCTCTGAATCGAGATTCACGTGCGATTGAGAACGTAAAAAAAAACTAAAAAACCGATCGTTCGTCATCGACAGAGTCTGGATGAAGATATCTATTTTGGAAACTTTTCGCACTTTCGACCGAGAGAAACGATGGTCGGACGTCAATTTCGTTCTGTTTCCTTTCTCCGCTGAATCGCGTGGGATTTCACGTGGGATTTCCGTACGATGGCTTCGTGGCGGGAGCTTTCGTGAACTTCTGCCGCTGCGGCGAAAGAAAGACAGAGAGGATCACAGAATGCGTCGTCGTCATCGAGGGTTCGCTCGTTGGCGAAAGATTTTCCGACCGATGGATCATCGATCCCTCTCCATTTTGCCAGCAATGGCCTTTCTTTGACCAGCAGAGAAATGACTAGACTTCCGGTGTCAAGTGGACTTTGACCAATGGTCAATATTTCCAAAATCCTGCCCAGACTCCCAAAACATGGAAGATCGTTCACGACGCATCATCGATGCGTGGGTCCGATCTAGAGGCACGATTCAGACCCTTTGCACGAATTCAGGCTCCAATGCTGACACTCATTGGAAAATGATCCTTCGCGAATTGCACGGTTGAACTACGGTCGAGGTGATCGGATTCAAGATCTTTGAGCGTCGCTACTGCCGCGCAACATTTTGGAATGAAAACGAAGACACTCAAGGGCACAACGTTGAGAAACTGATAAAATTTGTAGATCCAACAGAATCACCGTAACGCTTTGAAATCGCCGATGAAGAACAAAGACTGCGAGACTCGCGGATGAGTGCGACGTAAAAGACACGCTCCTGGCGCCGGTACGAAGCGTAGTGCCCGAGCTTTCCACTGGTTTGTTACCCTGGCCTAGCGTCAAGTCTCACGTCGTTTTCCGCCGTTCGTTTTGATGCACGCACACACACACACACGCACACAGACACGAACAGGGGATACGCATCGCCCGCGCCCATTGATTCTACGGCGGCAAAAAATCCCTCGGCTAAACTACCGAATCTATGCTACTTCTCAGTCCACGTGCTCCAATGATTTTAAGGCCTTGGAGAGACTATGTGTAAAATGGGGGGGCTGAGATAGTCGAAGAGTTGGATGAACCAAAGGGCCTAGTCCCTCGGAATGAAGACCGTTAATCGTTGGTCATTAGGCCCTTCTGAGACTGAGTTCGTCGAGGGAAAAAGGGACCGTTCGAGGGGTTGTTCGAGGCAGAGGGGGTGAACGCAGTTGGCTCAATCGCGCGGGGGGAACCCGGATTCAACGTGGATAGGGCACGAGACATCAACGAGTGGGGGGACATTCCCTGCGGAGTTTTGTTCGCAGTTTCTACGTGCTTCCAACCAACACGGATGAAAACGTACGTGGATACAGGGATGCAGCAACTTCCGCATCTTTCTCAACCCTTGTTGGTCTCCCTGTTGCTCTATGCGCACCCCCTTCTGTCCTTTATGCTCTAACCCTCGCCGATATCGAGGCATTGCCCCGAGCACCCTTTGCCTCTCTTTCTCGCCCTCTCTCTCTCTCTCTCTCTCTCTGTCCAGGTTCTCTTTGTTACTCTCACCTTCTCCAATTACGCAATATTATACACACCCACGAGCCGATACCAGGCGCAACGACGATAAGCTCGATCTTCCGGAAGAGTCCTCGCAACCCGATCCGTAGGACACTCTCACGGATCAACGACGCGCGATGGAACAGACCATTTTTTTCTTGACGGTCACTCGGGGTCAATCAGAGCCTAGAATCGATGGAGGAGCTGAATCGTTCGGCAATTGAGAGTCACTTCCGTCATTATAAAGTCAGGGTTAGCCGAAATCTTGCCAATGATCAACAATAAAGGATTTTCTGATTTATATTCGAAACGTTGCTTAACTGAAATTGGGATGATGAGGAAACAGTTTCTTTGATCAATGTTCCGTCAATGACGTCCTGGTGTTCAGTTTTAATGAAAAATGATCATCCGATCAGACTTCTTGGAGCCGAATTGATCGACGATACTTTGATGAAATATGCTCGATTAATTCTCGAACAATGCTTGATCAAACTATCCCTCATCGATGACATTTTTACCGTCATTCAATATCGCCGTTAAATTCATCAAATACCTTTGATGCGCAATTGCAACTATTTTCTGACCTGAGAGATCTTTTATTCGACGCCCTTCTCTATTTTTCCTGTCAAGGCTTGTCCCATCGGTTTTTCCACGTAAGATTCAATTCACGATCAGCCTTCATCTTCACGACGTTGAAAAGATCAATTGTTACGGAATTTCCTTCCTCGCATTGTCCATCTCGTCATACGCGTCCCCCTCGTTCCTTCTCGCGGCTCGTGTTCGACCACACTTCTGCCCATTTCCTCGTACTTGCTTCATGGTCCGTGACGACGTTTCGGGAGAGTCGGAGACAGAAAGAGGAAAGATGTTCTCGATCCGACGCCCCTATTCAGGCAGCACGTGCGATGATGGCGCATCTGCGTCTCATCCATGCAGGAAGTACATGCTGCGACTTTTACTCAATGTACATTCTAATATGAAACTTCCCGCTCCGATAAATCGAGCCTCCCTCCTCCGCCTTCTTGGCGCACAACCTCTTGTTTCTCGTTGAAATCTCGAAGACGATGAGAAAGAAGAAAACACTCGAGGGCCACGATGCAACCCTAGGGAATAGGACAGGGAACCGCGCCACGTGGGCTCTCCACCATGTTCCCCTCTTTTTAGTAGACATCCACCTGGAGTGCACTCCGGAATAAAGCCCGGGGGGAGGGCAAGAGCGAGATATCGATAAAACACGAAACCGCGGCTGACCAAACTCACGAATATTTCGTCCCTCGTTGAGTCGATCGTTCGACCAAATAACATATATTTCAAACAACATCCTCCTCTCAAACAGAAGCATTCTGTCGAATTTCCCCCGTCGACTCCCCTCCAAAATAATCCCATACGTTTTGGGATCGGTTTTTTCCGGACTATTGAGACTTCTTTATCGACTCAAGCCCTCGAAACCGTTTCATTGAGGATGCAAGTTTAAAAATAAGGCGTGTTCACGCTCTCGGTCCAAACAGTCCTCCTACTCCCCTTTGTGCAAGAGTGTTTGTGTTAGGGGGAGTTTTTTAATTGCGGAGATTGGTATGACACTATTTTGAACAAAATGCACTGTGTCTTTGTCTATATTGGTCCACGGATCCCAAAATACCTCTCAAATGGGGTGGGTATGTCAAAAATTCAAAATTTTAAAAAAATCTCGAAAATGAGTTTGAGCCAAACACAGGCGCGTGATATAAACAATCGGCGTAAAGTTTCCGGAGAAAACTTCAAAAAAGATCTCGAACGTTTTTTTTCATGCCATTTTTCCGGAAGTCAATGTAGACTAATTTAACAAGCGGCATTTTAAAAGAGAAGAATTCGGCTTCGTTTTCTGATTTTTTAATTATTTTTACAATTTGTTTGTAGATTTGGTCTCTATTTTGAAAACAGCTGTTTTTCGCCTTTTTTCCCCTCTCTTCAGGTGCACCCATTTTCAAGAGGAATTTTTTGAAATACATTTTTACGATTGGATTCATAAAGAGGAAAGTTTGAGCTTCAAATTTCTTCTTTAAAAACCATTTAGCGATTTTTTTTTCCAAACTTATTCTGTTTTTTGTGAAAAAAAAGGAAATTTGAAAAATCCCGTACAGCACGAAAATAAAGAGGATTCATGAAAAACTTCAAGATAGCAAAAAGTTGCGTCTGTTTTCGTTGCGTGCAGAGGAATTTTTTCAGATTTTTTTTCTCTAAATATTTTTTTCTTATTTTCTGGGTCGGAGCTCGGATCATTCAATTACCATAATTCAAAAACTATGGGATTATTGATAAAGTTTCAAGAGGGAAAAATACTTTATTTTTCCATTTTTAACACATTGGAATTTTTTTCAAATTTTTTTCCCTAATTTTTTTCCAGCCTCAACATGAGAAAACGAAATTTAGGAACAAAAATCTAAAAAAATTCCTCTGAACTCAACAAAAACAGACACAACTTTTTGGTGTCTCAAAGTTTTTCATGAATCCTCTTTGTTCTCGTGTTATATGGGATTTTTCGAATTTCCTATTTTTTCACAAAAAACAGAATAACTTTGGGAAAAAAATCGCTCAAAATGTTTAATAAAAGGAAATCGAAGCTCAAACTTTCCCCTTTGTGAATCCAATCGTAAAAATGTATTTAAAAAAATTCCTCTGGAAGATGGGTGCACCTGAAGTGAGGGTGAAAGAAGGCGAAAAACAGCTGTTTTCAAAATAGGGTCCAAATCCAAAAACAAATTGTAAAAATAATTTTAAAAACTGGAAATGAAGCTGAATTCTCCCCCTCTAAAATTCTGCTCAGAAATGTTCGGTTCTGTTCGTTTTTGGGTTTAATTAAAATGGACAGGAAAAAAATAGTGAAAAATTTTGGCAACAGGGCAAAATCTACTTTTCCGCATGGTGACTACCATCGGGGGGGTTTTTTTTTTTAGGACCAGGTGCTTTGTGGATTGTTTATCGTCATTCGAGTTCGCACGATCGAATAGTGCGATGCAGACGGCGGCACGGAGTTCAAAATTCGATCGGTAGCTTGTGGGGAAGCGGTCGACCCTGCGGTCAGGGATCGTATGTCCCTTCTTTCGCCTTTGGATATAAAGATGATTGTGGTTGGAAAAAAAATAATAATAATGAAAAAAAATTACACAAACAGGATACGAGCCTGGAGGTAGTTCTGGCACGCTTCTTAACGCGATTACGACTCGATTACGCGCGCGGTTGCGAATGTTACATCGATGATTGGGAGTCTCCGTCTAATATTTCGCCTCGACTTTTGAATTCCGCTTGCGCAATTCCCGGCAATAGACAGCGTCGAAGATCGATACGCAAAAGTCCACCCACGGATTTCTGGTTATTTCTTCTCCGCGATTTTCTCCCATTAATCTTCGTCAGATCTATCCGTATTTTTAGATCTCGTTATCGTGAAACTTTGGAAACTGAAAACACACACATGACCTCTCTCTGTGAATTTCAAAAGTAAACGCGAAAATGTTTTTCCTCTGGAGAAAATATCTTTTGGCGATAAATCAGAAAATGATCGAGCGATGAGTTGACCGAGACGCGATTTTAACACATCCGACTGCATCCAGGCTATTTTTATCATCGATTTTAGCACCGTTTGTTTGGACATCGATCGAAGTAGCCCGAGAATCGTAATCAGAGAGAAATTTACGATTATGCAGAGCGACGAAGTGAGGAAAACAAAATTTACAGTTTTCTCGAATCGGGAAATTTCAAGCAGCCATAACATTACTTTGAGCCTACCGATCCTAATTTTTTTTATTCGTAGAAAAAGTGTTGAGAGGATCTGCAGAATGCTGCTTCGTTCGTCCAGATAGCGCAATTTTTACGGCTGTGAGAGTAGTTTAAATATCGGTAAAAAATCGGTATGCAAAAAATGTGCACGGTCCAACTTAAAAAATTTGTAAGAAATCGAAAAATAATCAGAATCGGATGAACCAAAAAGAATTCGAAAGCTTGAACGATTACGAAAAGAATGAGCTCAGAGTTGAGCTCAAAATTTGAATAGGAAAAAAGTTACAACGCTTTGAGTGAAACGATAAATTTTGGATCAAACTGAAAATTCAAGAAAATATTTCTTCTAACTGAGAAATGGCAAATTATTTGCCTATATTCCAAAATACTCGCAAATTTTTACCAAAGTCATATTCATAAAGTTTTCGTCAATAAACTTCATTACCGATCGAGGCAGATAATCTCTCGTAGGCTGGCGCTCTCTGTGATCGAAGCAACGGCAGGTTTTGAAATTATATTTTGCCTGCGCCTGATGCGTAGATGTCCCGACTTACATCGAATCGAAATCCTGAACAAAAGAGCAACAAAAATGAATTAATTAAAAAATAACAAAAATTAAGTAAAATCAACACCATCGCCGTTAAATGCTGAACATTTTTTTAAATTTAATTACAATAATAATAATCTTCGTCCTGTCGCCGTATAATTCTAATAGTACGAACTCGCATTAGTGATCTTAAATTCACGTGTGATAATAATAATAATAACACTCGTATAATAAATGAAGTAAATAAAACGTAAAAATGATTTTAAATTCATGACAAAAATCATTACGAATGAGCGCAATATATACTATATTATCATATCAATATTTATATATATATATATACTTTTATATATATATATATATATTTATATACAATAATAACGTTATTACAATTACGACTTTTCATAGTCACTTTCTCACTTTTTTCGCTTTTTCTCATTTCGTCGAATCGTCCCATTTAAAATTGATGTATTGCATCTGAATAGTTCAAACATCGGAACAAGGAATTGTAGCGTTTTTTTTGTTTCGTTCTGTTTCAACAATTTTATCTCGTGGCATAAATATTGAGGTATGTGTGATCGTTATTATTATTATTTTTTTTTTTCGTCGACTGGGAAGAAGGCAGCCAGGCAGATTGTTAGTTCATTCATTCGTTTCTCACGATCATAATTACAAAAAAAAAAAAAAAAAACTCGCTGAACATTTTTTGTCTAACCAACGAATTATAATTTTTTCTCTCTTTTTTTTTCAATTCACGCATCCGAAATTTCTTCCTTTAAATTTTTACAGGAGGCGCGCGAATGAAGGCGATTAAGGTAAATGTCGCAATTATTAAACAGGACCCAATTATTGAACACTATCTTGTATTTTTATTATTTATCATTTACCTGTATGCATTTACTTATTTATAAAAATTTCATTGCATATATGGAACTTTTAGTTATCGAAATGTTACTTTACTTGTGCAAAAAAGGCTTTAATTAACAGAGAGAAAAATTATTTAATCAGCAACGGTGACCCGATTTGACGTCTCGTGGTAACTGCTTATCGTTTTTTCTAAGACGCGCCGCTTCACGCGTAAGGGCATAAAAAATTCAAAAACTGTCGTATCTCAAAAAGTTGAGGCGTTTCAGGTTCCTCAGAAAATGCCTTACAAATAAAAGTGTTTAAAAATTTTTTAAAATGAATTACTTGTTAAAAAATACGGTGTTCGATCATTGGGACATAAAAAATGCAGTGTGTCCCAATTATTGAACACTCGAATTCTCCAAGATGGCGTCATTAAACCCATCAAAACATCGCGACAGTTAACGCGTGACAGATCGTGTGAATCGGATTTATTCAAACAAATACTGTAAGTTCCTGAATAAACTTACCTTTATTCTATTAATAATAACTCTAAGCTCGTCAAATATATATTTTCTTTGTATTTTCGTGCAATAAACATAAAAGGAAAAGTAAAAAGAGAATATAACCTAGATGTAACCTAAAAATACGAATGTAATGTTCGATATTTTTTGCTCTCCGATATTTCAGTCGAAAAACAAGAAAGCTGCGACAAAATCAAACAAAAACAGAACATAGAAACGAGAAAGCTGAAAATAAAAATAAAATAAAGTTCGAGTTGAAAAGCAAAAATAAACCAAATGCGAATGAACCAAAAACCTGTCAAAAGAGACTAAATATATATTTTTGTATTTTTACATGATTAATAAAAGATTATTTAAGTGTTTGATTTTGCTTTTATTTCTCAATATTGTACCCAAAATAATATTTTCAGAACGGAAAAAGAATTCTCGAGAGTGTTCGATAACTGGGACATGCCTGTTCAATATTAGGGACATAGGCATTTCCAGTGTTCGATAATTGGGATATTTGCATGCTTCACATTATTATTCTTTTTTTCATTTGACATCATTTAAAAATAATTTAAAGGGTGATTTTTCGAAAGTAAATATATCAAAGTATCATTTGAACATGAAAGCGATCGTTTTTTCTTGATCTTATATTTTTTTCTCACCGAATTCAATCCCCAGATCCTTAGCTGTTCAATAATTGGGACATTTGCCTTATACATTTAGAAAGATCAACACACGCGCGGACTATCGTGCAAGAAGGGTTGCGAAAAGGGGTGGAAGGAGCAAAAAGGAGAGAGTGCGGGCAAGGATCGAAGGATCGTCATCTTTCTGTCTGAAAAAATAAACATTTTGCTACTATACTAATATATATATATATATATATATGTATAATATATAATATAGAGTAAATACCATTCGCTATAATCTGCCGTTGTTTTCTTTGAAAGGGGTTGTTTTTTTTCTTATTTTTTCAGCATCGACGTCCTAACATTTTAAACATCATCTAAATTTTTCTAAACTCTGTTGAGACACGAAAATTTCTCTAATCACGATTTTCGCCTAAAAAATCTCGCGACACTTTTTTTTTAATTCTCTCTTTGCGGGGATGTTTTTTTTTCGATTTTCTGTTTTTCCTTGCGTTTTTTTTAAATAAGGGGTTTCGTTGTGGGAGTCGGAATTATGCATGCTGGCCCATTTTACAACTCGTGGAAGAATCTCCTCGAAGCATTGTCCTCGATATAAAGATTGAGAAAAAAAAAATTAACCGATGAAATGTGGGTTAATTTTTTTTTTCGTTCTGTTCGTGCTTTTTTCTCAATATATATATTTTTTTTCCATTGATTCAACACATAAAGCGGTAAGGCATTGTCGGATATGTCAGCTGTAATATCTGGCCATTCGGACTGCGCGTTTCGAAAGCCGCTTACAAAAATATTCCTTTGTTTCTGCTCTCGCAAACTTTTTTTTTTAAATCCTCAATTTAGCGTGGTTTTTGCTTTAGCGTGTTCTTCTTCTTACACTGTAAATCGTGTGATTGTGAATTTCCCCTATTCTCCTCCGCCTCTTTTTTTCCAGGAAAAATATTAAATTTTCACCGATATTGCAAATTTGTTTTTAAGCTTTTTTTTGTTTGCTTCTCACTGCTCGTTTGAAATCTGTTCGTGAATTGTGCGTGCACTTTGTGAAAAAAGGGAACAGGCGAGAGAATAAGCAAAAATGTGTGTCTGTGTCTCTCAAACTTTTCTTCATGACCAAGTGTCTTTTTTTTAAATTATTTTCTTTTTAAATTAATTTTACGCCATTAAAATTGCAATCTTAGTTTCCAACCCTCGGACTTTTCGTCCACTTTTTTTTTCACCGGTCATTTTTCGCATTATCCCCTACTTTGGCACATTGAAACTTGTCTCGAATTTTCACGCTTCTCTCATTATTAAAGACGCTCCACGTGCTCTGCCAATTTATCTCTATCTTTTTTTTTTCGTGAATTTCGTACGGTTTTTTCTGTCTGTGAACAGGGTTGCAAGTGATTCATTACTTTTTGTAATGCATTTCCATTTTCATTACCCATTACAATGAAATGTGTAGGGGAAAAAATTCCATTACCTATTACAATGTAGTGTGTAATGGAAAAAATCTCCATTGCTCATAACAATGTAGTGTATTATGGAAAAAATTCCCATTACCCATTACAATGTAGTGTGTAATGAAAAAAAATCCATTACCCATCACATTGTAATGAAAAAAAAATCCATTACCCATCACAATGTAGTGTGTAATAGAAAAAAAATTCATTACCCATTACAATG
Source organism: Alloplasta piceator (assembly GCA_946863875.1). Lineage (NCBI taxonomy): Eukaryota > Metazoa > Arthropoda > Insecta > Hymenoptera > Ichneumonidae > Alloplasta > Alloplasta piceator. Next base: position 7,166,628 of record OX333081.1, on the reverse strand, counting down.
TAGTGTGTAATGGAAAAAAAATTCATTACTCATTACAATGTAGTGTGTAATGGAAAAAGAATTCCATTACCCATTACAATTTAGTGTGTAATGAAAAAAAAATCCATTACCCATTACAATGTAGCATGTAATGGAAAAAAATTTCATGACCCATTACAATGTAGTGTGTAATAGAAAAAATTTCCATTACCCATTGCAATGTAATCTGTAATGGAGAAAACTTTGATTGCAATTTTGGGAATGGAAAAATATAGATGAATAAATTATTGCAATTTTGCATTACATTTTAATGACTTGGGTACCTTAAATTCTAAAAAGCATCTATATGCATACAAAAAGTTGAACGTTGAACTGCACTTCAAAATATACTTTTTTTTCAGCGTTTGCTTTGGCCAATATCCTTTGCTCAAATTGATTTTCTGTGAGCCTATTGAATTTAGGAGTCATTAAAATGTAATGCGAAATTGCAATAATTTATTCATCTATATTTCTCCATTCCTAAAATTGCAATCAAAGTTTTGTCCATTACACATTACATTGTAATGGGTAATGAAAATGTTTTCCATTACACACTACATTGTAATGGGTAATGGATTTTTTTTTCATTACACAGTACATTGTAATGGGTAATGTAAATTTTGTCCATTACGCACTACATTGTAATGGGTAATGAAATTTTTTCTATCACACATTATCTTTTAATGGGTAATGCAAATTTTTTCCATTACACACTACAGTGTAATGGGTAATGAAATTGTTTTCCATTACACATTCTAAAAGTACTGAATAATGCATTACTTTTACAATACAAATTTCGCATCCCTGTCTGCGTATATCTGTGTGTTTTTTTCAGTTTGACATTTTTTAGAAATGATTTTCAATTCGTCTCACTGTTAGATCGTTATTCACGTACTCAGAACTCACGAATCGTCTCGGTCACTCGGCTGAAAAGTAGTGCTCGGTACCGTTGCCTGTTCTCTATCTTCAGCCTTCTTACGTTGTTAGCACCACGTAACTTCTACTGTATATACACACAGCCATGTCAATTTGTGTGTGTATGTGTGTGTGTATTTTTTTCTACGTGTATTGGATCGTTTTTCGAGGTCGACAAGCACTCGAAACTTTTAACTCGACAAAAGTACTTGAAACATAATTTTTCTGAAATAAGATCAATGCTATCTAAGCATTTCTCCAACTAATAATTAACCCGAGTACCTCGAAGAGCTTTTTTTCTACGAGAAATCATACAAGTTTACATTTTTACTCAAGTATTCGGATAGTATTCGAAAAACAGCAATTATTCGTCAGCAGTATTAAAAAAGCAACTGATTAATTTTTTTCAAGTATTTTGGATTAAAGAGATGAATTATTCTTTCAAGCAAAAACAATAATTGAGTTTTCACGAAAAAAATCGATTTCGATTTGTATTAAAAGATCCTGAATTTTTCAGAAAGGTGTTTTTTTTTCAAAGATATGAATTTTTGATATATTTCTGTTTTTATATTCTTATTTTATTAATTGAAATTTTTACTGCGCAGCATTACAGAATTACATGATTGCTCAACTTTACTGAACTTAGAGGTAAACAATTTTTTTTTTACCAAAATTCAAAAATTTATATTTTTGAAAAAAAAACACCATTCTGAAAATTTCAGGATCTTTAAAGATCAGTACAACTGTACAAGGTATTATATAAATAAATTGAACCAAACATTTAATGTTGATCGTGGATTTGCACGATTTAACAAAATTAAAAATTCTCCAAAATCGTTCTTCAACAAAAAGTTTCGGAATATTTTTTTTTTCGTAGCCACAAGTATACTCTTTAAGACAAACCGAGAACTATTTTTTCGTAACTATAATAGTTTTCGAGATATTTGAAAAATAAACTTGATAGATTTAAAAAATCGTGAAATTCTAAATTTTGCATAACTTTCGAAAAAAAAAATTTTAATTTTTTTCCTTCGGTAAAACTTTGTTTTATTATAAGCGAAGACTTCTGACCAAATTTCATCGAAATTGAAAAGGGTCGATTCCAACTCTTGGTCGATTTGACATGGAATGACCCACTAGCAAATTGAATTCGAGAGTTTATTACTCAGATTGGATTTGAGAAAAGAGCAATTATCCTTTGAAAAAGCACCTCACCGATTGTTTCAAAGATTTTGGATCAAAACAATGAATTATTTCTTTTAACGAAAAAAATAATTAAGTTTCCACGAACAAAATCGATTTTCTATGTACAAAAAAAGGAGAAAATTGAATTATAGAGTTTATTATTCGAATCTTATTCAAGAAAAAAAATTATTATTATTAATAATTATTATTAATTATTCTTTGAAAAAGCAACTGACCAATTTTTGCAAAGATTTTGGATCAAAACAATGAATTATTTATTTTAACGAGAATAAATAATTAAGTTTCCACGAAGAAAATTCATTTTCCATGTAATGGTATTGATTTTCAATAACGAAAATGAAAAAAAGGTTTATCGCACTAATTTGCATTCTGCACTGGTTCTTTCATTATCGTAAAATCAACATTACGTAAAATTTTAATATGATCCACATATGTAACATCAGCTAATTATAATTTTTTTTTCAATGTCATATATTTAATTCTCTCATACTTTTTTCTTTTTTTTTTTCAAAATGTACTTTAAAATCATTTTTTAGCATATCTCACACGATTTTCGTCAAAATCGCAATACGGAGTACGTTTGTGTATTTTTTTGTGTGTATGTGTGTATATATACATAGATTCTTTAAGCCTCAACAATTCCATTAATAAGTCTATACGTGGTACGCTTGGATAAGTCTCGACATTGAAAACTTGGGCGATAATTAGTCAACAGGTGTATAGTTTTTTTTTTTTTACGATACTCATTTTACAATTTTTTGTTTTGGCACAGAGTGCGCGCGCATTTGATTCCTCTTTCACCTGTTTTTGTTCATTTTTCAAAATTTTAATCTTTTTTAAAAATCTTCAATCTTTGGAAAAATTTTGCGCGACACGACGAGACACACCCTGACAGTAAGATTTATCAATATTCGTGCAGATTTTTTTTTCACCCCGATTCACTTTTTCATTCTCCTCACGACTCGTTGCACTTATTGTTATAATAATAATAATAATAATAATTTTTTTTCATCAACGTTTTTTATCCCGTCGTTATTTTTTCTTTCCCTCTCGGAGTCAATATCAGAGTCGATTATCTTGGTTATCATTAGCGAGAGGAAAAGTGAATTTTCGCAGCATCTCAAACGATGACTCGCAGCGGCAGGTTTTTCATTCTCTCCCTCTCACTTTATCCTTCTACGTCGTGTCTCTCAGTGCGCTTTAATTGCGTAATTAATGCTCCGCGGCTCAATTAAGGTTTTCAATCGGCCTCAGAGCTGGTCTCGAAAATGTTATAATATGATACATATATAAATAACGCCAGTGTTTTTATTTTCACGTTTTGGCGCATAAAGTTTTCCCACCACCGTTTTTTCAATTAGAAACTCGTTAGGATGTCACGCGCTCGGTTTATTTTTATTTTTTTTGTAAAAATGGCGCGGGTCGCTACCTCGTTTAAAGTTCGACTCACTCGAGATTTGTGCCATTGAAGAAAACTGAAGAAAAAAAAGAAAAAATTTGAAATAAAACCTCATATTCACAATTTTCACGGCAACGTTTGTCCTTGATCGAGTTCGAGTCTCGCGTTCTCCAGAGAATCGGCCTCCAAGTCCTCCTCGTTCTCCTCGACGGTAACTTGAAGCGGTCTCCTCGTGGACGAGCTCCAATATCTCCAGGGCACCCGCGACCCGTTGTATCACGACGACGACGACGGTCGCTCGAGCCCGGGCTAAGGAGGTTCGCCCTCGGAGGTGGGAGATTCCTGCTACGCTTCCAAAAATATTAGCGCCGTTGGTTTTGGCTCGAGATTGCTCTTCTTCGCCTCGACGACGAGAAACTCGATCTCGTTGCGATCGCGACGCGCGAATGACTCCGCAATGAGACGAGCCACCTCCTGATGATGAAGACCTTTTTCAGAAATTAAAGTATCATTAATTTCGCAGCAGCGGAGATTAGAAACCATTTCACCAGCTTTGTAACAAAGCAAAAAGAGGATTCATTACCTTCGACCTTGTGACCGTCGACCTCGAGTATGAGCTGACCAACCTCAAGACCACCGGCCTCAAAAGCCGCCCCATTGTCCTGAAAAGAGAAAACATTATCAATCATAAAATTTACTTGTTTTCGGTATCAGCAGATACCAAATGCAGATGAGCGAGGTTCGACCGCGCATCTAATTTGAATTTACAAGTCTGATGATTCGAGTTTATGTTTAAAATCGATTACTTTAATGTGCGAATCAAGCAAATGGTTCAAGTTAATTATTCAAATTGATATTGTTCAAGTACACGATTCGAGACAATGATTCGGGTTCATTGTTTCAGTGAATTATTGAAGTTTGTGAATCCAATCATTAATACGAGTCAATGATTCAAGCTCACGATTCATCCGAATTTATTATTCAAATTTCACGATTTAAAGCATCATTCAAATTTTTCTATCCAAATCGATGATTCGAATTCATGGTTCAAATCTATAATGCAAATTCATCGTTCGAATCTATTATTCGAATTCAAGATTCAAATTTATCACTCAAATTTATAATTCGAATTTATGGTTTAAATCCATGATTCAAAGTATAATTCAAATTTATGATTCATATCGATGATTCAAAGTATAATTCAAATTTATGATTCAACTTCATGATTCAAATTCATGATTCAACTTCATGATTCAAATTCATTATTCAAATTCATTATTCAAATTCATGATTCAACTTTATGATTCAAATTCATGATTCAACTTCATGATTTAAATTCATGATTCAACTTCACGATTCAAATTCATGATTCAACTTCATGATTCAACTTCATGATTCAAATTCATGATTCAACTTCATGATTCAAATTAATGATTGAACTTCATGATTCAAATTCATGATTCAAATTCATGATTCAAATTCATGATTCAAATTCATGATTCAAATTCATGATTCAAATTCATGATTCAAATTCATGATTCAACTTCATGATTCAAATTCATAATTCGAATTCATGATTCAAATTCACGATTCAACTTCATGATTCAAATTCATGATTCGAATTCATGATTCAAATTCATGATTCAACTTCATGATTCAAATCAGTGGTTCGAATTCATGATTTAAGGGGGAAAAAAGTGCGCGTCTCTGATAATCGATTCGAGCTGTATTGATCGAAAGAAACTAACGTGTATATTGATGATTCTTGGTAACGGATGCTTTGTATTGGCACCACCCTCGATGGCGATGCCCAGTATAGTTTTCGTCTTTTTAACCGTGATCCTGAGATTGCCATGATGATCGGGCACAACGACGGCACCGTCCTCCTCGCGTCTCTCTGACATTTCGCTTCTAGCGAGACGCTGAGCGCTGTGATGACGTCTCGGAGGTCCACCGGCACCGGTCGCGCCGGCTGTACCATTACCGGTGCCACCTTCCTCGAGCAATTGGGCCTCCTGCATGTCGAAGCTTCGCGACAGCTTGTGCGCGAGTTCCTTCAACCAACGACCAAACGAATTAATCAAAGCGGGCATTCCGTATTTTTTATTCTTGCGTGCCAGAGTGCACCTTACGATTTGTGCTAGTTTTATTCATTTATATATTTTCTTTAAGGGGATATTCTGGTCTAGAATTTTTGAAGAATATTTTTTTCTGCATTTTCTCAAGGTTCAGACCTTGAAGAATTTATCCTCTGACTAGAAGACTTTTCTAAACTTTTTTCACCCCCAACTTTACCAGCTTGTAACTTATTTAATTTTTATTTTTTTGTCTCGAAATTTTTTTTGCGTATCACCAAAATATTAATAGATAAGTTGTAAGAAAGAGAATGGTAAAAATATTTTTTTTTTTATCGAGCTCGACAAAACGTTCAAAACATGTCTCTGGAGCAGAATACCGCCTTAAGGATCAATCGTCATTGAATCAACGCTCGTCTTATTGATTCATTTGTGGAATATTGTACAATAATAATGATGATGATAATAATAGTGACAATAATGATAATAATAATCATAATAATAATAATAATAATAATAATAATAATAATAATAAGACATGCTTTGCTGATAGGCTGCCTGTGGTAGGGTGTTGGTGGTGCTCGGAGAGTGGTGGTGTCGCGTTATTATATAATAAACAAGACATATCATCTATTAAGCAGAGAGGTACGGGTCTGTCAGTTATCAGTTTGTGCGATTTTTTTTTTCGTCATGATTGTTATAAATAATTCCGATTTTTTCCCTTCCCCCCGCCCCTGCTCCTGATTGCAAGGGCACTTTCTACGAGTGAATTTCGAGTGCTCGTGACTCACGCCCACACTCGTGCGAGAGAGAGAGAGAGAGAGAGAGAGAGAGAGAGAGAGAGAGAGAGAGAGTGATAGAGGGAAACAAAAAAAATTGAATAAAAAAAATACAGCAGCGTCGAGAGAGGTGAAAGTAAGAAAATTGGATCTCCGGATAAATCGTAGAAAAATATCGCTCTTGGATCTCTCGCGGATTTTCGTGAATCAAATTTGATGCTTTTTTATCAAAATTCCATTGGAAGAATGCTTTTATTTGGAATATTCGTGGTTTTTTTTCACCTATTGTCGATGTGAGTTGTGATTTTCGTGCATGCCAAGACATCTATTTTCGTGCTTGAATAGTAAAGGATATATATATATAATAGTAATAGTTTATATATAAAGAGAGAGAGAGAGAGAGAGAAAAATGTAAAAATGGGAGAGAGCATGGTGCAAGACATCTAAGTAAAAAACACGCACAAAACACTTCTATGGTCTATTTTTTTTCTCTTTTTTCAAATTTGTTTTTTTTTTTTTTAATTCTAGAGCTCTAGAGCGAAGAAGAACGTAAATCCAACGAGAGATTGGCAAGTGTATTTTTTTCTGTCTTCTTTCACAGAGACTCTATTTGTGTGTCTGTGTGTAAAATAGTGAAATTTCATGCCAAAAAGGATCAACGTCGGTCGGTCATCTAATTCGCACAACGATTCTCTGTCGGTCTCAATTTTGGTTTTTTTTTCTTTCAGAGTTTTCAAAAAAAAGTTAGTTTGTGCGTTTTGATAATTTCTTTTTCTCGAATCATTTTCTCATCACTGTCCGTGGGAATGTGAGTAAAAAAAAGGTGCGGGTTTCCTGTTGGTTTTTTTCGTGGTTGTTTTTTTTTGAAAAAAGTTTTTTCTGGATTTTTTTTTTAAACTTACGAGGGGTCTGGCGCCCCAGTACCAGGACTTGACGCGCTGGGTCAGACCACCGAGAAGGTGGTTTCTCCAACCACCGAAACCTCCTCCACCACCTCCACCCTCTGAGCTCCTTTCCTCCCTTCCTTCGTCCTCATCCTCAGTATCGCGATCCCTCTCTACTCCAACACCACCACCTCCTCTCCGACCATTACCAATCATCTCGGCGTCGCTACCATCGCAACACCCGTCGCTCTCCTAAGCCCAACGATCAACGGATAGCGTTCGCAAAAAAAATTAATAAAAAAAAACAACAACAACAACAAATATTCATATAATACAACAGAAAAAGAATAACGCTACAACCACGAATTTAGCACCTTGACGTTAATAATTCACCCTTCCGCATTGCGCTACACTTACAATCTAGAACGCTCCATTCCTTAACGCGAAAAGTCCTCGAGGGTGTTTTTGGGCTTTTGTTGAATTTTTTAATTCCAAATTTTTTGAAAAACCGGCAGTAAGAATGTCGATGAATAATAGAAGGTCCAATAAACCCAGCCTGATTTGCCCTAACCAAAGTACTTATCCTCTTCCAAATTCCTTGATTCAATTTAAAGCATTTTTGTTACTGGGTCATTCCATGTCAAATCGACCAATAGTTGGAATCGAACCCTTTCAATTTCGATGGAATTTTGTCAGAAATTTTCTTTTATCATAAAATGAATTTCTACCAAAGGACAAAAATTATAACATTTTTTTTCGACAGTTATGCTAAATTCAAAATTTCACAATTTTTTCATTTTTTTAAGTTGATTTTTTAAATATCTCGAAAACTATTATTGTTACGAAAAAATCGTTCTGAGTTTGTCTTAAAAAGTATACTCGGGGCTACGGAAAAAAAAATATATTCCACAAACATTTTTTGAAAAATGATGAATTTGGAGAATTTTGAATTTTTAAACATCGTAAAAATTCACGATCAACAACATTAAATGTTTTGTTCACTTTTTTAAATATAATACCTTGCACTGATCTTAAAATATCCTGAAATGTTCAGAAAGGTGTTCTTTTTTTTTCAAAAATATGAATTTTTGAATTTTAGTAAAAAAATTCCATATTTATTAAAAATTAACAATTTTAAATTTCCCAATTTAATTTACATTAATTAATTACATTACATTAATTTACAATTAATTTACCAAAAATTCATATTTTTGAAAAAAAAGAAAACCTTTCTGAAAATTTCAGCATCTTTTAAGGTCAGTATAAGGTATTGTATAAAAAAAATTAAACAAAAAATTTAATGTTGATCGTGAATATTCACGATTTTTAAAAATTCTCAAAATTCATCATTTGTCAAACAATTTTTTCGGAATATTTTTTTTTCCGTAGCCCTAAGTATACTCTTCAAGACAAACCTATAACGATTTTTTCCTAACTACAATAGTTTTCGAGATATTTAAAAAATAAACTTAAAAATGTGGAATTTTGAATTTTGCATAACTTGCGAAAAAAAATTTTTTTTTTTTCCTTTGGTAGAACTTCGTTTTGTGATAAAATAAAACTTCTGACTAATTTTCATAGAAATTGAAAGGGGTCGATTCCTCAACTATTGGTCGATTTGACATGACCCGACTATTTTTTTGAAGAATTTTGCTTGTAATTTTTTCAGGACTCTTCTAACCTCACTCTGCGAATTATTTGCGAATTGCCCAAATTTTTGTTGCAATTAAAAAATTGAACCAATGGATTCGTGTGGAATTTTTTCTTCCTTGCCAAGAGCTTTCACCGGTCATTCACCGCGTTTCGTTTGATTTTCGAGCGCATTGAGGCGCGCTTGAATAATTTCAAAGTCATCGTAGAAGGTCATTGTACCCTCCTCAAGCACGCGTTTGCAATTAGCGTTAAAAAAAAATGTTCTTCTCTGAGTCGGGCTCGCTCGAGCGTGACACGATAAATGTTACAAGCGATATTACAAACCAGAGAAAATAATGGAGTGTCTCATGGAGATTTTTCCCAACGGGATAATTGATCGATTTTTATAATTTTTCTTCTCCCGCTCTTTGTCCGTCTCTTCGCTTTCACGTTCAACGAAACGTCGATCTATCCTCAGAGCTCTGCAAAGTCTCGCGCCGTAATAATTGACCCACATCTTCGCGGTGTTATTCCCACCTCGGGAATCATAAAACCATCCTCTCTCGCGGTTCCGAATGAAGAAAAAAGAAAATCGAAGGAAAATAATGATAACAACGATTAAAAAAAATATATATATCGATATTCTCGGGCCAAGAAGGCGTCGAATGGAGGCGCGGTGTCAAAACTTTCTCCCTCGTCTGTGCAAAGACTCGAAGAGAGAAATTCGCGGACCTCGATTCGCGCGTCAGCCTTATTATTTGTTTTAGCATGTTTTTTTTTTCATGTATCCATGAAATTTATAATTGATTCGGTAATTAAGTGCTTAAAATTAATTTTGTACGGAATAACTTTGAGGGAATCGTGAGGCGAAGATTTATCTCACGGAGGATTTCAAGGTTGACATTCATTTTATAGATCATATATTCAAGGGCCTCGTAAATTAGATTCATGGAACCTACATTCATCATCCCGACGATTCTCCTCTCTTTCTGTGTGTCGTAGATTGGAAGAAGCCTTTTGTCTGACCTCGAAGCCGACTTGAGAGGCGACCAGCGCGCGTCTCCGCGGATTCTCGCGAATGTAATCGTTCGAAACGAGATCCTGAGGAGGATTTATATATCGAGAACACAGTGAGGAGGATGCTCGCGCGAGGAGAACGAGGCAGAAAAAGAGGCATGGTTCATATATATGAGACGTCGAGATGCCTCAGGGCAAAACCCTGGGGAAAGACAGTGTGTGGTCAGCCAGGTATGATGACTGACCAGTGATCATCATCGTCTCATTTTCGATCTTTCTCCCTCCCTTTCATTTTTTTCCTCATTCTTCTGCCAAATCATTCGGGGATCGACTCCTTATTCGCGGCAGTTCTGCAAATTAATCATTCGAGTCAATTTTGGAAATGAATGGTTCGAGTCAATCCTTATAATCAATTATTCGAATTCATGATTCAAGTAAATGATTCGAATTCATGATTCAAATCAATGACTAGATTTCATGATTCAAATCAATTACTAGATTTCATCATTCAAATCAATGACTAGATTTCACGATTCAAATCAATGATTCGAATAATGATTCGAAGTGATGATTCAAATTAACGATTCAAATTCATGCTTCAAATCGATTATTCGAATCCATGATTCAAATCAATGATTCGAATTCATGATTCAAATCAATGGTTCGAATTCATGAGTCGAATTCATCAAGTCAATTCTTAAAATCAATAATTCGAATCAATTTTATAAATTAACGAAAGAGTCAATTATTCAAATCAATTATTCATGTTAATTCTTAGAATCAATTATTCCAGTCAATCCTTAAAATTTATGATTCGAGTCGATTCTTAAAAATAATAATTCGAGTAGATTCTTCAAATAAATGATTCGAGTCAATAATTAAAATTCATGTTGACCCATGAGAGCCATTGAAGAGAATTATGAGGTCAAAGTTTCAACGTAAAATCGGGTTACTTTCGTCCCCGGAGTCTCGTACTGTAAAGCCCAAACGACCCGCGCGGCCCCGGTGAGTCATCCAGGTGACTTGGTGGCCAAGAAAAGAGAGCCATTGAAAGCAACGCTGAGGTTGTTCTTTCTCGACGAGCCGCGGTGTCCCTGCTCGACCATATTACAAGCGACTTACGATACTATACACCAGGTCAAAGGAGAGGATCGACCGAGTTTCTCCATGAATCAGCGCACGCCACTGCTCTTTTACGCTCACCCCACCTTTCTCATTTCTCTCCTTTTCTCTCTCCCCCTCTTACTCGTGTATCTTTGATCGACGATTACACGAGCGTGAATTCCCATTTCTGGAACTCTGTTTACGTTTTTTTTGTAACGTTAAAATTTCAACGGTGATTAAAAACGATTGATATTTAGTTGAGAATTATACATTCTTTTTTTTAATTTCTGCGATTTTCCAAAATTATTAAAAAATTATATTTCAACACTGGCGCGTTCTTGATGTTATGGAATTTTTTCCAAAATTATTCACACTTCATTTTATCGATGTAACTAGGGAATATTCGAATTTACGAATTATTCGAAACTCGATTCAAATTATTCGATTCGATTCGTCTCGAATAATTCGCAAGTTCTGATATTCGCAAACTCTTAATTAGTAGTAAAATATAAGAGACTATGTTATTGCAATGGCTGTTTATGATGAAAACGTAAATAAATATTTACATTGACGAAATTATTGAATAAATTAATGTCAGTAGCTGAAAATAAAGTCAGATTTCAGAACGAGGAAGAAAAACAGTCATCGATCGTAACGATAGAAAATCATTTCTTATTTACCATTTAATAATTGTTAAAACTGAGAAGGAGAAGCTGAAGATAACGATTGACCTTTTTTCATCGTCGTTAACATTTTTTCAAAATTTGGGAGAAATATATTGCAGCCAAATAAAAAGAGTATAACTTTTGAAAAACTAAATTAAACTTGACTAATGATCAGCCTATTCAATTTATTTGTTAATTTGCCTAACGATGTATTTTCATAATATCTAAAAAAAAATTTTAATTTTACATTTCATTAAAAGGTTGGTAATGAAACTTTCTTTCAACAGTTGTTTTATTAAAATTTTCATTACTTTAGTCGTCAGCTATGGAAAAAAAATTAGTATTAAATTAAATATGTGACGGAGTTTAAGAGCAAAAAATAATTATTCGAATAGTTCGAGTGGTTAATAATAAATTAATGTCAGTAGCTGAAAATAAAGCCAGATTTCAGAACGAGAAAGAAAAACAGTCATCGATCATAACAATGAAAAATCATTTCTTATTTACCATTCAATAATTGTTAAAATTGAGAAAGGAAAGCTATAAAAATAACGATTGATTTTTTTTTATTGTCGTTAACATTTTTTCAAAATTTGGGAGAAATATATTGCAGCCAAATAAAAAGAGTATAACTTTTGAAAAACTCAGTGAAACTTGACTAATAATCAGTGTATTAAATTTATTTGTTAATTTTTCTAACGATGGATTTTCATATCTAAAAAAATATTTTAAATTTTACATTTCATTAAAAGGTTGGTAATGAAACTTTCTTTTAAAAGTTATGTTTTATAAAAATTATAATTTCTTCAGTAGTAAGCTATGATGAAAAAAAAATGATTAAATTAAATATGTGATGGAGTTTAAGAGCAAAAAATAATTATTCGAAGGGTTCGAATAATTCGAATAATTCGAATCGACAGACAGATGGCGCGCGTTCAGCAGCATTGTTACACTCAGCGCCATTGTTTCCTCCGATTGCCGCTACAGGTCGTTCCATAACTTTACTCGTTGTTTCTCCGATCAGACTACCAATCTCACTTGTCTCTCTCTTCGTTTCTCCCACTTTCCGGAGTTCCCCCTCTCCCTTACCTTTTCTTCAAATCTTTCTCGCTCTCTCAGTTTCTCCCATTCTCCTTTCTCTTTCTCCCTCACCTGACGCAGGTAAAACGTAAACCTTGCCTGGACACACACACACACACACACACACACACACACACACACACACAAACACACACACATGATCGTTTTCATTGCTCGCTTTCTTGAATCAGTCGAGCCAGTAGCATCGTGGCGAGTGCACGTTACGAAATTTCACTTATTCCTCGTACAAACGTACTCTTTGTTATTGTTAGTGCAAAGTCAGTTCGACATAATTATTTATCCATCATCTCCATGACGAGGAAAGGCGTTTATCCTCGTGGCGAACGTTGACTCTTTTCGAATGGAATCCGATCGTTAACTTGGATAATTATTTTTGGAAAAAAAATAACCGTCGACGTTTCGATTGACCGGAAGTTGCAAACAAGGTGTTTTATCTACTCTCTCGCTGTTTCTTCCACTGGCAATTTGTCCAACGCCCGTAATCGAGTGAGTATACACTGGAAAACGACTTTACACCTTCAGATTATTTTCTCCCACGCCTCTGTCTTTTTTTCGTGCTCTATTTCCGGTTCATCGAACGAAACCGGATGTTCCAATTATGGGCATCACGATCATTTTCGTTAGAATTTTTACGTTTTCGCAGATTCGATTCGTTTAATGGATTACATTTTTTTTATCAGAGAATGTATTGCCCGTTTGTGAAACTCGCGAGAATCTTTTAAATGGGAAATGAGTTTCTCTCGGATTTGGTGAGAGAGACCAGTTGGGACATCTCAAAGTTTCGCGATCGTGAAGAAATCGGCGTTAAAAGGGGAAATGTTGAAAACGAGATTAATTACGACAAGAGATTATTGTAATTGCATTTGCGAATCCTTTTTCCATGACATTTTAATCATCCTGTCGATTTCTCAAAATATTAAAATTGCAGTTTTATTTAAATGAAAATAATTTTTTTTAAATAATTTTTATTAAATTAATTCGAATTAATTTTTTTTTTATTGCACGATAGCTCTAGATTTTGTTGATCAATTTTTTTTCAATTGTTCAAAGTGTTGATTATTTAAAATCAAAGGAACGATTTCTCTATGAGAAAAATAAAATTTAAAAAATGTGGAAATTAGTCGGAAAATATCTTTTCTGAAAAGCATTTTCATTTTTCGACGCCGTGAAACGAAGACTCGCATAATTCCTTCGGAATCACGATTTTCCATTCCACTTTCATCGTCCGATCTAATCTAACAATCGTGAAAAAAAAATTTCTCTACCTTTAATCTCGATTCTCTGGGTTAGTGGTCCACGCTTCGTTTACCCGCGGAATGAAATTTATCTCGTACTTTCATCTCAATCTACATTTCTCTCTTGAAGAAAAAAAACATGGAAAATAACATAAAAATAAATATTGCGAATTTGTTTCGCAAGTCCTCGCGAATACGTACGTTCTCCCTCGTCCTGGGAATCACGGGATCCTCGGAGGAGGATCGATCGATGAGATCGGAGGTTCGCCAATCACGGGTCGAGGCGGAAAAAAAATGATTGGTCTCTCGTAAAGCCGCTTATGCTTCCGCGGGTGCGTATAATACACTCTCGCGAACTAACTGTATATCGTTATACGGTACCGTGCCTCTTTGCTTATACTTTAACGTCGTACGTAGTACGTCGTCGTCGACGTCGTCGTCGGTGGTTCTTCTTCTTCTTGTTCCTCGTCTTCTTCTTCTTCTTCTTCTTCTTCTTCTTCTTCTTCTTCTTCTTCTTCTCCTTCTTCTTCTTCTTCTTCGGGGCTGTGGGAATTTATATTTTTAACCGGTTACACGCAGCGGTCCGAGAGTCCAATCCATCGTAACGAAAGAGGGAAAAAGAGAGGCAGCGAGAGAGAGAATTTTATTTGCAAACTTTTCTTCGCACCGCTACTTCGACTTCTCCTCGGGGCTAAATTCTCAGCATGCGTTTTCCGTTTTTTCGACGCTCCGGAATAAAGTCAGTGCAAAACGGTGACCATACGTATGGGGGTTTTCAGGTTGATCCATCAAGGTACGATCGAAAAAAAAAGAAAATCAAATTGGTCCAGCCAAGATTAGAGCTACGAGTTCTTGAAACTTTAGAATTTTTAGATTCCTGAAAAACGAATCTGTTATGAATTGAATATTTTTTTTTTACGTTCGACAACTAGATAATGCGAGATTTCTTATTAATTGAAAATCACGCAAAGCTTTTTGTTGGAAAAAAATTATTAATGAGAAAAAACAAGGAAAACTAAGAAAAAAAAGGTTTTTCGATGAAAATTCATGAAATTTTTGAGTTTTTGAGAAAACTATTGGTAGATTCGTGTTCAGGGGAGCAAAATACATCGATATAAGGCGTGAAAGAAGTAAAAATAAAAAAAATTTTTTTTTGCACGTCGGCCAAAATTCAATCGGTTTACAAAAATGGCTGTAATTTATTTTCTGGGTAGAATGGCAGCTTGGGCAAGAGCTCATTCTCTTTGTAATCGTTCAAGCTTCAAAACCTCGCTTGGTTCATCCAATTCGGATAATTTTTCAATTTTTGGCAGATTTTTAAAGTTCGACCATCGGTTTTTGCAAATTTTTTAAGGCATACCCCTTCCTATTTTTTTCGGCGATTTTCAAAGTGCTCTCATTTCCGCAAAAATTAAGTTATCGGAATGAATCAAACGGCATTTTCTAAGTTTAGTGACAGCCTTTAAGTACGAAAAAGAAATTTTGGAATAGGTCTAACCGATCGAAAGTTATGAGTGCTTGAAATTTCGCGATTTTGAGGTTTTTGAGAATGAAGCTAAAATCGAGCAAAAATGTTTTTGATGAAAATTCATGAAAATTTTGATTTTATGAGGGAACTATTCGTAGATTCATGTTCAGGGGGATAAAATACATCGATATAAGGTTTGAAAAAAATAAATTAAAAAATTTTTTTTTTCATCTCGGCCATAATTGAACTTATTCATTAAAATAGTTATAACTTTTTTTCTAAATAAAATATTGACTTCGCTCTGAGCTTATTTGCTTCAGGATCGTTCACCCTTCAAAATGCCGCTTGGTTCATTCATTTCGGATCATTTTTTGATTTTTGGCAGATTTTTTAAGTTCGATAATCGATTTTTGCGAATTTTTTAAGGCATACCCCTTTCCATTTTTTTCGGCGATTTTCAAAGAGCTCCCATTTCTACAAAAATTAAGTTATCCGAATGAACCAAACGCCATTCTCTAAGTTTAGTGACAGCCTTTAAGTACGAAAAAGAAATTTTGGAATCGGTGAAACCGATCAAAAGTTACGAGCACTTGAAATTTCGCTATTTCGAGGTTTCTGAAAAGTCGCCCAAAAATGAGCCAATTTTTTTATTAATTTTTTTAAACGTTTTAGAAGCATATTTTGATGGGAAATTTACTGCTGATTATGAATCTCAAAGAGTTTTCATCGAAAAAAAAAAAAATCATGACAAAAAGTACAAAACAATTTTTTTTTCTATGTTTTTGATGATATTCATAAAGTATTCGAGTTTTTTAAGAAATTATCATATGGATCAGCCCCTATATATTAGTCTAGTTCAGATATATATTTCCGATATATCAAATCTATTAGATAGTTGATATGACCTGAAATATATTCATATATTAATTTTTTTTTAAAAAAGCCAAACGATCCATTTCGAATTATCAATTGGTGGGGTTAATGCAGTTCCGTTATCATCGGAACTATTGATCGTACAAAATGTTTAGAACCAAAAATTCTTCATCATCGAGCGATTTATCTCCCTAAATTTTTTCGTAATTTTCGTAATTTTTTTAACGGATCGACAGCGTGTTCAAACCGAGACGGTTAAATTTGCGTTCTATCATATATTTAAGCTTCACTTAAAAAAATCGTAACTCAAAAGTGATGGGGAAAAAAAATTTGAAAAAAATTCCAAACTCGTATCAGACCGTGAAGAACATAAAAAAAAATCACCAAGAAAATATGGCCTCGATCGACGAATTTAAAAATCGATAACCCACGAGGTTTGTATCGCGGTCGGTGAATAAATCGTCTCGGAGTCGAGAGAGCTGTTTGCGATTCTTCCGATCCCACGAAAACGTGAAATCGACCGTGCGTTATCTGCATACATATATCTACGTATACCTATACGTATGGGTGCAAAAGCAAACGAGTTTTTCTTCTCCAATCTCGTTGAATAAATGGTGGGATCCTCACGGCGGAACGGACGCGAGAGCGAGTGAGATGACTCGCCGATTTCCGTCAGTTCGTCTCTCCCTCTCTGTCTCTTTCGTCGACGACCCAATTTGGAATCGCTCTAATTGGACTTGCTCCGTTGACCGGGACCATATCCGAGCTCCACTCCGTATTTTTTTCCCCCATCTTTCATGGAAAATACATCTATATATCCGCACATTCTGAACTCCAATTTAACGGTCTCATCTCTCCCTCGCGCGATACTCCCGACGTTTCCGCTCTGTCTTTCCGTTTTTCTGGGCAAAAATTTTCCTCGTCAATCTCACGACTCCACTTCCTGAGCTCGCGAGAGAAAGAGAACAAAAAAAAATGGCGATGATAAAACAAGAACAGAGCAAAGACTAGTGCGTTTCAGTCTGTCGAGCGAAGCGGCCTAGTGACGCTTTATCTTTATCTTTTTCTCTTATTTCCTCCTCATTATTTCCACCGTTTTTTTGTCTATTTTCACGGCATTCATTTTTTTTTTTTTTTTTGACAACCAGTGGAATGATTTTTTTTTAAATTTAACCCGAGCTTCCTCGCTGACGATGAATTTTCACCAATTTTCACCAACCAATTTTCACCAACAAAAAATATACAAAAATTAACAAAAGTTACCATAGTAAATTATTTTATATACATTACCGGCGAAAAGTTTGCGGGCAAGACTTCAAAAAAGATCTGGAACGTTTTTTAATGCCATTTCAAGGAAGTCATCGTAAACTAATTTAACAAACGGCACTTTAAAGGGGAAGAATTCGGCTTCATTTCCTGTTTTTTAAAATCATTTCTAGAATTTGTTTTTAGATTTGACTCTATTTTGAAAACAAATGTTTTTCGCCTTTGTTTCTCTCTCTTCAGGTGCCCCCATCTTCTAGAGGTATTTTTTTGTTTTATACATTCTTACGACTGGATTCATAAAGGGGAAAGTCAGTAGTGAACTTGTTACCGAGACCTTACAGAAAAATCAGGTTCACTAGTTATTTTTCATGACATTTCATGACTTTTTTTTAAGGTTTAGTGTAATTTCATGAGATTTAAGAATTTTCATGACTTTTCAGGTCGTTAGATAACCCTGTTGATAAATCAAAAATTTTGTATTCCAAGTTGAACCGTGGAAAAAATCGCTCCCGAGAATCATGGAATCCTGGCTGAGCGACGTGCAGCGGGTGAGAATACCAAGACCGAAATTTGGCGGTGGACATTCGGTAAGAAGATCGAATTCGGCGGTTGTGCAGCATTCCCGACCGGAAGTACACTTGCACGCGCGTCAAGCTGCGCAGGAAGTCGCCAAAGCGACGGAGGAACTTCGACAGGCGATACAGGACAAGCTATGACGGTTCACACTCGTCGTTTCATCTAAAATCGTTAATAAGTCTCTCGTTTGCGCCTGAGAAACATTGTTCGTACCTTAAAGAAAGACGAGAGAAACAAAGAGAAAACAAACAAAGAAAATTCGTCATCGATGCTGCTACTCCTGAGCGTACCTCTCGATTATCATAATTAATAATAATAATAACAATAAAAATAATAATAATAGTGATAATCGTGACTTAAAAAATGTCCCCGAGACGATATCAGCGATCGATTGATTGAATAAAAAAAATTCCAAGCTAATGCGGGGAAAAGAAAAAAATCCGCGATTAAAATCTGAGTAATTGAAGAATAAAGAAGGACACTGTAAATGAAAAATTGTTGGTGAGCGTCGAAGCGGATGATTCGACGAGAATAAAGGAGAAAAATGATCCAAGATAAATATGTCGGATTCACGAGTGTCACAGAGCTGATAAGAGAAATAAAAATGAGAGTTAAGGATAGAAAGATAGAGAGAGAGAGAGACGATGTTATTTCAGGCTCGTGGGAAAATTCTCTCCGCGACTCATCGACATTGTTTCATTTTTTTTTTCCATTGCGCCGCGCGAGAAGGAGAAAATTTTTCATCCGGCGAAATAACATTTTCCGACGAACTTTTATCTCGGCCACGAACTCGTCCTCTTGTACATAAAAAAATAAAACAACGCGTAGCTGCTCCGTTTTTCCTCTCATCCCTCGAAATTTTCTACCATTAAGAAGAAAACAAATTATATATATTATATTATTATGCATTGTATATTGTAACTGATTTATGTTGTTGAATATATTTTAAGATAAACAAGGACCATCTGTTTTGTTTACCAAATTATTATTAAATCCTTGAGAATCGTCCTTATGTAGAGGCTCTTCCGATCGAAATCAGGAATTTTATTATTTATTTTTATTTTATTTTTTCGCCTCTCGATGCTCGATTAAACATCGTTTTAACGCCTCCTCCTTTAATGACCGTGCAATCTTTGTAATGTTTTTTTTTTCACTTTTCAATTGACTGGGTAAAAAAATCTCGAAGCTGCTTCGAGATCCAGTCGCTGGCAATTTTCATGTTATAGGATAATAATGCATTATTATTGTTTGTATATTGTTAAAGACGATGATAAATATTCAATTTTGCAGCTCATAGCTGAACGAAATAATCGGCTTCGCTTTCGTTATTCGATCCAGTCGAGCGCGTAGAGCGAGCAAAACTGAGAGAAGGCGGATTTCACCTTCGCGTGGCTCCGGATGATGCGTGTGTGTGTGTGTGTTGCTTAGTTTCTTTTTTTTTCTTCCTATTTACACGCTTGTACGACACACCGGAGCACTCTCGCTGCTCTGTGTCGCGTTCAATCGACCAGGATTGCGAGATTATCATATCTATGGGGCGTCCAACGCCAAATCGACAACTCTTGACCCCGACTCCTTTCTATTTGGCTGAAACTTATCTTTTTCTACTATATCAAACACATTTGTCGGAATTTTTTCAAATTTTTCTACCCAACCGAAAAAAGGTGTGAATTTTTCAAAAAAAATTGACTTTATTTTTGAAATATCTATAAGTTTTTAAAAAATTGACTTATCGGGAGATCGGTCTGAATAATTATTTAATATATATTAAATAATAATTATATCATGATCTATATTTTTCTGAAGAGTTCATTTTGAAAAAACATTTTGAAAAAGAACGTCCCGATAAGTTGATTTTTGAAAAGGTTATAGATATTTGAAAAATAAAGAGCAAATTTTTTTGAAAAATTCATAACTTTTTTTCGGTTGGGTTAAAAATTTTGAAAAAATTCTGAATAATGTTTTTGATAGGGTAGAAAAAGATAAAAAAGTTTCAGACAAATTGAAAGGGGTTGCGGTCAATGTGGTCGATTTGATGTGGAATGCTCCATATACAGGAAACAGAGGGGGGGGAGGGGGTAAAACGGACACCATAAGAAAATAATACAGCGAGAATGCTGCGCAATAGTGTTGACTCATTGCTTCCCATCTAAAAATATACTGTTTTTAAATTGCGCGTCGAAAAAAAAAATTACCGGGGGCAAAATGGACACCATTCTATAAATTTTGTTTTGTCAAAAATTCAAGTAAACAATTCAATTCTGAAATACTGCTTTCCGTACGTACAAAAAAAAATATAAAATTTTCAACAAAATCATAAATGGTCGAGGATACGGATTGGTCGGTTTCGTATGGAGCGCCCCATATATATTATTCTATATACGTATGTAAACGTTCCGTCCGTTAATTATAATAATATTAGGCATAAACGGTAGGTAAATACACCGTGTGTTTATAATGCCATGTTCATTATAAAGTCAAGGGCGTAATTTGTTGAAGAAAAAACGTTCAAAAAAAATTGGAATAATTTTTCTCATGGTTAGATCGAACGAGGATGATAGGGACGAGAAGAAAAGCGTTATCTCCACTGTTTTCCTCTCGTTCTCGCGCGATCGATCGTAAATACGACGAGCGAGACTGAGAGAGACAGAGAGAGATAATGATTTGTGAGATGCATAATTAATACGTTAATTAATTCGTTGACAGAAATGATTAAAAAAAATTAATTAAAAATTGAATCATTGATTAAGACGATGAAATTATAATTCCGGTCGGTTGATAACTATGAAAATAATACTCAATCGATTCTCCAACCTTATATTTAGAAAATGATTTTTGAGATGCATAAATGATACGTTAATTGATTACAGAAATGATTAACAAAAATTAATTAAAAATTGAATAATTGATTACGACGATAAGATCATAATTCCTGTCGATTAATAACTATAAAAATAATTACTCAATCGATTCTCCAACCTTATTTTTAGATAATCATTTGTGAGATGCATAATTAATACTTTAATTGATTCATTGACAGAAATGATTAACAAAAATTAATTAAAAATTGAATCATTGATTGCGATGATGAGATCGTAATTTCTGTCGATTGATAACTACGAAAATAATACTCAATCGATTCTCCAACCTTATTTTAGATAATGATTTGTAAGATGCATAATTAATTCGTTAATTGTTCTTGACATAAATGATTAACAAAAATTAATAAAAAATTTAATCATTGATTCCGATGATGAGATCATAATTCCTGTCGATTAATAACTATGAAAATAATACTCAATCGATTCTCCAACCTTATTTTTAGTTAATGATTTGTGAGGTGCATAACTAATACGTTAATTGATTCTTTGACAGAAATGATTAACAAAAATTAATTAAAAATTGTATAATTGATTACGATGATGAGATCATAATTCCTGTCGATTAATAACTAGGAAAATAATTACTCAATCGATTCTCCAACCTTATTTTTAGAAAATGATTTGTGAGATGCATAATTAATACGTTAATTCATTCGTTGACAGAAATGATCAACAAAAATTAATTAAAAATTGAATCATTGATTGCGATGATGAGATCATAATTTCTGTCGATTAATAACTAAGAAAATAATTACTCAATTGATTCTCCAACCTTATTTTAATCCGCCATGTAATTTATCATCCTTCTAATCTCCCTTTCCTTCCGAAATAGCATTAAAGTGAATCTTGAAGGTTTCTCCCATTTTATTTTTTCAGATTCAAGCGCAAATTTATGCATTCCTTCACACGCACGTGCTGAGAAAGTCTGGCACACGTGAGCGTTCCGAGGAAAATAAAGAAATGAGCGATGAACAGGTATAAATAAAATAAAAAAACGAGAGAGAGAGAGAGAAGAAAAAATGCAGAAAAAAAACGTAGAGTCACACACACCAGATCGTAGATCTTACGAGTGAGAGAGAGAGACGACAAATAAACTCTGGCGTTGCGTTATGTCGGACACTTGAAAAACGAGATATGGGCAAAAACACGAGAGGGAAAATTTTTCTGCGTGTTTTAGATACGTGGGCTTCCATATAAAATCGACCAGCGTTTTATCCTCATAAATCCTGAGAAATTAAAAAAATTTGTTCCCTCACAGCTTAAAAACGAAATTTCGTTTTGAATATTTGAGAAAATTCTCGAAATTGCAAAATTTCGCTCAATTCTTTCATTCATGAAATATATCATCAACTTGCTTATTTAGATCGCTTGATTATTTCATCTGTAAAATATTTAAAAAATATTTTTGAAAAAAAGGGTGGATGGAAACAAATCCAAATTGACGAGCTCGGTAAAATGGGACAGAATTGGGAATCAGAAGCGATGGACCCGCTCGTTGGACTCGAATGGAACGTCCCATATGTGGATATACATATGGAACATTATACGAGATGGACAGAGAATAAAAATGGTCGCGAACGACCGTGAACTCTGCTCGTATATTCTCGTGGCTAGTAAATAGTCCCTCTTCGCGTTCCACTTGCCCCTTTTTACTCCCTCTCATTGGCTCTTTCGCTCATCGCGATGGACCATCATCGGGGGCATGGGGAAAGGGGCCATGGGGTTGCCATGGGCTCGCACACCACACATCACCCTACCACGTGCGTAAATATACACCATAAGCCGCGAGATCTTATCAGCGAGTCTCTGCAGAGAATTTCTCCATCGTCCAATTCCCTCTCCTCAAACGACGTACACTGTCGGCCAAAAGTTTGGAAACACTCGCCCTGATTCCACGCCGCACAAAAACATTCACTGCTCTTTCAAAAATGAAGATATTCCAATTCGACAAGCGGCGTTTCAAAAAGGACATATTCAGCTTCATTTCGCTTTTTTCAAAAAATTTTTGCGATTTTTTTTGAAACCAGTACACGCCTTTTGAAACATGGTCGTCTTTCGGCTTTTTTTTGGCATTGTAATTTTTGTAATTCCCATGTAATTTTTGTAATTCCCATAAAAAATTCGCGGCGGGGACTATTAGCTTCAATATCGTTTTTTAAAAAGTTTCGTACAATTTTTTTTCGCAAAAATATTCAATTTTTCGCAAAAAAACAACCATATTTATAAAAAGTAGTCTAACTCTAAAACTACAGGGTTTTTGTGAAATCACTAAGAGGGTAAAAAGTTGCATACAATCATTCTGGATTTAATGAAATTTTTTCAGATTTTTTTCAATTTTTTTTTTTTTTTTTTTTTAATTTTTCCTGTAAACGAGATATTTTTTTATCTCAAACAATCGGATCTCTTACCTCGTCTACACGGCTTTTTCATCGAAAAACCTCATTTATACAGCTTTTTCATCGAAAAATCCGTGTAGATACTGTAGATGCGGTAAGAGACTCGATTGTTTAAGATAAAAAAATATCTCGTTCACAGGAAAAATTGAAATAAAAAATTTTGAAAAAAAATTCTGAAAAAATTTCAGTGAATTCAGAATGATTGTATGCAACTTTTTACCCTTTTTACTGATGTCACAAAAACCCAGTAGTTTTAGAGATGCGCTAGATTTTATAAATATGGTCGTTTTTTGCTAAAAATTGAATATCTTTGCGAAAAAAAATCGTACGAAACTTTTTAAAAGAGGAAATTAAAGCTAATACTTCCCGCCACAAGTTTTTCATGGCAAAAACAATCAAACAAAATTTCCATGCGTCGTGTGCCAAAATTACAATACTTACAATTACAATACGAATACAATAAATTACAAATTACAGTACTGGGTTCAAAAAAAATCGCAAAAATTTTTTGGAAAAAGAAAAATGAAGTTGAATCTATCTCCTTTAAAACGCCACTTGGCGAATTGAAATATCTTCATTTTTGAAAGAGCAGTGAAACTTTTTGTGCGGCGTGAAATCGGAGCGAGTGTTTCCAAACTTTTGGCCGGCAGTGTACATGTATAAGAATTTATATGGTAAATTATACGGAGAAATCGTTTATGATAGTCGTAGAAAAAACGGGCAACCATTATTCGTCCAATTCGAGTCGGAGACTATCTAAATATTTATACCTGTGTGTTATTTTGTGGGATTATTATTCTATTTAATTTCCCAATCGACGATCGTTGAAATCCAGCTCCAAAGTCAATTTAAATGTCTTCCTTTTTTGTAATTCAAGTTTCAAGAATAAAAGTTTCAATAGTTTCAACTTTTTGCCGACGACCGTCGATTCGGTTTCAACTATGATAACTACGAATTATCTAGATAATGGTTTCTTTAGAGATACTGCGATTTTGGTATCGATCGTTGACAAGCAAAAATGTTTCAATCAACCAGTGTTGAAATATGAAAAATAGGAAAAACCATGCATTTCCTTATTGTGACTTACTTAATTGTGATCAGAGTTGGGCGAATTTGTAATTAGCTAATTACAAATTTCATATTTACTTTTCTTTTATCTTATTTTTTCAAGGTTTTTTTGCAAATTTCAGCTGCTAATTTTATTATTATTAGTGACCAAAATCGATTCTACTTACATTTGTAATTTGTCATTAGAAAAAAAATTGATACTATTTTGATTTGTACTTTGTAATTAGAAAAAAATCAATACTAATTACATCTATAATTTGTAGGTAGTGAAAATTTTGATACTAAATACATGTGTAATTTGTAATTCAAGGGTAAATAATTACACAAAGTAATTAGTATTGCCCGACTCTGCTTGTGACTTTAAATAATTTACTATTAATTAGTGAATCGAAATGGATTGAATTTCATTCAACTCCATTGTCCATTACCAAAATTATAAATAATGGATTCGCATGGTGATAAAAAAAAAACAAATTTTAGTCTCGGTAAATTTTTTCCACACTGACTTAAATTTCGTGGGAATTTTCCTCATCAGCGATCGACGTAAAAATGTAAGGTTGGACTAATGGACCTCGTGACTAATTAACCCCGCTGCCAAGGACCGTCAAGGACTTTCGCTAATACAAAACTAATCGATTTACTTGATTTTTTGCACTTCGACGTTATTTGAAAAGAAAAAAATGGTATTAACTATAATCAAGGTGTAAACCTAGTAAAAAATTCGCTACGAGGAGCAAAAATCTTACTTTCTAAGATCCTACGTTTATTCTAGATAACATTTTGACTGTGGATCAACTTTAACGAAAAACTGCCTAGCATTGAGGTATACCTCGACCTTTAATCTCCCGATCTCTGGCGCCAAATCCCCGAAGCGTGACGTTCCCCCTCCTTTTTTCCCGCACTTCGTGTCAAATTTATCTCACTCAAAGGTCGATTTTTTCCAGGCTTTTTCGTTTCCACGGGGCAAAGTGATTAATGATCGAAGCTGGGTGACTTTTTTCTCGGTCAAACGCTTCGAGGCTCGAACGGGAGATTATGATCGCGGCCGAACTCTGAGATTCATTGCAAATACGTTTTTTTTTTTTTTTTTTTTTTTTTTTAATTTTTTAAAGTCAATTGTTCGGAGACTCACCAAGTTGTCCGGATGAAGATGATGATGAGGATAATCTCGTTGATTTCCCCTCGAGCCACCGGGCGAACTGTGCCTTCTGCCATCGCGTTCGTTGTCCATCTCCTCGTCGTAGTCCTGAAAAAGATAGAGGAATATCCAGGAATTTTAGGGAAGCTAGAAAAGGGAGTGACGAAGGCGAAATAAATTTCTCTTTTCCTGACACTCTTTATCGCGTCTCCGCGAGACGAGAAAGAATATATATATATATATTTATATAAAAAAGAAAATAACGAAACGAATGCGATCTACGCGAATAAATCGACCCCTTCTCGATCAGGACTCGCGATTGGAATTTTTTTTTTTGAATTCTTTTATCCTTCGCTTCCATCTCTCTCTCCCTCTCTCTCTCTCTCTCTCTCTCTCTTTCTGGCTGCTCTCGCCAGTTCTATTTTTCACTCTATTTTTCACCTCCTCACACCTCTCATCGTGCCGTGCACTCTATAATCTCCGTAGCGGGGATTTTTCTTTTTTTCTTTAATCGTGCGTAGATACCTGATTATCGCACTCGTCATCGTTGGACAGTCCAAGATCGGAAGTCGCGACCTGATGATGCTGAGGACCGGCACGTCTGCAGCCCACTCTGGAATCCCAAAATCCCCCGTTTTTTGAAAATTCCCCTTTCTTCGAATTTCACCATGTCGGAAGGTAGTTTGATTTTTTTTTTTT
This sequence comes from Alloplasta piceator, assembly GCA_946863875.1. Taxonomy (NCBI): domain Eukaryota; kingdom Metazoa; phylum Arthropoda; class Insecta; order Hymenoptera; family Ichneumonidae; genus Alloplasta; species Alloplasta piceator. The sequence goes on along the minus strand of OX333081.1, from coordinate 7,140,232 downwards.
ATTCGTGTATCGTCCTCGTGGATGACAAAACGTGTCCGGTTTGTCTTAGGGGCTGTTTTTTTATCATTTTTTTGTTCGTGTAATTTCAAAATCGAGGTGATATTTTTCCTATTCGTCGCTCGAGTCCATTGGGATTGAAAATTTTTAACCAAAATGGTAATGGGGGGTCACTCGTACCTCGCCCAAACCGAAATTTGAATTTTATTATGTTTTTATTAGTACGAGTCATGTCTTGATTGTGAATTGTAATTTGGCCTCAGCATTGCCGTCATTTTTTATTTTTATATTCCTTTCATTTTTGAGTGAACTTTGATAATGTCATTCTGATTAATAAAGTTGAGTAAAAAATAAGACAATGTCTACTTTATTGGAAATTGAACCGCTTTGTGTTTGAAAAAACTCGATTTTCATGCCCAAAATTTAAACATTCATTTTATTCATACAGATTCTCAATATTTTTTTCCTCAAAGTACCATTCCTGAGCTTTGATTTCCCGTTTGAAATTTAAAAAAATATTAATTACATCCAAAGTTACGATTTTTTAAACAAAATGGTGCATTCTTCACGTTTTCCTTTGTTGATATGATTATATTGTTTAAACAAATGATCAAATCAGCAATACAGTGATTGCTCCTTATTCCAGGATACTTGAAGAGCTTTCATGAATTTTGCGGAATTTTTTAGAGCACTTTAGAGCACTCTTTGAAGCGCCGGGCACGAGTGACCCACCGTTACCATTTAAAGGTGCCAAAAAACACGTTCAAGAATACAGTCAGTGGAAAATGAAAAATATTTATCACAACGATAAAGCTCGATACGATTGCCATGAAAAAGGGGAAAATAAATCGAATGAAAAGGGGGTTAGTAGTTCACGTACTGCCTGAAGCTGGACAGCAGCATATTTCTCCGCAAAAACACACACGATGCAAATCCGCGGATTTTCGAAATTGGATATTTTCTTTCCCACGTGATGCGATTCGCGATACAGCAGCGAGGGAGAAAAAAAGAAAGCGCGAGAGACTCTCGTTTTGGTCTATCAATGTTTGTCTCTCACTTTCCTTTCCACCCCTCAATTATCGATGAACTAACTGTGCGAGTCCGAATCTCAACGCTTCAGGAAACGTGCGATTGGCAATGGCGAGAACGAAAAAAGGCACGTTTCATTTCCAGGTCGACTGGCGCGCGACTGGCGCGGACCTTTGACTGTCCATTTGTTACGTTCGGTTACCCATGGAAACACTATAGTCCAAACCCACCTCCGGGTTGCCCAGAAGTGGCTTTTGTAAATATACATCGTTGTACATATATTTATACACATTAGGGTGGGTCAAATAAAATGACTATTTTTTTTTCTCGATATAATGAAAAATGTATTGTTTGGCATCGCAAAAAAAACCTCTGCAAGTATTAGCCCTTCATATTGAAATTAAGAAGTCCCTCATGGCAAATTTTTATTTCCCATTTTAACATAGGAAATTTTTTTTCAACTTTGAAATTTTATTAGACTTTAACCGTTGAGGTTAGGGGAGTTTTTTTTAGCACATTTTTGTAGAACATTTGATGCTCTACGAAAAAGCTCTCTTGTGTCTAATCGATAAAACTAACCGTTCAAAAAATAATCGGTGATAATTATCACTAATTATCACCGATTATTTTTATCGATTAGACACAAGAGAGCTTTTTTGTAGAGCATCAAATGTTCTACAAAAATGTGCTAAAAAACTATCCTAACCTCAATGGTTGGAGTCTGATATAATTCCAAAGTTTAAAAAAAAATCCTATGTTATTTCAATGGTAAATAAAAATTTGCGATGAGCCACCTCTTAATTTAAATATGAAGGACTAATACTTGCAGAGGGTTTTTTGAGATGCCAAACAGTACATTTTTCATTATATCGAGGAAAAAAAAATTAGTCATTTCATTTGACCCACCCTAATATATATATATATATATATATATATATATACATACACATATATAGTAATTATATGTGCAGTATTTTGAACGACGGCTTCTCGCCAGTTTGATGGGTCGTCAACTTTGGCGTCTACCAGAAAAGCTCTTATGATTTGCGTGCTATTTTCATTTTACGAGCAATTTCGCGCTGAATCGATTTATAATGTCTCAATTTTACAGAAAGACTAGTTAGTGGTTTGCAGTCCAGGATTTCGAATGAGATGAATAATTTTTCCAAAAGTTAAATTGTTATAAATATCATTAAAAAACATTTGTTAAAGTGTTTTTGTTCGCTTTTTCCCAGGAATAAATTTTTTTTTTACGAAAATTTTTCGAGATTCGTAATCAGCGGTAAATTTCCCATCAAAATATGCTTCTAAAACGTTATTGAAAAAAAAAAAAATTTTGCTCATTTTTGAGTGACTTTTTAGAAATCTCAAAATCGTGAAATTTCAAGCCCTCATAACTTTTGATCGGTTTTACCGATTTTAAATTTGTTTTTTCGTACATAAACCTTGTCACTAAACTTAGAGAATGGCGTTTGGTTCACCCCGACAACTTAATTTTTGTAGAAATGAGAGCACTTTGAAAGTCGCCGAAAAAAATGGAAAGGGGTTTGTATGCGAGAATTTGCAAAAATCTATGGTCGAACTTTAAAAATCTGTCAAAAATCGAAAAAAGATCGAAATCGAACGAACCAAGCGAGGTTTTGAAGCTTGAACGATCCTGAAGAGAATAAGCTCAGACCAGAGTCGAAATTTATTTTAGAAAAAAAGTTATAGTTATTTTTATGAACAAGTCCAATTCTGGACGCGATGCAAAAAAAAAATTTTTTTAATTTATTTTTTTCAAACCTTATATCGATGTATTTTGTCCCCCCGAACATGAATCTACCTATAGTTTTCTCAAGAATTCAAAATTTTCATGAATTTTCATCAAAAACATTTTAGTTTACTTTTAGCCCCATTGTCAGAAATCTCAAAATCGCGAAATTTCAAATGCTCATAACTTTATTTCGGTTGGACCGATTTAAAAATTTCTTTTTCGTACTTAAAGGCTGTCACTAAACTTAGAGAATGGAGTTTGGTTCATCCCGATAGCTTAATTTTTGTAGAAATGAGAGCACTTTGAAAATGGTCGAAAAAAATAGAAAGGGGTATGTATGCAAAAATTTGCAAAAATCTATGGTCGAACTTTAAAAATCTGTCAAAAATCGAAAAAAGATCGAAATCAAATGAACCAAGCGGGGTTTTGAAGCTTTAACGATCCCGAAGAGAATGGGCTTTGAGCAAAGTGAAAACTTGATCTAGAAAAAAAGTTACAGCGATTTTAGTAGACTGACGTCAAATAAATTACGTATAACGTTTCAAAGAGTGAGTTTATCGAAAAATCAGAAGAGATCTTTTTTGTAGAACGTTCAATATTCTCTACAAGAATATGTATCGTTCATTTTGGTACATCGACTTAAAGCCAAGGTATAAAATTCCTAAGTTCGAACATTTTTTTACCTGTGTTATTTAAATGGGAAATAGAAATTCGCGATGACCTCTAAATCTTATCTAATAATATCTTCTTTCACCTCCCCGAAAGTATTTAATAGAGAATTTCGAAAAACAAAAAAATAGTCGCTTTTTTGAATCAGTCTAATATTTATATATCCGCTCGGAAATGAAATCCGGACCTGTCACTCACGGTCTGTCAGTCGTCGGGTTAGTCAGTCTCGCAAATGAATTTACCTCGTTAACGGTTTCGTCGTACCGACCAGCCTGAATCCGCCACCTCGCTCAACCGTTGATGCAATAACCCATTGTACAATGAAACGTCCGAATAAACGTGTTTGTGCATCCCGACATTCGTGTATATGAACATATGTACAACAATGTCAATTGTTATTACAGAGAGGAATTATATCTACTTTTCAGCGATGCGAATTTCTCTCTCTCTCTCTTCCTACACTCTATTCCCTCTCTCTCTCTCTCTCTCTCTCTGTCCCTTTCGTTGTTAAATCTTCAGTATCTATCGAACGATCAATTCAAATAAATTTCGGTAAACATACAAATTTTCTTTGTATGCTTTTCGAAGTTATTCCAAAGTTTATCCAAAAGGACTCGAGCGATTATTCTCTTTCACCCTCGCTCTTAATTTCTTTTTTTCTTTAAATTAATTTTTCGAATGTGTTTTTGTGTTTTGTGGGGTGGTTTTTGTTTTTTGTGGGGTGATTCGTGGGTCTTTTTGTGGGGCGGTTTGTGGGTCTTTTTGTGGGGCGGTTTGCCGGTCTTTTTGTGGGGTGGTTTGTGAGTTTTTTTTGTGGGGTGGTTTGTGAGTTTTTTTTGTGGGGTGGTTTGTGGGTCTCTTTGTGGGGTGGTTTGTGAGTTTTTTTTGTGGGGTGGTTTGTGAGTTTTTTTTGTGGGGTGGTTTGTGGGTCTCTTTGTGGGGTGGTTTGTGTTTGGATCTCGCCTCGTTATACTGTTTTATTGACCTGGTCCTGGGCATGTCCGCCCCGAGACCGCTGTCCTCGCTCGGCGATCTATACTCCTGGTTATCCCTGGTCATGATGGGTCCCGTGACACCCAGGGGATCTCCCTCGACGTCCACGAGTCGTCCTGGCCGGCAACATGAACCGGGCGCACCGCCCCTCTGCGGGCAAATCATCACAAATATCCATTTGTAAGGCCTTAAGCCCGTTGCTCGTGTCGTGCCATTTTTTTTGTCACCCCTCAACCGCTCGCAACCCCCTCACCCCCCCCCCGCCCAACCTTAACGATTAGGAACTTCATTCAGCGCGTTTTTTTGCCTCACTGTTTATCATCGAGCTTGCCCGAGCTTTTTTGCAAGAAGCGCGCCATTGTTGCTTCTCTTTCCCGAGTCTTTCCCGAGTCTCTTCCTCGTCTCGTTATCATTCGACGCCGGATATTGTTTTTTTTTTAAATCTCGCGATATCGCGGTGGGGTTCCTTGGAAAAAGAGCATCGAAATATCATCCAAAATCTTCGCCAACGTTTCTCGCGATAATGGAAAAAACGGAGAACAACTTTTTTTTTCGTTTTTTTTCGCATCCAATCGACGGTCTATCTGTCAATTATAATCATTATTATTATCAATGAATAAAAATTTAGCAAAGCTCAGGCGATCTCGAAATGAAAAAAAATGACGCAAAAAAAAAATATATATATATGGGGCATTCCGTAAGAACCCGAACAATCCGTAGCCTCGAGCATTTTTAATTTTGTTGAAAATTTTCTATTATTTTGTACATACTGAAAGCAGTCTTTCAAAATTTTTGTAGATTTTTGTCTGAACCCTTCTAACTACAATAAATTGTTCAAAATTTCACACCATTTTTTTTCAAATGCGCATAACTTTCTAAAAAATGGAGATATCAAAATAAAATAAAAGATCATTTTTCTAGTCTTGAGTTGTAGTTTTATAAAAAAAATATCGATATTAATTTTCATTTGTTTTTTTCAATTTAAAACCCAAAATATATATGTTTTTTAATTTGGACCATTTTTATTTTTTTGAAAAAATACACCACTTTTTTCGAGAAATTTTTACAAGTATTAAAAAATTCGCACCTTGTGATATTCATAACTTCTATTTTTTTATCTATTTTTGAAATTATACGTCCAAAGTTATACATCGAAAATAGACAAAAAAATGCAAGTTATGAATATCACCAGCTGTGAATTTTTTAGTACTTATCAAAATGACTCTCAAAAAGTGGTGATTTTTTTCAAAAAAATCAAAATGGTACAAGTTAAAAAAAAAAATATTTTTCGTGTAAAACTGAAAAAAATATGAAAATTAATTTCGATATTTTTTTTGTATTTTTTTTATAAACCTACAACTGAAGACAAAAAAAAAGATCTTTTATCTTATTTTTTGATTTCTCCGTTTTTTTTAAAGTTATGAGCATTTTAAAAAAAATTCTGTGAAATTTTGAAAAATTTATTGTGGTTAGAAGGGTTGAGACAAAAATCTAAAAAAAATCTGAAGGCCAGTTTTCAGTACGTACAAAATAATAGAAAATTTTCAACAAAATCAAAAATGTTCGGAGTTACGGATTGGTCGGTTTCGTATGGAATGCCGCATATACATATAAGAAGAGCCATTTTAGCGCTTCTTGTGCGTGTCTGTCTGTCTGTTTGTGTTTGTGAGTATTTTTTTTTCTCTTTTTTTCACTGTCTGCTCTACGAGACACACTTAAACCGTGTATGCAGTTTGATTCAACCACGAGAGAGCGTGGTCGGGAAAATAAAAAGATAAAGCAGAGTGAGAGAGAGAGAGAGAGAGAGAGTGAGAGAGAGAGAGAGAGAGAGAGAGAGAGAGAGAGAGGGAGAGAGAGAGAGAGAGAGGGAGAAAGAGAGATGAAGAGTGGTCGAAAAAGAGCGAGATAGAGAGGCAAATTATATTGGGGTGTTCTTAATCATAAAAAAAATGGATAAATATATTTATAAGTATATCCAATTCGACACATTTTTGACTCTCAACCTCTTTGATTGTTTCCCAGAAGTTTAATTTCTTTCTCGCCAATTATTTTTTTAAAAATTCGAAAATATGAAGCATCGATTTTACAATTTTTCCATAACCAAATAGAACCCTTTGAAATCGTCGTTTTTTTAAATCAGGGTGAACGAAAAAATCATCAAAGTGCCCGTTGAATCGAAAATCTCTTTTTTAACAAAGTCTTTTTGATTTTTTTTTTTTTTTTATTAAAAGCTCTCGCCTTTTGGCATCTCTCTCCCTCTTTTTCGCTCCCCGAATATCAGATGCTTCTAGCTGGAAATATGAAAGCGAGAGCCTTTGAAGCGTGTCACACAAAATCAATCATCACAAAAGATGCAAAATAAAACACTTCAAATACTACTGACGTAAAAAAAATGAAAAAAAAAGAAATACCGTCCGAGCATTACTCTCTGTGCACGTGCATGCGATTCTCCTCTGGCTACGTTTACTTTGACTCTTAATTCGCCATCCAGAAAGAGTTAAATACTCGTTGGGGGAGGTGGAATCGCCTCGCCCTTTGTCTCTCTCTCTCTCTCTCTCTATCCCTCCGTCCCTTCCCTCATGGAGATGAAGGTGCGTTTTTTTCTCTCCTTTACTTTGTCACATTTGTGCGGTAAATTGTCAGTGAGAACAGCGAGAAATTAAGTCAAAGAGTGAGAAAATTTAACAAAGAGGGCGAATTTGTACCGCAGTTAGAATTTCATCCGGAGAATTTTTTTTTTTTCATTTCACGAAAAGAATGAAAGAATAAGTAAAATGCTCGGCCACGTGCGAAAAGTTTGGATCTTTGAATTCATGCGATAGGCAAAAGATAGAGAAATGTGCGAAAAATGTGATTCACCGAATTTGAATGACAATCGTGAATAGCGGGGGTGGATATTAAGGGAAGAATGTATTATGTATATTGAGGAGAGAGTCAAGGTCAGCCCCGACGGTGAATAAACATTATAATAAATTCAATTGCATTGAATTAAAAAAAAAAAAAAAAACCAATGTGTATCCTGTAGTTGATGCTTTGGCATCGTTCTACATAGATAAAAGCTCTCACACGTGCTTAAATATAGTAAACTTACCGGAAGATCGTGAAGCGAGGGTGTAACAACGAGATCCGAGTGAGCCCGATCGCCTTTTCGCTGAAACAATAAACGCAAAATTAGCTGAAAAAAATCCTGAATAAATCTGAGCATCTCAGGATCTTTTTAAGATCACTACAAGGTATTATATAAAAAAAATTGAACCAAAAATATAATGTTGATCGTGGATTTTTACGATTTTTAAAAATTCAAAATTCTCAAAAATCTTCATTTTTTCATAATTTTTTTCGGATTTTTTTTTTTGTAGCCCCACTCTTCAAGACGAACCCAGAACGATTTATTCGTAACTATAAAAGATTTCGAGATATTTAAAAGATAAACTTGAAAAATTGAAACCCGTTGAAATTTTGATTTTTGCATAACTTTAAAAAAAATTTATTTTCATTTTTTTCCTTTAGTAGAACTTTGTTTTATGATAAAAGAAAACTTCTGTCAAAATTTCATCGAAATTGAAAAGGGATCGATTCCAACGATTTGACATGGAATGACCCCAACATATTAATATTTATTCATTAATTTTGTAAATCAATTTCAATTTCATAAATATTCATCTTAGTCATACGTTTAAATGTAAAAAAAAATGATTTCCATGTTTGTGGATGTTAAAAATATCGAATTGACAATCGTTTTCGTTACCAAGCAGAACACAAAAAAAATTATTTGCTACAAATTGCAAATAAAATTGCAAATAAAATACTCGTTGCAAATAAAATTGTCAGGGCTTAAAAAAAAAAAAAAATCGTGCAAGCGTACCCTCGCGATGGTGACACGCGGCCGATAAACCAGATCGTCGAAAATAGCTTTGTCCTTGCTATCGACTAATTCCCGAAGTTCGGTCAGCAGCGTCAGTTTCTCGTGAGTATTCAAGAGATCGCCCAAACTCGCGACGAGATCCTCGACGGTCAATCGTCGATTTCTATAATCAGCGAGAATTTGGGAGAGCGCGGCACGTTCGCTCCTCGCCAAAACGACCCGAGCTTTTTCCTCGACCATCGCCGCGGTCGCTGCTGATATCGAATGGACACCCCGATGTCTCCAATCATTGGTGCTGCTTTTGGACAAATGACCAGACAGTATCGATATTTTTCTAAGGAGATACACTCCCGCTCAAAAGTTTGGATACACCGATATTTCTTGCTGCACTAGAAGTTGCATAACTCCGTCAAAAAAAAAGATAATCTAATTTTTAAAAAAGCGTTTTCATGGAAAGGAATTCAGTTTTTTTTTTTTTTTTTTTAAATATTTTTTATGATTTTTTTTCGACGTGACGTCCGAGTTTTGAACGTGACTGTTTTTTGGCCTTTTTTGACCATCGCGAATTGGGCGCACGTCGTAAGGACATTTTTTTTGTCTTTTTTATCTATGGTACATTTAAAAGGGTTAGCAGACGCTCCATTTTTGTCTCATGAAAATTTTCGTCCGATTTTTTCTTGCAAAGTTATTTCACTTTTGGCCAGAAAAGACAATTTTTGAAAGTCGCAACGTAACTCAAAAACTATAGAGTTTAAGAGGAAAGGTCAAGTATGAAAAAAGTACGGTAGGTGAATACGAAATTGCCTTGAATTATTTCAGAATTTCGCCATGACATTTTTTTTTTTACTATTGTCGCTCGAAACAGCTGACGATGTCGTCCAAGCGAAAAATTGTATCTGATTTAAATTTCCGTACTTCGTGATACAATAAAAAACTGAAAAAATTCTGTAGCATTTGGCATGCTAAAAACATTAATTATCAATAACAATTATTGATCATTGTTCATCAATAATAATATTGCCAACAACAAACAGTTTAAACAATTGTTTAAACAATTTATTAATAACTTTTGGGCAATATTATTATTGATAAGCGTGCCAAATGTTGCTGAATTTTTTCAGATTTTTATCGTATCACGAAGTACAGAAACTTCAATCGGATACAATTTTTCGCTGGGACGACATCATCAGCTGTTTCGAGCGAAAATAGTAAAAAAAAAAAAAATTCATGGGAAAATTCTGAAATAATTCCAGGCGATTTCATATACACCTACGCTACTTTTTTCATACTTGACATTTTCTCTTAAACTCTATATTCTTTGAGTTACGTTGCATCTTTCAAAATTTGTCTTTTTTAGCCCAAAGTAAAATAACTTTGCGAGAAACAAAAATGAAAATTTTCATGAAACAAAAATGGAGCGTCTGATAACCCTTTTAAATTTGCCGTAGATAAGAACGACAACGAAAAATGTCCTCAAGATGTGCGCCCAATTCGCGATGGTCGAAAAAAAGCAAAAAAAAGGTCACGTTCAAAATTGTATAGCGGGTCGAAAAAAAATCATAAAAAATATTTAAAAAAAAAAAAAACAAAAACAAAGCTGAGTTCATTCCCGTCAAAACGCTTTTTCAAAAATTCGAATCTTTTTTCTTGACGGAGTTATGCAACTTCCAATGCGGCAAGAAATATCGACGAGTGTATCCAAACTTTTAAGGGAGGGTTGTATGTAATTGATCATCGATAGGAAGAAGATGGAAAAAGTTGCGATACTCACGCGGGTGAAGGTGGCCTGTGATTGCTGTGGGGGCTCTCGAGAAGTATTTGAGAATCGTGCTCCGGATATCTCGATGCGGGCACGACGATTGGACGACTAGTCGTGCAGGAATGAGGCACCTTACCGACGTCCCTGATCACGAGGCTCATTCGTTTGTTCGTTTTCAGTATTTGCACGGCCTCGTCGTGCGTCGCTTCCTCAAAGCTCTGACCATTGACCTCGATTATCTGATCGCCAACCTGCGTTCACGAAAATTCGAGTCGTTCCAGAATCATCGTACGAAACAAGTTTGTGGCTAAAAATTCATGAGACTAGACGAAACGATACTCACGAGAAGTCCAGCTCGATCGGCAACGCTGTCCTTGTCAACGCCGGTGACGTAAATGCCAAGACCGTATTCGAGACCACCGCGAATCATGAGACCGAGTGATTGACCCGGCTCGATGCAGAGCTCGACCTTTCGAGTTCTCGGTCCATAACGCGTAGAGTCCCTTGGATTAAGGGGCGGTGGTGAGGCTGGTCTACCCTGACGATCCATCCAGCTACAGGATTGCTGACGACCCGAGCCTGACCACACGGGATGACCACCGCGACAGCGTGGATCCAACGCCGGTCCTCTCACTGTCATGCTCAGTGTACGACATGCTTTGAGCATCTGAGAAAGGATCTTATTAGAGTTTTTTTCCATCGCGATGCATAGTTTCAATGGGATTCGATTTATCTACAGGAGGGTTATTTTTTTGGACTCCAAAGACCGAAGGTCTCAATTTAGTTTCATACTCGACCGATTAAAGATTTTGAACTTAAATTTGCAATTTTTGAAGTACTCCGAGCAATTAAAGTACCAGAGTTGTAAATAATGCATTACTTTGATAATGCACCACTGTATTTGTTACCCATTACACTGCATAATGTGAAATGAATGCGTGTGCCATTACAAATAAAAAAAGTAATGTGTAATGGATGCATGTGCCATTACAAATAAAAAAAAATAATGTATAGAGGATGCGTGTTCCATTACAATTAAAAAAAGTAATGTGTAATGGATGCATGTCCCATTAAAAATAAAAAAGTAATGTGTAATGGATGCATGTGTCATTACAAATAACAGAAGTAATGTGTAAGGGATGCACGTGCCATTACAAACGAAAAAAGTATAATGTGCAATGGATGCGTGTTCCATTACAAATAAAAAAGTGAAGTGTAATGTATGCACGTTCAATTACAAATTACAATTTTTAAAAAAAGTAATTTGCAGTGGAGAATATTCCATTGCAAGTAGAAACAAAAAAACAGACAGTTCATCGTTAAATATGA